>CM058167.1:11140970-11740970 GCA_030254885.1 Vitis rotundifolia
ATTATTGATACATGCACCTCAATTGAACTTAAAACAAAGTCTAGTTATCTAATAGGGGTTACTTAAAATAGTGGATAGAGTATTGATAAGTATAAGCAAACTTAATCAACACGTAGTTATAAATTAATTTATAAATTTATTTGACTTAATTCCTAACTTTGATACTCCAAACATACGTTCTTTTACGCCTTTATTTAACTACATTATGTTCCAAGATGAGGATTCTAACAAAAGACAATCTAATTATTTAAAATATTACATTATTTCTAGCCTCAACAACAAAAGATTTATGAGTTAAGTTCAATGCATGTTTAAAAGCTAAAATAAAATTTCTAAAGAATTTTAATCATTGAATTACATATTACCTTATAAATATAAATTCATGAAACTTTCAAATCACACATCACAATGTTGTTATAATTATAAGAATATGGTTAATTTCTTCTTGCAAGATTGGCCTAAATAATATAGCAATCAACTTGAATACATGGAAATAAAATATTAATAACTCTTACAAAAAGAATTTGAAATTGACTAACTTGTTTATTTTGCTGGAAAATAGATATTATTTAGCTTTTTTCAATACATAATTTGTTGGATGAAGATAAAATAACCAAAACAACATGTGACTAAATTCCAGTGTACCATTAATTAACTTCTATTATGATAGCTTAAGTTCTTTGTTTCATCATGAAGACTCTCTTAATTCATACTAATTAATATTTATCAAAAGTTTGTTAGAACAAAATTATTCAACTCTAAGTATCTTTCATATATAAAAATTATTGAAGTATATTTCTTTGATTGATTTATCTTTTTAGCCTTAGCAAACTAGGAGTTAGGATTTAATTTCAATAGATTTTAAATTTGCTCTTATATTGATCCACATTTAGAAGTTTTCAAAAATTAACTTTAGGCATGAGCATACACACACAAAAAAAACAAGAAACTAAGAATTATATATAAAAAAAAATGCATTTAAATTTTGAAATAAATGGACCTAGAAGGCAAAAGGCTTTCTTTTCCACCTTCAATTATCTAAACTAATTAGACCACTCTTTCCTTCCCTTGAAATGAAATAGTTTGCGCTTTTCTTGAAAGAAAATAAATCATATGATACTTTAGTTTTCAAATATGAGCAACCTAATATAAATAAGATCAACACCCAAGTTTGAGACTCTTTTCCCTTCACAATCTAGGAACTCCTAACCTTTGACGATAGAAAATTGGAAGAATTGTATTTAAAGGGCACATTAGGTTAATACTTTAATATTTTAATTAAAGGGCTTCAATTAGTCATCTATTGTAATGACCCATGAATGGTTGAAAGTCATGCAAAGTTTGTTTAAGTTTTAGACTTTGCAAACATTTCAATTTTGTTTTTTTTCTTTATATGTTCACATTTAGGTTTTTTTTTCTCGTATTCAACATTGTTATATTTTCAAGTTGTTGTCATTGTTATTGTTGTTATTCGTATTATTATTATTACTACTATTATAATAGTTTGTGTTACTGTTATTATCACTGTGGTCAATATGTTAACGATTCTAGTATTAATTATTATCATTTTCAGTATAAGTTATGTTTTCAAGTTGTTGTCATTATTATTGTTGTTCTTCGTATTATTATTATTACTACTATTATAATAGTTTGTGTTACTGTTATTATCACTGTGGTCAATATGTTAACGATTCTAGTATTAATTATTATCATTTTCAGTATAAGTTATGTTTTCAAGTTGTTGTCATTGTTATTGTTGTTTTTCGTATTATTATTATTACTACTATTATAATAGTTTGTGTTACTGTTATTATCACTGTGGTCAATATGTTAACGATTCTAGTATTAATTATTATCTTTTTCAGTATAAGTTATGATGTACTACTAGTTATTATGTACTTATATTAATAATTTTACTATTATTCCTATTATTTTTAGTATTATATTCCTTGTATCACTATTAATGAAGAATAAGTTTAATCCAAAATATTATTATTAATATTTACAACATTATCAGTAGTAATATAATTGATATTAGTACTATTTCTATGATTATTATTACCATCATACTAATATTTTTACAAACCTCATAGTAGTGTTTCTAAGCATTCAAAATAATATAGACATACACCTTATGAGAAACTTATGCAAGGAAACTTTACTACATATAAAATGATCTTATGAAAAATGGAAATTATGACACATATACAAGACACATACAAGTAAATTGAACTACAATATACAAGGTATTATGAAGACATCTGCAAGGTAATATTATTATGGAGCAAAGTAGTGTAAAATCAAGTTGTCAAATCTCTAATAATCAAGTCAAGATTCAAATCAAATTTTTACTTAGTCATTGAAAATAATGTTAAGGTTTACAATGGTCCACAATAAACTCAAGTGGAGATAAAATTCAAGACTTCAAAACCCAAATATCATCTTGCAAAGATAAAGAATATGAGAATCTTCAAGTTTTGAGATCAACCTCTTCATGAAGAAATAATTAGATGATATATTCTTTGGTAACAAGAGCACACACACACACATATGTATTATATGTATATTTATTTAAAATTCAATAAAACAATTTGTCCACATTTTTCTTGATGATAATTTAAAAAAAAAAAAATTACAAAATTCTTAGACAACTTGTAGAATATTCTCTAAATTGCACATTTTCCACCAAGTCCAACATGTTTGTTATATGGATACCAAGAAAATTTACCTTGTAACTTAGGAATCATGCTTACCTATTCCCAAGAGACTTACCATCAAAACAAGTCACACTTGTGACATAAATAAAAACAAAAGTTCATTTTCCCCAACAAATACATATTTCTTTGTCAAAGCTAGTTACAAGTTTTTGGGCTACTACATCTTATTAGTATGTTATCTCTTTAGCCTTCCTAGAGGGAGAAAAACATAATGATGAGCTTAAAACAATGAAAACAAATTGGGGTTACTTGAATATGTTCATCTCCTTAATATTTTGATTAGTTCATTAACTAATTATGATAGTTTCTAAACCTTTGATTAATTTTTGCTATGATTAGTGTTACTAAATCACATTCTTAACTCTTTGTTGCAAAATAATTGGAGTATTTGAGTAAGATCATTTTTCCTTGTAAGAGAAGAATGTTCCCTTTGACTACAAGTTTTAATTATTGTTAAATTAAAGTTAGTTTTTGAAATTTTGAAATATTTTTGAATAATCAGAATGGAAGTTTGAGTTGATAGAATTGATCTTATGAGAATGAGATTCGATTCAATTTCTATGATAAAGCTTATTACATTTGGGTAATTAGATAATTTTACTATGCAACCTTAACAAAATTCTAGACTTTCTAATGAAGTGTTCTTCTTCTATTTTTAACTTAATTGACATTTGATAGGTTTTCTATAAAATTAAAATATTGCATTAGGATAATATTATTATGAACTTATAATCAATAACTAAGAAAATAAGCTCAAATCATAAACTTGAGTACATACCTTACTTAAAAAAACACTAAAAAAGAAATTTCCATATATTCTAAATATAACATAAGCGGACAAAAGCATATTCTTCTATAAGAAGAGTAAATCAAACTAATAAGTATAAATATATTTGATATTTCATGTGCATCTTACCTTTATCCTTGAAGCTACAATAGTTCTTTGCTACAAGTCCTAAGCCTTGGTGGTCTTCTTGCTTTTCCTTAGATAAAACTTATACTTCACACACTTATCTCATTTATAGGTTCCTTGGAATGCCTTAAATTTCTCTATAACCGATTTGGGATAACATTTTCTATTCATAAGGCTTTGTGAGAGGTCCTAGCTTGTCTAAGACCGATGTGGGATAGCATCTTTGCTACTACAAAAAATGGTTTAATAATATTTTTTTCCTTTTCACTTCTTTAAACCCACATATCTTACACTAGTAATTGTATCTAAAAACGCATTTTTTGTTGATACTTCTCATATAAGATACCAAGTTTATCCATGGCTAAGAACAATAGTCTTTAGGGATGCCAAGATAGGGTAAAACTATTCAAAACATTTTCTCTTCACTTATCTCACAATATTATAGTTTTGACTTTAATTTGCCAGAACTTTAAACCATGCATCTCTTCTCTGCCATCTTTTAATCACTTACATTGTAGATTCTCAACTATGAAACTATGGATTGTCAATAACTCTAAACAAAGATTATTGGGTATAATGATCACCCTAACCCCATGTTTTACATCATAACTATATGGAAGCCCTAGTTTGTTTTGCATTCCTTGAAAATCTTCCACTAGGTTTCTTCTTTGAAGAAAGTCTACAATGTAAAATCCTAAAATCTAAACTTTATCATTGCTTTTCTCAAAAAAAAAAAAAATCTTAATCGTTCTCTCTATAAAAGAAGATTGCTTACGTCTCCTTACCCATATATAGGAAGTAGATGTTAGCAAAAAAAAAAAAGTTTTATTGAATCCCACTTTCTAAGCCTTCGTGGGCTCTTAGAAAGAAAGTGGAGGTTCATGTGTATACACCAAGCCCAAATCCATCTAGTGGGACTTTGAGGGGCTTATGACACATTCATCTAGAATTAGGCCACTTTTTGGTTTTGTTAGATTAAGTTAGCCTTTTGGTTAGTCATTCCAAATGGGAGTTTTACTTTTGTTAGATATTTTTTATTTTTCTCCATTGTACTTTTGTTATGTTTCTATAAAATTAGTGGTTGCTTACCTAAAAACTTAGGACATGTTTTCCTCAAAAGAAGAAAAAGGTTTACATACCCTACTTATATTTTAGGAAAAATAAAGAAGAAAATGGATAGAGTTAATCTTCCACTATTATGTGATTTCTTCTTCAATATTTAATCAATTTTTTGCGGAGAAATCTTCATTATTCCATAGAGGTATATTGTCATTCTCTACCCTAATTTACCAAGATATCACCTCAAAAGGGGTAAAATCTACTATAAAAGTAGTGATTACTTAGGTTGGGCAATTTTAATAAATTATCATGATCCATATGTTTTATTATATAAGAAGTTCAACAATTCTTCCCTGATCATCCTTATATATGAACCAAACCATTAAGGCTAAGAAAAGATGATTGGTTGTTCAATGCATACTTGCTTTTAAACTTTTCATTTTGATTCTTGCTATATGTTATTTTATTTTGAATAAGCTAAATGGCTTAGAGGAAAGTCACAACACCAATGTGCAACAACTAACTCTACTAAAAGAAGGTTTTTTTCTCAAGCTACTAATATATAACCTCTTGCTAAGGTTCGAGTGTAGAGTATCAAACCAAATAAGGAATATCAAGGTAAAGTAATTTAAAAGGAAATACTTATGATATTGTTAGTTTTTCTACTATGGAAGAGTGTAAAAATCTTGTGGAGATTTTTCTAAAGCGCAAACTTAGGACATCTACTAATCAATCTTTCAAACATTTATTATTGAAGGTTGGTGAAGCTAGCTTATCAAAGTTTAGAGGAGAATTTTGAGCAGCAAGATAGATTGATAAAATTTAAGATGAATGAGATTAAGTATAGCTTGATAGTAGAGGATATCAAACATTTAAGTCAAATAAGAGCAAACAAATGACTCCTCGAATCATGTTATCATTTAAGCATACACTACAAATTTTATTTAATTATATTATGTTCTCCTTAAGACTTGTCTTGTAATATAAAAGCATGAACTTTCTAATTTTATGTTACAAATGCTTAACCTTTCTAATATCAATTAAATGAAATTCGATGTACATTTTTCAAACAAAATATATTTTTGTCAATACAAGTATACACGAGTTGCTTCGTTTGTTTTGCTAACTATACTTTTGACAAAGCATTTACCTCATAGCAATACATTATTCATCTCTAATGGTTATTCTTCAACTCCCTTGGTAAAATGCATATTGTCACACATTATATTCCACTAAAAAGTCATTTTGTGTCTTTGTTGGTGTACATTTAGCAACAAATTTGTTTAAAATATATGAACATTTAGCAACCAAATGATAATGGTATAATGACAAAATATCTTGTTAGTGGTAGTGAAATAAAATTTTGTAACATAATATTTTCTCATCAAAACAAATTTTCAATTGTTGTTATGACCTTATGCGATGAAGATAAGGTATTGGGAAATGGACAAAAATATGTCACCAAAAATATTTTTAACTATAAAGTGATAACATTTGACTACAAAATATTTTTTTGATTGTCATGCTTGTAGTGATAAAAGTAAAATTTCAAAGCTAATATGGTGGCTCATTCCCATCTCAATATCTCTTATCTTTGTTATAATCAAATAAAAAGAAATAGTGTGGTAGAGATGCTTGAAAATCCAATAGAAATTAATAGTATGGTAGATAAATAAAGTAATATTGTAAATTAAATTTTTTTTAAATTTTATATCACTTTAAAAATTAGGTAGTGGACAAATAGTAGAATGATATTCATGTTTTTCAAATCAGACAAAGTATTCTTTAAAAGTTAGTAAAAAGTAATCAACCTACGCATAGTTCAAAAAATAGTTAGTCTAGTTTATTGGTATATGCTCCTTCAATAGAGCATAAAACAATATGTCTCATGTAAATAGTGATCGAAAATCTAATAAGTCTAGAAAAAGTTAATAAGAAACTATTTAGAAATTAATTTATAAAACATTAGACATTATTTACAGTCTTTATACTTCAAATATATTCTTTAATTCATTTAGGTATAATTACTCAAAATGGTTATCAAAGATCTAATAAGTCCACACAAACTTAATAAGCAACTATTTAGAAATTAATTTATAAAACATTAGACATGATTCACAATCTTCATACTTCAAATGTATTGTCTAACGCATTTAGGTAATGATTTAAGTGAGCCTAATCTCCAAAGTCAAGTTTTAAGTTAAGGGATCAAAAAAAAAAAAAAAAAAACAAAACAAAACAAAACAAAAAATAAATAAAAAACTAATAATTCAAAATATTACATTCTTCTTAGACTCATTGTCCTAATAATGTGGCATATGGTAAAACTTTTAGGTTCTTGCGGTGTAAGGTTAATAAGTTAATTTTAACACAAGTTTGAAAACAAAAAATTAACTCTATAGGAAATTCTAATGAATGAATTACTCATTGGATAATAACAAAGGTTCATGAAACTTTCATACATTATCACAAATTAAATAAAATGATAAAAACTCTTTATAGAAAATTGCAGTCCGGTAACTTGTTTATTTTGTTGAAAAATAGAATTTAAACTTGTTAGATGAAGATAAATTAACACCACCAATTTTAATGTGGTTAAATCCCCAAATGCCATTTATTGACTACATACTATACTTAAAGATTATGGTATGAAACTCACAATTTCTTCCACATAATCATGAATGTATTTTGTTAATTTATTCTCAACAATTAATCAATATTCTTTTTCTAGGTGATTTCCATGCATAAACAATATTAATCTATATTTATTTTATTATTTCATTTCTTTTTGGAACTAACACTCAAACAAGTTATAAAAAAGACAAACGTATAACACATCTTTCATAATGTTTTCAAAACATAAGGACAATCAACTATAATACTACTTTAATAGATTTTTGGTGTACAATTTTATAAATGTAAATAGGAAAGCAATGCAGACATTCCTTAAGGTTAGGAACATCCCTTAGATTTTATTTATTTTTGGTTACATTACCTCCTCATTAACTGACATTTTTGTAAGAGTAAAACCTCTTTAACTGACACTAAATCTATTGATTATTAATTGATTGATGATGTCATCATCCATTTTTTTAACAAAAAGGAAAACACCTAAAATGCCCTCAATACCTTATCTTACCTACATAACTCATCTTACTCATCTATTAATCAATCCCAATTTAATTTCTTTAATCCTTTCTATATAAAAATGTCTAACTAATTTTATTTAAAAATTTTTAAATAGATTAATTTTAATAAACTTCAAATTACTTGAATTCTAATATTAATATATAATAAAATTTATAATAAATATAATTTTTATTTAGATAAATTGATCTTAAATAACCTTAAATTACTATTCAATAAAACAGTAAAATATGATTTAGTAACATAATATCCTTGTATAAAATGACAATAATTTTTTAATTGAAATCAACACAGAACAAATCCTATCTTAATTTCTTATCTTCAACACCTTCAATTCCTCCACTTCTTTTGTCAAACCTTAAGCTTTGCCCGTCCCTCCCTAGCTTTAAAACCCTTAACTCAATCTTAACGATCTTATCCTTGATATCTTTAATGCTTGCACATCCTCTAGCCAAGCACTAGGTTTTACCTATCCCTCTTGAATTTCGGAAACCTTGCTTCTATCACACAATTCTTAACTTCTACACCTTCAATCATTGTGTGTTCTATTATCAAGCCCTAAGTTTCATCGGTTCTTCCCTAATTCTACATATCCTACTTAAACCTTAAAGCATAACCAATATTCAAGAGAAATTCAAAATAAATCTCAAAATCAAAGTATGATTTAGGAAATTGAGTTGGAGGAGTCTAAAGAATATGATCCTTGATTTTAGATTCATTGAAAAGTGAAACTCGAAGTTTTTACTTGCAACAAACAAGGATTTTGATGTTAGTATTGCTAATAATGTGTCTATTATCACAAATAAGTAATTTTTATGAGCTTTTCTTTTTAGAGAAAGGTACGATTGAGAAAGCGAGGATCATTGTGAGAACAAGCTATTGATGGTTTTGGTTAATTCATATAGTTAAACTAGAGTCTAGATGTGTTGGGTTTGATTTAGTGAGGAATAAGTGTTAAGGGTTAATTCAGTTTCTAAATTTGTTAGGTTTTATTCATTATCTTAATGTGAACAATTTGCTTATTATCTTTCAAGTAGAAAAACTAGAGTTCAAATAATTTTATTTTATTTTTATAAAAAGTGTACTTAAATGTTAAAAAGATGAGAAAACGATGAAAAGATGGTTTGAAAAAAAAAAAGTGAGAACATAAATATTATAGTGACAAATTTGTAAAAAGAAAACAATAGTGTCCTTTTGTTTTCAAATATTTTACCTTTTATTTCTCTATTAATTATGGTTACATAGCAAGCTCTAATAAGAGTACATAATACACAAAATTGAGGTGAGATTCATGTAATTGTTAGCGATTTCAAGGATTATTTTTTGTTCATTTGTTGTAATGGCAAATAAAAAGTTTAATTTTTTTCTTTTTTAGTTTCACTAGAGTTTTAGGTTTTGCTTGGTAACTATTTTCGAAAACAATTCTAAAAAAAAATTTTTGAAAACAGTTTTTGAAATTTATTCTCTAATGTTTTGTAAAACAAATGTTTGTTTGAAAAATTAAAATATTTTAAAATATTTTTAAAAAAATAACTTTAATATGTAGTGTTTTATTTTTAATAATTCTTCATATTTGTATAACTATTTTTTAAATCAACTAAAAAATGTTTTATGAAAACACCATATTTTTTACTTTTAAGATTAGAAAACAGTTTTTTATTTTTTTATTTTAAAAAATAAAAAACTATTTTTGAAAATAGTTAGCAAACAAAACTTTAATATTTTTTTAAAAAAAAATTGCAAAATTTATTTTTAAATTAAATAATTTTTATATTTTATTTTATTTTCATTTTTGGGAAAGGT
Organism: Vitis rotundifolia; assembly: GCA_030254885.1. Taxonomy (NCBI): domain Eukaryota; kingdom Viridiplantae; phylum Streptophyta; class Magnoliopsida; order Vitales; family Vitaceae; genus Vitis; species Vitis rotundifolia. The sequence goes on from CM058167.1 coordinate 11,150,610, forward strand.
TTATATATATAATTTTAAGTTTTTATTAATTGAACTTGATATTTATTATATAGTTTTCCTTAAAATTATCTCTACCATGTTATTGAAATTTAACATCACCATCTTTTCTTAAAATCATTTCAAATTTAAAAATATTTATTTCATAACTTTTATTTTACTTTAAATAAAAAGATTTTTTTTTAAAAAAAAAAATGATCATCATTATAATTCCTTGTATCTTACGACTTCTCATTCTTTATGTCAATTCCCTTTGTTAATAGTATTATATATATATATAAATTAATTATATATATATATATATATATATATATATATATATACATATATTAAAATTAATTATAAATGTTATATTTTCAATTCAAATAAGTTTATTTGTATATGAATTTTCATTTTACTTTTTAGCAAGACTTTTAGTATTTTCAATATTTATATATTTTTCATTTACCTTTGCTTTGTAAAATTGTATTTAATGGTGTTTTTACTTCAAGTTTTTTTAGAAGAATCATCTTAAATGTTTTTCCAAAAAAATACTATGATTTTAAAAATTTTTAAAAATGTTTTTAAAATTTTATCAAATACCCAATATTTTTTAGATAAAAAATACTTTTTTAAATTACTGCAAAACAAGTTTTTAATATGCTTATGATATTATCATAATTTTTATTTGATTAATTATAAATTTATAAATTTTATATTTGAATTTTAATTATGATAGGTAAAAAGTTGTTTGTATTTTGTAGAAATTAAACATGTCAAGGGGAAATATAATGACAATTTTATCAAATTTTCTTTTCTTATAATTATTGCCATCTAAAATTCTATTTTTCTTTTGATTTTTTAAAAACTGAAAATAAAAAGAATATTTTATTAAATTAAAATAAGTAAATAATTTAAAGATGTAACATGACTCATTTTTTGGAATTTTTTATTGTTCTTAATTCTATTATGTTTTATTTTTTCATAAGTCAAATCTCCTTTTGATTTATTAAATTTTTTTAAATAACGGAAAGATAAACTTTAAAAAAATATTTGTTTTTTTTTTTTTTTTTTTTAAATTCGACCGTTAAGCCCTTCCCCTATGTTTATGAATACCTTCTCACTGTTGTTAAGGGTTTCTCTCCCTAGTAGGGTTTTTGCTAGAGTTCTTTGCTCTATTACAGGGTCTCTCTTTATGTTGGAGTTTCTTTCCATCTTAGGTTTCTTGTACCATTTAGTTTGTCTTCCCATATGAATCCGACCGTTAAGCCTTTACCCTCCAATGCCTTCCCAATTCCGTGTTGGGGTTTCTCTTCCCATACGAATACGAGCGTCAAGCCTTTCCCCTTCAATGTGTTCCCAATTTCTGTGAGGTTTCTTGTACCATTTAGTTTCTCTTCCCATATGAATCCGACCGTTAAGCCCTTACCTTCCAATGCCTTCCCAATTTCGTGTTGGGGTTTCTCTTCTCATACGAATCCGAGCGTCAAGCCTTTCCCCTTCAATGTGTTCCCAATTTCTGTGTTAGATTTTCTCTATATGGTTAGAGTTTCTCTCTATGTGGGGTTTCTTTCCTATTCTAGGGTTTGTGTTAAAGATTATCTCTATGTTAGGTTTATCTCTATCTTAGGTTTCTCTTCCCATACGATGTCTTGTTTAAGAGTTGGACGAATTTTTGTGGTGGATGAATTCAATTTCATATTCAGAAAAGTATTTTATAGAAACGGTTTCTATTTGGATTTCCGCAATGGTATGTTCTTGGATTTTTCTTTAATCTTCCTAATATCTTTTAAGATTTTTTCTTTTTATTTGTCTGTGAAGAAAGCAGTTTAGTTTTGTCTGCTATAAGCAATCTAACAGTTATGGAGGTAATGTGAACGTGTTTTTAATTTATCATGTAACTCTGATAGATTCTCATGAATTGGCTTACTTCAGAACCATTATCTTTTGTCGGTATCATGGTAGCTGTCACACCCCTGATTATCACCCTAAATTTTTCACCTGGGTGTGCGGTGCTAAGGACTCTTCCTTAGCCAACCTTTCTTCCTAGCACTTTGAAAATCAAAGCAACACAAGGCAACAAGCAAGAAACAGCAAAGCAACATGAAAGAGATAGGGACACAAATGAGATTACGAGAACCTTCCCAACTTGTATTAAAACTCTCTACAAGATCAAAATTGTTTCCCTAGGATCAGGATACAATGCTTTACACCCCAAAGCATATAGAGAACCCAAACCCAAACTCTCATCTCTCTGTCTCAAGGCTGCAGGAGCCTATATATAAGACTCAGCCTGCAGTAATATTTGAAATTCAAATTTCAAAGCATGGAGCCAATTTTGGTGGTTATGCAACTAGCCACAACCGCCCAGAACTGCTTGCATAACCACCCATCATCCAGATAGTGGCCTGCTCGTAGACCACCCACTTGTATCAAGCCCTCAACACCTCAGCCAACTGCTACATCATGGAGTTGACTGATGACTTGGTCTCTTGCTGCCCCAACCAGCTGCCACTAGCTAGCTGCATTGGTTAGCTGCCCTGTCTTCAGCCTTTCCTCAAGTTGCTGGTGAGTCCTCCTAACAAGCTGCCTCCTTCTCCGCAAGGTGCCTCTTGTGACCGAGTGCTCACCAACGTGCCTTTTGTCAAGACCTTCTGAACTAAGCAGCATGCCCCAACCAATTGACCAAGTCTGGTGCATCAGTGTGCCTTCCCCACACTGATGTGTTGAAGCCCATGTCATATCAAGGTGCCCATGGCCTAGGCATGTAGCTTCCACTTGTCAGGTCCAGCTCCATAGCAACGAGCCATGGCATTGCGCCCATGGCTGATCCCTCTTGGTGCATAGGGCATTGCGCCCAAGACTCCACCCAAGGCTCTATTTGAGGCATCCGTTTGGACTTCAAAGGGTAAGTTCAAGTTTGGTAAACGCAACACAGGCTCAGTGGAAATGGCCTTCTTCAAGTCTTCAAAGGTCATCTGACACTACATGCTCCAATCCCACTGGTTATCCTTCTTCAACAGGTTAGTAAGGGGAGACACCATCTTTGAATACCCCTTAATGAACCTTCTATAGTAGTTGGCCAAGCCAAGGAAGGACCGCAACTTAGTCACTTTGGTAGGGACTGGCCACTCCATAATAGCTTGCACCTTGCCCTTGTCCATCCTGATCAAACCTGCACTGATCTTGTGTCCCAAAAATGTGATCTCTTCCTGAGCAAATTCACATTTTTCTGGCTTCACATGAAGCCTGTTCTCCCTCAATCTTTGGTACACCAACCTCAAATGTTTCTCATGTTTTGTTAGAGTCTTACTGTAAACTACAATGTCATCTAGATACACTACCACAAATGCATTTAAATAATCAAATAGAACATCATTCATTAAATTGCAGAAAGTAGCAGGGGCGTTAGTCAGTCCAAAGGGCATTACCAGAAACTCGTATGAACCATACCGAGTTACACAAGTTGTTTTCTCTTCATCTCCTGCTGCAATCCACACTTGCCAGTAGCCCGATCTCAAGTCCATCTTGGTGAAGTAAGAGGCTTTTGACAATCTGTCAAATAGCTCAGCAGCCAAGAGGATCGGGTACTTGTTCTTGATGGTCACCTTGTTGAGGGCTCTATAATCCACACACATGCGGAGAGAGCCATCATGCTTCTTTTGGAACAACATGAGTGCTCCATATGGAGCCCTCGAGGGTTGGATCAAGCCTACATCCAACAATTTCTTCAATTGCTTACGCAACTCCAACAATTCAGCAGGAGGCATCCTATAAGGGGCTTGAGCTGGGGCCTTTGTTCTAGGCATCAATTCAATCTTGTGGTCAATAAGTCGCCAGGGAGGCAATTTTTTAGGGAGTTCTGCAGGCATCACATCTTTGAACTCCTTGAGGATTTTGACCATTGAATTAGGGACTTCCACCGACTGTCCCTCCTTGATCTCGATCAAGGCTGCAACATATATCTCCTGGCCCCTCTTCAATCCCTTCTTCAACTGGATAGCAGACAGCATCTCTAGCTGACTCTTGCCACCATCTTTTGCCCTCAAGGCCTGCATGAAGCAAGGCTGCTTCTCTTCCAACACCATCAACCCACCAAGATGTGGAATCAAGGCCACCTTAGCCCTTAAGAGGAAGTCTACACCAAGGATCAAGTTGAAGTCATCCAAGGGTACACAAAGTAGGTTGCACGTGCCCTTCCAGTCATCAATTTGCATAGGGACGTTCTTTGCTACCCCTTGGATCTTCTGGGCTTTGCTATTAACTGCCTTGATCCGACTGGTATCCTATTCCAACTTCAGTCCCAACCTGGATGCTTCTTTGGTGGCCACGAAATTGTGAGTGGCACCACTGTCCACCAAGGCTTTCACCTACACACCATTCACAACTGCATGAATATGCATAAGGGACTTTTGGACTGGGGTCTCACCATGAATCACGTTCAGGAGTTGCAGCGGGTTGACTCTAGGAGGTGTCTCTAGGTCAGAGTCTCCCTTGTCATTTGCAGTCATAAGGGCAGAGAGTTTATCTCTCTTGGGGCAGTCCTTGGCTCGGTGAGGGCCATTGCAGATGAAGCATCCCATCATCCGGGTGGTCTGTTGCACAACTTTTGTGGTCTTTTCCACTGGTTTTCCCCCTGCAGCAGCCTTCTTGTTCTACTTTTTCCACCCAGACTTCTTGAAAGTCTTGCCCTCAGCCTTAGCCTTCTTGCCTCCTTCTGACTTGGGTCTCTGCATAGTGGAGATGGCGCCACCCACCTTGTAGTCCACCAGGTAATCTGCTGTAGCCATGGCAGCAGGGAGATCATGAACCCCTTGCCTCTTGAGTTCTGTCTGAGCCCACCCTTTCAATCCCGACATGAAATTGAAGAGCTTGTCTTCCTCCGACATGTTCTTAATGTCCAGCATCAAGGAACTAAATTCCTTGACATACTCCCTCACAGATCTGGTGTGTCTAAGCCTTTTCAAAGCTTCCCTGGCCACCCAAGCAGTGTTGATGGGGATGAACTAATCTTTTAGTTTCTTCTTCAGAGTCTCCCAAGTGGTGATTTGGGGCTTTCCAGACTCTACATCGTCTTCCATCCTGGTTCGCCACCACAGTTTGGCATCACTAGTCAGATACATACTGGTGATGGACACCTTCTTGCCATCAGGAACATAAGCAGCCTTGAAGAACTGCTCCATGTCCTACAAGAAGTTCTCTAGTTCCTTCGCGTTTCTGTTGTCATTGAAGCCCTTAGGCTCTGGGACTCGAACTTTGGAAGGGGCTTCAAGGCTTGAGGAGGATCCCTGCAACATAGCCTTCTTAAGGACAACTATGTCTTCGCCATAAGATTGCAGGGATTCCTTGAAGTCGTTCATCAGGGACTACATCTCTGCTTTTAACCTAGAAAATTTCTCCTCAAAGAAATTGTCATGGGTCTCCAGCATATTCCTTTGCACATGAATTTCTTTCATGGTGTTTTCTGCCCACGAAGCCACAGTGCCATCCTCACATGGCCATGCTCCCACAGATTTTTCCATCCGAGCCATTCTTTCCCGCAGGGCTTCCATTGCACTACCACCAGCCATCTCTGGTGCAGGCTCTGATACCAATTATCACACCCCTAATTATCACCCTAAATTTTTCACCTGGGTGTGCGGTGCTAAGGAATCTTCCTTAGCCAACCTTTCTTCTCAGCACTTTGAAAATCAAAGCAACACAAGACAACAACCAAGAAACAGCAAAGCAACATGAAAGAGACAGGGACACAAATGAGATTACGAGAACCTTCCCAACTTGTATTAAAACTCTCTACAAGATCAAAATTGTTTCCCTAGGATCAGGATACAATGTTTTACACCCCAAAACATATAGAGAACCCAAACCCAAACTCTCATCTCTCTGTCTCAAGGCTGTAGGAGCCTATTTATAAGACTCAGCCTGCAGTTACATTTGAAATTCAAATTTCAAAGCATGGAGCCAATTTTGGTGGTTATGCAACTGGCCATAACTGCCCAGAACTGCTTGCATAACCACCCATCATCCAGATAGTGGCCTGCTCGTGGACCACCCACTTGCATCAAGCCCTCAGCACCTCAGCCAACTGCTACATCATGGAGTTGACTGATGACTTGGTCTCTTGCTGCCCCAACCAGCTGCCACTAGCTAGCTGCACTGGTTAGCTGCCCTGTCTTCAGCCTTTCCTCAAGCTGCTGGTGAGTCCTCTTAACAAGCTGCCTCCTTCCCCGCAAGGTGCCTCTTGTGATCGAGTGCTCACCAATCTGCCTTTGGTCAAGACCTTCTGAACTAAGCAGCATGCCCCAACCAACTGACCAAGTCTGGTGCATCAGTGTGCCTTCCCCACACTGATGTGTTGAGCCCATGTCATGTCAAGGTGCTCATGGCCTGGGCATGTAGCTCCCACTTGTCAGGTCTAACTCCATAGCAACGAGCCATGGCATTGCGCCCATGGCTAATCCCTCTTGGTGCACAGGGCATTGCGCCCCTGTGCTATGCGTAGGCGTCAAGATGTGAGTTAGCTGCGGTCTAGTGCCCCATCAGGTCATGGCATTGCGCCCATGGCTTCCTAGCTGGCTCACCGCACAAGGCTTAGGCGCCCTTGTGCCTGCGCGGAGAGGAGGTAGGCTGCACCAGGCCACGGGGTGCACACCACACATGTCGTGGAGCCCATGTGTACGTGCTCGATTGCCTTCCGTGTGTCCTAGGCACGCCCAAGGCCATGCCATGGTGCCCCCTTGGTGCGCTCAAGGCTTTTCCTCGACTCCCCCTTAAGTCACCTACCCCCCCCCCCCCCCCCCCCCCCCTCCCCCCTTAAAGAGCAATATGAGCCGTTTTCATAGTTTCTGGATGAGACATCAAAATGCTTGAGGAGACATAATGGAATATTTAATTAAATAAAATAAATTCCAAAATTAACCCTCAGCCTCCATATGCATCGACTCCATAGCCAACATGTGCTCGGTGCGCGCGCAGTGTCGGCTTGATGGGCACGCGGTGTGCGTCTGGCTCGCCCGCGGTGCGCATCTGGCTCACCCGTGGTGTGCGTCTGGCTCGCCCACGATGCGTGCCTGGCTTGCTCGTGGTGTGCATGCGGTACGCGCGCGGTGCGTGTCTGGCTCACCCATGGTGCATGTCTAGCTCGCACATGATCTCCTCACTTAGTTCCTAGGGTTTGAACCACCAAACCTCTAGGCCATCCTTGCTCTCCGACTTGGCTCTCATGGGTGCAAGGCCTACCTATGAGGCCATTTCCTCTAAATTTGGGTCAAGTGGCTAAGGGGCTGACAGTAGCCTATTTTTAATTGTCTGTGGAGAAGGTAGTTTAGTTTTGTCTACTATAAGCAATATAATGATTATGGAGGTAATGTGAACATAGTTTTAGTTTATCATGTAACTCTGAAAGATTCTCATGAATTGGCTTACTTCAGAACTATTATCTTTTGTCGCTATCATCTAGATTCCTATGTGTATGTATAGGAATTTTCTAACCCTATATATCATAGAAATTTTCCTATGGTAAGATGGTAAGGAAGTAGTATAATTAAATAAAAAAATTTAAATCAGAAACCAAAAGGCATTTTGATTTTGATTTTGATTTTGATGATTTTGATTTTTGATTTTGATTTTGAGATTTTCATTTTCATTTGCATTTACATTTTTGCATTTTCATTTGCATTTGCATTTTTGCATTTCTTTTTATTTTTGTTTTTGTTTTTGTTTCTCTCTTCCTCTTTCTCTTTCTCTTTTTATTTTTATTTTTATTTTTTGAGTAATTTTTGTGGTTTTTGTTTCCTTATTTTTTCTTATAATTATATTTCTTTTTTTATCAAGTAATTTTTTGTTTTCACTGGATTGAAATTACTTGTTTTCTTAGGTACAACTTCTAACTTTAATTTATGAGTGTAATTAAAGAAGAGATATGATTTGGATTATGCGGCATGCTCATTCTTGGTTTGGATTATGTGGCATGTTCATTCTTTGTTGTAAATTTGAGAATCCAATCTTTTTTATCAAGTAATTTTTTGTTTTCACATGCTTGATTTAATTAATTATTTTATTAGATACAACTTCTAGCTTTAAATTATGTGTGTAATTGAAGAAGAGAGATATGGTTTAGATTATGCGGCATGCTCATTATTTTCTTTGTTGTAAATTCGAGAATCCAATTTTTTAACTTGCAGCAACTACACAGTCACTTTAACAAATCTGTATTCAACGATGGAAGAAAAGTAAGTGTTTTTGAGCTTTCCACCTAAAGTTATTTTCTGCTTTTAAGATTTGTCTTTTTTTAGCTTCTTGAAGTTCTTGTTTTTGGGTTTGACTAAATTTATATTTGAAGTTCTTAGTTTGGGTTATGCGGCATGCTCATTATTTTCTTTGTTGTAAATTTGAGAATCCAATTTTTTAACTTGCAGCAACTATACAGACAGTTACGTTAACAAAACCTCATTCAATGATGGAATAAAAGTAAGTGCTTTTGAGCTTTCCACCTAAAGTTATTTTCTGCTTTTGAGATTAGTCTTTGTTTAGCTTCTTGAAGTTCTCGTTTTTGGGTTTGACTAAATAAATTTGGTGTGCAGTGAAATATGCCACAATATAATGATTATCCTTGTTCCCATATCGAAAGAGTGTTTGGTTTGATTGGTGCACAATCATTGAGCATGTTTGCTATTTTTTTTTTTATTTCGCTTGCTTGGCTTTTTCTTGATTTTCCATGGAAGTCTATTATTAACTAAAAATAGCAGGAGGAGCTTATTGTTTTTGTTTTGTTCTATCATGGTTGTTTGCCTTAACTGTAATTGCATCTATATTTTAGCTTCAATGAGACTGTAGTTCAGCTTAGTTTGGAAGCCGTAAACCATTCAACCACCCATTGCCAAGGCCAGAGCCATGTAAAGCTTTTGGGTTGAACCTTCATTGAAGGGGGTTTGAAACTTTGCCCTTTGGGTTTACTAGGAAACCTTGGGTACTACAAATCTATGTAGCTAATTTTTGCTTTTTCATGCCTCTCCTAAAATTAATTATTATTCTTTTATCCCCCTCTCAACTTGTTTTTTAACTCCGTCACTACCCATGACTTAAGTTGTCTTAAAGTGAAGTCTGTTGTAAGGTAATGTTGGATGTTCAGTTTGTATGCTTGCATTTTCATTATTGTGCCTTATTTTATTTTTCTTTTGATACACTTGCAATGTAGAATATAAAAGATAATTAACAACTTAAATCTATGTTTAGCATATGGGTTCAGAGTCTGAATGTAGGCTCTATTCAAATGGAATTATCCTAAGTTCAATAACAATACATGTAAGATGCCTCTAGAATATGCATAGAATGTGTGTCAAATTCTCTGTAAAATCTATTTTTGTGTTGATTTCTAGTGCCAAATAATGTTTTCTCTACTTATTTTGTGTTAATTTCTTTTGTTTGTCAGGTAATATTGTTGTATAAGTTTTTGGTTTCTTAATATTTGAATACATGTTTTAGTAAGTGCATCAAAAAGGAATTTGATAGAGTTTTTTTTTTCTCAAGCCGTCTAATTTTTAATGTTTCTCATCTAATTTAAACTACAATCCTTGGGAGAATTTGAATCCAGTTTTTTATTAAGTTTTTAGTTTTTTTTATTTATATGGACCATTATAATCTTACATCCCTGGGACTATAGTTTAAATTGGTTAGGGTTTTGCATTTGTCACAGGCAGAAGCTTGTGGGTTCAAGCCCCGCCAGTCCCAGCGAATCATTTTTCTTCTATTCATCATGATGATATTCAATTTGAAAGATTTTCCTTTAAGAGATTTTGGATATTAAAAATATCTATCCCAAAAAAACCTATGAGGTTGCTTTGCATATTTTTGTTTTATCTTGTGGCTATCATCATAAAACGCCTAGTTTTGAACAAAATGTACTCATAGTTTCATATGCTTCCTTCATGAGCTCAATTTTAACAATAAATGTTCTTGTGCACTCACCTAGGAAAGAAACATGTATCAATGGAGACAAAATGCATTGGAAATGAACTCTAACCATTTAATCAAAATCTAAAGCACTGCATATATATATATGTGTGTGTGTGTGTGTGTGTGTGTGTGTGCAATTGGCAACAATACTTATAGTACAATTGGCAATTGGCCTATTTTTAATTTTCCTTGTCATTCTTATTTATTCACTTACTGATGAGCTTACTTTTTTTGTTTTCCCTTTTTTTCCAAAGGCTTTTAAATTTGATATATCTATAGTAGTATAAAGACTTGTTTTTTTCCCTTTAGTTGGTGTTCAATCTAGCTTCTATTTTATGGCATGTAAGTTTTTTATGTGAACCTTCCCTTGGTTTGTTTCTTGTGGGTTGGCAACTTAATCGATGACCTACCCTACTAATCCAACCTTAACAAAATGGTCCTATTTTTTATCAACCATGTGAATTATCAAACATTCACATGGTTTTTTTATTTTATTTTATAATATGATATAACTTGTCATATCAAATAATACTAACCTTTGAAAACAATAATGTTCATCCATGTATGAGATTAAGCAAAATAGTACAAAGAAGCTGTGGTTTGGTGTCATTCGCATGCATGATTTGGTATGGAGGTTGGAATCTAATTATTAAGGGTGGTTTTTCATTGTTATATTCTTTCATTTATTACTGATGAATATCTAGGGTTGAGCGAATTGTTTTTGGCTATACCAGTTTTTAAGCTATTGCTATGGAATATTAATGATGGCTATCAAGCTGTGTTTAATAGAGCTTCAATTTGATATTGGTTTTTTCACAAGTTGTGAATGGTGTATGCCCTTTGTTTTGCCTTATTCCAATTTCATTCATTGTGTCTTTGTAAATCTTTTTCTATATATCCTTTTTTGGTTGAATGTAAGCTATAGGACTATGATTTGGGTCTAGCTAAATTTAATAGTGTTCTTTTTTTTCTTTACAGTTTATGTGTGCTAAGAATATATGGCACAATATTTTACTTTGTTCATTTTTTTATTATCATTTCTTCATTTGATTTGTTCAGGTTATTTTTAAAACATCTTTATCTTTCGATTGATTTCTTTTTTGTTGAATATGATGACTAGGCCATGGTTTTATCTGTTTCTGATTTTTATTTTTGAGCTGGTCCAAAATGTTGTTCTCTTTTTTTCTTTAGTTCCTGCTCTAATAATTGATACAACAAATAGGATTTTAGGATTGTAATCCATCATTAGGATGGGTGAGGTGTCAACATATCACGAACTTGCATATCTTTTCTTCCGTAGTTTCTTCTTTCATAGTGATTCAATTAATAGAGATTTATGATTCTAAAGGAGTGTGGAAGAGACACTACTATGAAAAAATATAATGATGGCGCTCTTTCATTGAAGCATCAAGGTTGATTGAAAGGTGGTTCAATTGTTGACAGCGTTAATAAACATCTTTTGATACAATGAAAAATGTGATTCTAAAGGAGTGTTAAAGCACTTCTAGTGCTTTTATCTTTGAATAGTTATTTAGGTATTCCATATGTTAATCTAAGCCTTGAGTTTGCAAGAAATTGGAGGAAAAGTAAAAGCAAAGAGTTTGATTTGATTTGATTCTTTGGTTTTATCTAAGCCAAATAATAGTAGAAGAAATTGTTTTATCCAAAAGGGGGACATATTCTTTCAATTTTCCATTTTAATTTGCTCTAATTTCTTGGCATCTAAACAAAGCATTTTTTTTATTCCTTTTCAACTTCTTTTGATGTTACTTGTTACTAGTTGAGAATTTTCTTTTGTTCTTGGCTCCATGATGGTGGAATTGTAAATATATCATTCATCTTTCAATTGAAATAGGATAATTATAAATGGATTTTATAGGGCATCAATGATTTTCGACTTTGAGGATGTTTAAACATGGTAATGGATGTTAATGTTTAAATGTTTATCTTTTAATGGGTAACCCAATTTTATATACATTTTCCCTATTTGTATGTATTGTTAAACAATTAACCTTAAAGCTTTTGACTAGAAGCATAAATGAGAGGTAATTATTTCACATGAAGTCAATAGGAATGCCCTTGGATAGGTATAAATTTTTGGACATCGGGAATTTAAAGGCCTTGTATTCAAAATCAGGGGAAGCTATAACACATAGAGGTTTTCCTAATGATGCAAGGAGTGTTAACTCCAAATGTGTTCGTCTCTTGCTCCACAGGGGGATAGGTTTAGGTGTATGTTACTTACCATCATTTCTACAAGCTCTTGTGATGCATCATGGAAAATAAGTATGGTTTGCTAGGAGCCATGTATTGTTGCTTAGTTATGGGTAATGGATGAGAACTGATGTCATATTTCTTCAATAGGGACCCCTTGCTTCCGTGGGTATGGTGGGTATGCAGTAAAGTGAGGAGAAGGAAATTTGTATGTGGATACATTATTAGGGAACTTTCTTTTCTTCCTTCTGAGAGAACACCCTTGTTTACACCCTTCCTTGTTTGCATGCTGGGATGGGGACATGCATTTAATCAATAGAAAATTTTGGGGGGGGAGGGGGGCATACTTTTAATACTCTACTGGCTATGAAGATTTAGAATCCCCACTTTTACTAGAAGACTTGTGCCTTTCACTTACATTTGACATTAATAAGTAATTTTACTTTCATAGAGTTTGTATCCCTTAATCAATTCTACAAATTATCAATGACAACAGAAATTTGGATTCTTTGTTTTAAGGTTAAATAGCAAAAGTTACATTATTATAAATCTATCTGTGCTCATGAATTGATCAATGATTTATGTACCCTACAATTGAAAATGTTTTTCCTTTTAGTTTTACATTTCTATCGCATTTTCTTTTTGGAATGGTTTATCTTTGTCTATTCACAAGATATTCTTGGATCCGCTACATGTCTCATACGCGTATATGGCTAGGATATAAAAATTTTTATAGATCATTATTCTCTATTCAAATTACAAAGGAGAGGGAAATTCTTGTTTGGAATTACCTAAGAATACTATTTTGATTTTTTCATTTCTCAGTTTGTCCATTCATTTAACTCTCATTATATTTCTTGTGAATTTTCTCCTTGTACTACTTAAGTGTTCCTCATAGTCTCTAGTAACATGCATGTGCTTTGCCATGTAATTTGTTTGCAGTCCACAACTTGTATCGAGGGAACGAACACCTCAATGCACAGCTGTATTTTCCCTCCCTAATCCTCTTTTACACAACCTACAATTTTCAGTTTCTTAAGGTATACTTGTTGTAGGATTTAAACATGGCTAGGTGAGTGTCGTCCAAGTTATTTGATAAGCTAGTGCCATTCTGATTTGTTGTGGTTGAATCGATGAATAGCAATATTAGCTAGTAATATTCTCAAGTATTTGCATTACTAGTCACTATGCTACTATCACCACTACATTCTGGACTGCATTCGAGAAATGTGTAAGCTTGTCTTTTTTTTTTTCTTTTTTTTTTTTTTCCCATGAGCCTATTGTATTGGTTTTTAATTTGGATATTATTTGGATCTTGTTTATTGGTTCATACTCATAATTTGGGTTTGTTGGCTTATGTTTTATTTGAGTTTATTGATTATTATTTTGAGCTTGGATCATTGGATTTATTTGATTGGGCTTGTTATCAAGTTTATTGATTATTGGGCTTTGGATTGTTGAATTGCATGATTTGGGCCCATTAAATTGAAGGTTTTCTTATTTGGAGTTGGGCTTGATTTATTTTTTTAGATTTTGGGCTTACATGTTATTTGACTTGAGTTTTATTTTCTATTATATATGAACCCATTTTTTTTTTTACTCTTTTGGTTGAGCATGGATTTGTAACACTTGGAAAGCTAAATTTCATGGAGGAAAATGAGGGTTAGGAAGGCCATAAATGGGGCATGAAACCCTAGGTAGAAAGAGGGCAATTGAGCTTTTTTGGGTACACATTTTCTTTCCCCACTTATATTTTATTTCATTTCTATTGACTTACGTTAATATATCCTTTTGTATGTATTTATTGATTGTACTTAAATATTTGATTTATTTTTATTTTCTTTTTAGTTCTATTCATATTTTGTTCACATGTTATTTATTGTAGTTTTTTTATTTATAGTTTATTTGTCCATATTTGTTTGTTTAGAGTTTTTTGTTCACTATAAATATTCTATTCATATAAATATCTATATTTGTTTAAGTCTTTTGTTCTTTGTAATTTTGGTTTTTAAATAAATTAAGTTATCCAAAAATCTTTTTTTCAATAAAATAAGTCCATAAAATGTTTTCATTAAATAAGAAAAAGGGACCCATAAATTTCTTTTAATAAAAATAAGTTTTAGAAAATTTTCTTAAGATAAAATAGTTCAGAAATTTTTTTCTAATAAAAGAAACAGTTTGGATGTTTTACTATTATTTTTTTAAAATAAAAGATTTAGAACATTTTTTTTTATAAAAAAATTCAACAATCATATTTTAATAAAATGATAATTCAAAAAATATTCTTTTTGATAAAAGAAAGTCTTCTTAATAAAAAGTTTAGAGAAATCCAAAAAAATATTAGAAAAATTCAAAATATTGTTTCTAATAAAAACTATCCAGAAATTCATTTGTTTAATAAAATTGTTTAGAAAATTGATTTTCAAATAAAATTGTCCAAAAAGTTCATTTTAATAAAATCGTCCAAAAAATTGATTTTCAAATAAAACTCACCTTCATAAGAATGGGAAGTAAAATTGTTTTTGTAAATTAAAGTTCTAGAAATCATTTTCTTAATAAAATTGGATTGAAAATATATTCGTAAATAAAATTTGTAAAAAAAAATAAACTCATTTGTAAATAAAATCAAATTGAAATATTCTTTTTGTAAATAAATTTGTAAAAACCTATTTTAAATAATTTGTAAAATTCTTCTTTTTAGATGAAATTCAAAACCTTGTAAATAAGAATTGAATTTGAAAGATTTTTTTTTTTTTTTAATAAATTGGTAAACTAATCTCTTTCTAGATAATGTAAAAATTATTTTTTAATGAAATTGGAATGAACAAATTTGTGGTGTTTGTTTCCTCATTTTTCCTTATATTCTTTAATTTTCTCTTTCTCTTTTCCTTTCTATTTCTTAGAGTAATTTTTTGTGGTGTTTGTTTCTTCATTTTTCCTTATAATTATATTTCCTTTTTGATCAAGTAATTTTTTGTTTTCGCTGCCTTGATTTAGTTAATTATTTTCTTAGGTACAACTTCTAGCTTTATATAATGTGTGTAATTGAAGAAGAGTAACTTTCTTTCTCTTTCTCTTTTTATTTGTATTTCTATTTCTCAAGTAATTTTTTGTGGTTTGTTTCCTTATTTTTCCTTATAAATTATATTTGCCTTTTGATCAAGTAAATTTTTGTTTTTATAGGCTTGATTTAATTACTTATTTTCATAAGTACTGCTTCCAGCTTTAAATTATGTGTGTAATTGAAGAAAAGATATGGTTTGGATTATGTAGCATGCTAATTAGTTTCTTTGTTATAAATTTGAGAATCCAATTTTTAACTTGCAACAGCTACACGGACAGTTGTGTTAACAAACCTGCATTCAATGATGGAATAAAATGTAAGAGCTTTTGAGATTTCCACTTGAACATAAAGTTATTTTCTGCTTTTTAGATTAGCCTTTGTTTAGCTTCTTGAAGTTGTTGTTTTTGGGCTTGACTAAATTTATATTTGGTGTGCAGTGAAATATGCCACAATATAATGATTCTCTTTGTTGCCAAATCGAAAGAGTGTTTGGTTTGATTGGTGCATGATAATTGAGCATGTTTGTTGTTTGTTTGTTTGTTTGTTTTTTGTTTTTTGTTTTTTTTTTTTTTTACACTATTTCACTTGCTTGGCTTTCCATGGAAGTCTATTATTAATTGAAAATAACAGAGGAGCTGATTATTTTTGTTTTGTTGAAACAGGTGGTTGTTTTCTTTAACTGTAATTGCATCTATATTTTGGCTTCAATGAGATTGTATTTCAGCTTAGGGTTGAACCTTGTTGAAGGGGGTTTGAACTTTGCCCTTTAGGTTTACTAGGAAACATTTGGTATGTACCACAAATCTATGTAGCTGATTTTTTCTTTTTCATGCCTCTCCTAAAATTAATTATTATTCTTACCCTCAACTTATTTTCTAACTTCGTCACTATCCATGACTTAAGCTGCCTTTTAGGTAAAGTTTGGACTGTTTTCAATTTACAGAGTTAGATAAAAAGATAATTTTGCAAGGTAATGTGAAAGCAGTTTTTCTAAGGTAATGTTGGAAATTTAGTTTGTATGCTTGCATTTTCATTATTATACCTTATGTTATTTTTCTTTTGATACACTTGCAATGTAGAGTATAAAAGATATATAACTTAATCTATGTTTAGCATATAGGTTCAGGGTTTGAATGTAGGCTCTATTCAAATGGATTTCTCCTAACTTCAATGTCAATACATGTAGGATGCCTCTAGAATATGCATATAATGTGTCTCAAATACTTTGTAAAACCTCTCTTTCTCTTTCTCTTTCTCTTTCTCTTTTTATTTCTATTTCTCGAGTAATTTTTTGTGGTGTTTGTTTTCTCATTTTTCTTGATAATTATATTTCTTTTTTTATAAAGTAATTTTTTGTTTTCGCTAGCTTGATTTAGTTAATTATTTTGTTAGGTACAACTTCCAGCTTTAAATTATGTGTGTAATTGAAGAAAAATAACTTTCTTTCTTTTTCTCATTTCATTTTTATTTCTATTTCTAAAGTAATTTTCTATTTTTGTAGGCTCGATTTAATTAATTATTTTCTTAGGTACGGCTTCTAGCCTTTATGTTATGTGTGTAATTGAAAAAGAGATATTTTTGGATTATGCGGCATGCTTATTAGTTTCTTTGTTCTAAATTTGAGAATCCTATTTCTTAACTTGCAACAACTACATGAATAGTCACGTTAACAAACCTGCATTCAATGATGGAATAAAAGGTAAGAACTTTTGAGCTTTCTACATGAACGTAAAGTTATTTTCTGCTTTTGAGATTAGTCTTTGTTTAGCTTCTTGAAGTTCTTGTTTGTAGGCTTGACTAAATTTATATTTGGTGTGTAGTAAATATGGCATAATATAATGATTCACCTTGTTGCCAAATCGAAAGAGTGATTTGATTGGTGCATGATAATTGAGAGCATGTTTGCTGTTTTTTTTACTATTTCACTTGCTTGGCTTTTTCTTGGCTTTTAGCAAAGGAGCTTATTATTTTTGTTTTGTTGAAGCAGGTGGTTGTTTGGCTTAACTGTAATTGCATCTATATTTTGGCTTCAATGAGATTATATTTCAACTTACGATTGAACGTTCATTGAAGGGGGTTTGAACCTTTGCCCTTTGAATTTACCAGGAAACCATTGGTATGTACCACAAATCTATGTAGCTGATTTTTTCTCTTTCACGCCTCTCTTAAAATTAATTATTATTCTTACTCCCCATCCTCAACTTATTTTCTAGCTCTGTCACTACCCATGGATTAAGTTGTCTTTTAAGTAAAGTCTGGATTGTCTTCAATTATCAGAGTTAGATAAAAAGATAATGTTCTAACGTGGAAATTCAGTTTATATGCTTGCATTTTCATTATTGTACCCTATTTTATTTTTCTTTTGATACACTTGCAATGTAGAATATGAAAGATATATAACTTAAATCTATAAATGCATATGGGTTCAAGGTCTAAATGTAGGCTCTATTCAAATGGATTTTTTCTAACCTCAATGTCAATACATGTAGGATGCCTCTAGAATACGCCTATAATGTGTGTCAAATACTATGTAGAATCTCTTTCTTTCTTTTTCTCTTTTTATTTCTATTTCTCAAGTAATTTTTTGTGATGTTTGTTTCCTCATTTTTCCTTATAATTATATTTCCTTTTTTATCAAGTAATTTTTTTTTTTTTTTTTTTTTTGCTTGCTCGATTTAGTTCATTATTTTGTTAGGTACAATTTCTAGCTTTAAATTATGCGTGTAATTGAAAAAGAGTAACTCGTTTTCTCTTTCTCTTTTTATTTCTAAAGTAATTTTTTGTGGTTTGTTTCCTTATTTTTCCTTATAAATTATATTTCATTTTTTTATCAAGTAATTTTTTGTTTTCACAGGCTTGATTTAATTAATTATTTTCTTAGGTATTGCTTCCAACTTTAAATTATGTGTGTAATTGAAATTGAGATATGGTTTGGATTGTGGGGCATGCTCATTAGTTTCTTTGTAACAAATTTGAGAATCCAATATTTTAACTTGTAGCAACTACATGGATAGTCGCATTAACAAACATGCATTCAATGATGGGATAAAAGATAAGAGCCTTTGAGCTTTTCACCTAAACATAAAGTTATTTTTTGCTTTTGAGATTAGTCTTTGTTTAGCTTCTTGAAGTTATGATTTTTAGGCTTGGCTAAATTTATGTTTGGTGTGGAGTGAAATATGCCACGATATAATGATTCTCCTTGTTGCCAAATCGAAAGAGCGTTTGGTTTGATTGGTGTATGATAATTGAGATTGAGCATGTTTGCTATTTTTTTTTTACTATTTCACTTGCTTGGCTTTTTCTTGGCTTTCCATGGAAGTTATTAACAGAAAATAGCAAAGTAGCTTATTATTTTTGTTTTGTTGAAGCAAGTGGTTGTTTGCCTTAACTGTTGCATTTGTATTTTGGCTTCAATGAGATTGTATTTCAACTAAGGGTTGAACCTTTGTTGAATGGGGTTTGAACCTTTGCCCTTTGGGTTTACCAGGAAGCCTTGGGTACGTACCACGAATCTATGTAGCTGGTTTTTTCTTTTTCATGCCTCTCCTAAAATTAATTATTATTTTTGCCCCTCTTCAACTTATTTTCTAGCTCCATCACTAACAATGCCTTAAGTTGTCTTTTAGGTAAAGTCTGGACTGTTTTCAATTATCAGAGTTCGATAAAAAGGTAACGTTGTAAGGTAATGTCAAGGTTGTTTTTGTGAGGTAATGTTGGAAATTCAATTTGTATGCTTGCATTTTCATTATTGTACCCTATTTTATTTTTCTTTTGATACACTTGTAATATAAAATATAAAAAATATATAACTTAAATCTATGTTTATCATATGGGTTCAGGGTTTGAATGCAGGCTCTATTGAAATGGATTTCTCCTAACTTCAATGTCAATACATGTAGGATGCCTCTAGAATATGCATATGATGTGTGTCAAATACTATGTAAAACTCTCTCTTTCTCTTTCCTTTTCTCTTTTGATTTCTATTTCTCAAGTAATTTCTTGTGGTTTTGCTTCCTCATTTTTCCTTATAATTATATTTCTTTTTTTATCAAGTAATTTTTTTGTTTTTGCTTGCTTGATTTAGTTCATTATTTTGTTAGGTACAAACTGCCAGCTTTAAATTATGCTTGTAATTGAAGAAGTAATTTTCTTTCTCTTTCTCTTTTTATTTGTATTTTTCTTTCACAAGTAATTTTTGTGGTTTGTTTCTTTATTTTTCCTTATAAATTATATTTCCTTTTTTACCAAGTAATTTTTTGTTTTCTCAGGCTTGATTTAATTCCTTATTTTCTTAGGTATTGCTTCCAACTTTAAATTATGTGTGTAATTGTAGAAGAGAGATGGTTTGGATTATGCGGCATGCTCATTAGTTTGTTTGTTGTAAATTTGAGAATCCAATTTTTTTAACTTGCAGCAACTACACAGACAGTCACATTAACAAACTTGCATTCAATGATGAAATAAAAGGTAAGAGTTTTTGAGTTTTCCACCTAAACATACAGTTATTTTCTGCTTTTGAGATTAGCCTTTGTTTAGCTTATTGAGTTTCTTGTTTTTGGGCTTGACTAAATTTATATTTGGTGTGCAGTGAAATATACCACAATATAATGATTCTCCTTGTTGCCAAATTGAAAGAGTGTTTGGTTTGATTGGTGCATGATAATTGAGCATGTTTGCTATTTTTTTTACTATTTCACTTGCTTGGCTTTTCTTGGCTTTCCATGGAAGTCTATTATTAACTGAAAATAGCAGAGGAGCTGATTATTTTTGTTTTGTTAAAGTAGGTGGTTGTTTTCCTTAACTATTATTGCATCTGTATTTGCCTTCGATGAGATTATATTTAAGCTTAGGGTTGAACCTTTGTTGAAGGGGGTTTAAACCTTTGCCCTTTGGATTTACTAAGAAACCTTGGGTGCATACCATAAATCGATGTAGTTGATTTTTATTTTTTTTCATGCGTCTCCTAAAAGTAATTATTATTCTTATCTCCCCCATCCTCAACTTATTTTCTAGCTTTGTCACTACCCATGGCTTAAGCTGTCTTTCAGGTGAAGTTTAGACTATTTTCAATTATCAATGTTAGATAAAAAGATAATGTTGTAAGGTAATGTTAAGGTTGTTTTTGTGAGGTAATGTTGGAAATTCAGTTTGTATGCTTGCATTTTCATTATTGTACCCTAATTTATTTTTCTTTTGATACACTTGCAATATAGAATATAAAAGATATATAACTTAAATCTATGTTTAGCATATGGGTACAGGGTTTGAATGCAGGCTCTATTCAAATGGATTTCTCCTAACGTCAATGTCAATACATGTAGGATGCCTCTAGAATATGCATATGATGTGTGCCAACTACTATGTAAAATCTCTCTCTTTCTCTTTTGATTTCTATTTCTCGAGTAAGTTCTTGTGATGTTTGTTTCCTTGTTTTTCCTTATAATTATATTTCCTTATTGATCAAGTGATTTTTTGTTTTCACTGGCTTGATTTAGTTAATTATCTTCTTAGGTACAACTTCCAACTTTAAATTATGTGTGTAATTGAAGAAGAAGTAACTTTCTTTCTCTTTCTCTTTTTATTTGTATTTTTATTTCACAATTAATTTTTTTTAGTTTGTTTCCTTATTTTTCCTTATAAATTATATTTCTTTTTTTATCAAATAATTTTTTGTTTTCGCAGGCTTGATTTAATTACTTATTTTCTTAGGTACTGCTTCCAACTTTAAATTATGTGTGTAATTGTAGAATAGAGATGGTTTGGATTATGCGGCATGCTCATTAGTTTCTTTGTTGTAAATTTGAGAATCCAATTTTTTAACTTGCAACAACTACACGAACAGTCGCATTAACAAACTTGCATTCGATAGTTCGTGTAGTTGCTGGATTCTCAAATTTACAACAAAGAAACTAATGAGCATGCCGTATAATCCAAACCATATCTCTTCTACATTCACACACATAATTTAAAGCTGGAAGCAGTACCTAATAAAATAATTAATTAAATCCAACCCGCGAAAACAAAAAATTACTTGATAAAAAAGGAAATATAATTTAAAAAAAAAAAAAAACAAACCACAAAAAATTACTTGTGAAATAAAATTAGAAATAAAAAGAGAAAAAGAAAGAAAGGTACTCTTCTTCAATTACACGCATAATTTAAAGTTGGAAGTTGTACCTAAGAAAATAATTAACTAAATCAAGCCAACGAAAACAAAAAATTACTTGATAAAAAAGGAAATATAATTATAAGGAAAAATAAGGAAACAAACACCACAAAAATTACTTAAGAAATAGAAATAAAAAGAGAAAAAGAAAGAGAAAGAGAGAGATTTTACATACTATTTGACACACATCATATGCATATTCTAGAGGCATCCTACATGTATTGACATTGAAGTTGGGAGAAATCCATTTGAATAGAGCTTACATTTAGACCCTGAACCCATATGCTAAACATAGATTTATGTTATATATTTTTTATATTCTACGTTGCAAGTGTATCAAAAGAAAAATAAAATAAAGTACAACAATGAAAATGCGAGCATACAAACTGAATTTCCAACATTATCTCACAAAAACAGCCTTGACATTACCTTACAACATTCATAGTTATGAAAGGCGCGCCTAGGCTCGAAAGGCGCGATGCCATCCTCCGGCGCCTTGCCTGAAGGCAGGCGACGCCCCTTCACGAAGGCGTCGCTTAAGCGCGCAAGGTGCTCACCTCCGACAAGGCGCGACGCGGTCGCCTGACTTGCCTCTGGCCAGGTACGCCCTCTGACCCCTCCTTCTTCTCCTTCTCCTCCTTCTTCTTTTTCTTCTTCTTCCTCCGTCGGGTTGCAGAGGGTTGAGGCTGAGCCCTAATTTTTTTTTTAATTTTGTGGGTCCAAAACGATGTCGTTTTGGCCCCGTTTTCCTTTCCAACCCCCTTTTATGGTGTTTTTCAACCCGAAATCACTCCCATTCATGCCCTAGCCTCAGTCGTGAAGAAGTGAAGAAGAAGAAGAAAAAGAGGAAAAATAGGGGGAAAATAGGAAAAAAATGGGGGGAAAATAGGAGAAAAATAGAGGAAAATAGGGAAAAAATAGGACAAATAAATGATTGTTAAATTTGATTATATTATATAAAAATATATGTGTAAATTAAGGTGCGCCTCACTTCACTAAAGCCCACGCCTTAGGTGCGCCTTGCGCCTCAAGCTCCAAGACTACTTTGCGCCTTGGTGCGCCTTGAGCCTTTTAAAACTATCACAACATTATCTTTTTATTTAACTCTAATAATTGAAAACAGTTTAGACTTGACCTAAAAATCAACTTAAGCCATTGTTAGTGATGGAGCTAGAAAATAAGTTGAAGGGGGGGTAAAAATAATAAATAATTTTATGAGAGGCATGAAAAAAAAAAAAAACCAGCTACATAGATTTGTGGTACATACCCAAGGTTTCCTGGTAAACCCAAAGGGCAAATGTTCAAACCCCCTTCAACAAAGGTTCAACGCAAAGCTGAAATACAATCTCATTGAAGCCAAAATACAAATGCAATTATAGTTAAGGCAAACAACCACCTGCTTCAACAAAACAAAAATAATCAACTACTATGCTATTTTTAGTTAATAATAGACTTCCATGGAAAGCCAAGCAAATGAAATAGTAAAAAAACAACAAACATGCTCAATTATCATGCACCAATCAAACCAAACACTCTTTCGATTTGGCAACAAGGAGAATCATTACATTGTGGCATATCTCACTACACACCAAATATAAATTTAGTCAAGCCCAAAAACAAGAACTTCGAGAAGCTAAATAAAGACTAATCTCAAAAATAGAAAATAATTTTATGTTCAGGTGGAAAGCTTAAAAGCTCTTACCTTTTATTCCATCATTGGATGCAAGTTTGTTAATGCAACTGTCTGTGTAGTTGCTGCAAGTTAAAAAATTGGATTCTCAAATGTACAATAAAGAAACTAATGAGCAGGCTACATAATCCAAACCATATCTCTTTTATAGTTACACACATCATTTAAAGCTAGAAGCAGTACCTAAGAAAATAATTAATTAAATCAAGTTAGTGAAAACAAAAAATTACTTGATAAAAAAAAGGAAATATAATTTATAAGGAAAAATAAAGAAACAAACCATAAAAAATCACTTGAGAAATAGAAATACAAATAAAAAGAGAAAGAGAGAGAGTTACACTTTTTCAATTACATGCATAATTTAAAGCTAGAAGTTATACCTAAGAAAATAATTAAGTAAATCAAGCCAGTGAAAACAAAAAATTACTTGATAAAAAAGGAAATATAATTATAAGGAAAAATGAGGCAACAAACTCCACAAAAGATTACTCAAGAAATAGAAATAAAAGAAAAAAAGAGAGATTTTACATAGTATTTGACACACATCATATGTAGATTCTAGAGGAATCTTACATGTATTGAAATTGAAGTTATGAGAGAAATCCATTTGAATAGAGCCTACATTCGGATCCTGATCCCATATGTTATAAACATAGATTTAAGTTATATATCTTTTATATTCTACATTGCAAGTGTCTCAAAAGAAAAATAAAATAAAGTACAATAATGAAAATGTAAGCATACAAATTGAATTTCAAACATTACCTCATAAAAACAACTTTCTCATTACCTTACAATATTATCTTTTTATCTAACTTTCATAATTGAAAATAGTCCAAACATCACCTACCAGATAACTTAAGCCATTGTTACCGATGGAGCTAGAAAATAAGTTGAGAAGGGAGAGGGGGGTAAGAATAATAATTAATTTTAGGAGAGGCATGAAAAAGAAATAATCAACTACATAGATTTGTGGTACATAGCCAAGGTTTCCAGGTAAACCCAAAAGGCAAAGGTTCAAACGCCCTTCAACAAAAGTTCAACCCTAAGCTGAAATACAATCTCATTGAAGCCAAAATACAGATGCAATTACAGTTAAGGCAAACAATCACTTGCTTCAAAAAAACAAAAATAATCAGCTACTTTGCTATTTTCTTTCGATAATAGACTTCCATGGAAAGCCAAGCAAGTGAAATAGTAAAAAAAAAAAAAAAATAGCAGACATGCTCAATTATCATGCATCAATCAAACCAAACACTCTTTTGATTTGGCAGCAAGGAGAATCATTCTATTGTGGCATATTTCACTGCATACCAAATATAAATTTATTCAAGCCCAAAAACAAGAACTTCAAATAACTAAACAAAGACTAATCTCAAAAGAAGAAAATAACTTTATGTTCAAGTGAAAAAGCTCAAAAGCTCTTACCTTTTATTCCATCATTGAATACAGGTTTGTTAACGCGACTGATGGAATTAAAGGTAAGAGTTTTTGAGCTTTCCACCTAAACATAAAGTTATTTTATGTTTTTGAGATTAGTCTTTGTTTAGCTTCTTGAAGTTCTTGTTTTTGGGCTTGACTAAATTTATATTTGGTGTGCATTGAAATATGCCACAATATAATGATTCACCTTGTTGCCAAATCAAAAGAGTGTTTGGTTTGGTTGTTGCATGATAATTGAGCATGTTTGCTGTTTTTTTTTTTTAATATTTCACTTGCTTGGCTTTTTCTTGGCTTTCCATGGAAGTTCATTATTAACTGAAAATAGCAAAGTATCTGATTATTTTTGTTTTCTTGAAGCAGATGGTTGTTCGCCTTAACTGTAATTGCATCTGTATTTTGGCTTAAGTGAGATTGTATTTCAACTTAGGGTTGAACCTTTGTTGAATGGGGTTTGAACCTTTGCCCTTTGGGTTTACCAAGAAGCCTTGGGTACATACCATGAATCTATGTAGCTGGTTTTTTCTTTTTCATGCCTCTCATAAAATTAATTATTTTTTTTTACCCCCTTCAACTTATTTTCTAGCTCCATCACTAACAATGGCTTAAGTTGTCTTTTAGGTGAAGTTTGAACTGTTTTCAATTATCAGAGTTAGATAAAAAGATAATGTTGTAAGGTAATGTCAACGTTGTTTTTGTGAGATAATGTTGAAAATTTAGTTTGTATGCTTGCATTTTCATCATTGTACCCTATTTTATTTTTCTTTTGATACACTTGCAATATAGAATATAAAAGATATATAACTTAAATCTATGTTTAGCATATGGGTTTAGGGTCTGAATGCAGACTCTATTTAAATGGATTTTTCCTAACTTCAATGTCAATACATGTATGATGCCTCAGAATATGCATAGAATGTGTGTCACATACTCTATAAAATCTTTGTTTTTGTGCTAATTTTAAAGGCCAAATAATGTTTTCTCTACTTTTTTTTTTCTGTTTTTTGAAGCCATCTAATTTTTAATATCTCATCTCCTAAGTGGGAAGAAAGAAACATATACTATATCCTTGGGATTCTAATTCCTCTTTAGTTTTTTGTTTTTTTTTTATTTATATGGACCATTACAAACTTACATTCCTAGGACTGTAGTTTAAATTGGTCAAGAGGTTTTGCCTTTGTCACCGGCAGAAGCTATGGGTTCAAGCCTTGCCAGTCCTAACAAATCATTTTTTTTCTCTACATCATGATGTTGGATATTAAGAATATCTATCCCAAAAAAGCTATGAGGTTGCTTTGCATATTTTTTGTTTTATCTTGTGGCTATTATTATAAAACACCTAGTTTTTGAACAACGTATTCATAGTTTCATATGCTCCCTTCATGAGCTCAATTTTAACAATCAATGTTCTTGTGCACTTACCTGGGAAAGAATCACGTATCAATGGAGACAAGATGCATTGGAAATGAACTCCAACCATTTAATTGCAATCTAAAGCATAGTATATATATATACACGTGTGTGTGATTTGGGCCCATTAGATTGGAGGTTTTCTTATTTGGAGTTGGGCTTGATTTATTTTTTAGATTTTGTGCTTATATGTTATTTGACTTGAGTTTTATTTTCTATTATGCATGAACCCATTTTTTTACTCTTTTGGTTGAGCATGAATTTGTGACATGTGGAGAGCTGAATTGAAAGAAAATGAGGGTTAAGAAGGTTATAAATGGGACATGAAAACTTAGGTAGAAGGAAGACATTGAGCTTGTTGTAAGCTTGGATATGCATTTTCTTCCCCACTTATATTTAGCTTCATTTCTATTGGCTTCTATAAATATCCTTTTGTATGTATTCATTGGTTGTACATGGAGTTGAATATTTGATTTATTTTCATTTTCTTTTTAGTTCTATTCATATTTTGTTCACATACTATTTATTATAGTTTTTTTTCCATAGTTTATCTATCCATGTGTTTGTTTAGTGTTTTCTGTTCACTATAAATATTCTATTCATATATTTATCTATATTTGTTTAAGTTTTCTATTCTTTGTAAATATCTTATACATAGATTAATTCGTTTTACGTTTTTTATTCATGTTAATATTTGTGCATATTGTTTATTTATTAAATAAAGTTGTTCGGGAATGCTTTTAATAAAATAAAGTTTTTTTTATTTATAAATAAAGCTATCCAGAATTTTGGTTTTTAAATAAATTAAGTTATCCAAAAATCATTTTTAAAAATAAAACAGGTCCAAAAAATGTTTTCAATAAGAAAAAAGGACCCAATAATTTCTTTTAATAAAATACTAGTAATTTCTTTTAATAAATATGTGACATACATACATACATGCATACATATGTGGCATACATGCATATATACATACATGGCATACATACATACATACATACGTATGTGACATACATACACACATACATACATACATACATATGTGGCATACATATGCGACATACATACATACATATATACGTGGCATACATACATAGCATAAATACATACATACGTGGCATACATACATAATACATACATGGCATACATACGTGGCATACACACATACCTCCTCCTTGCTTGAAAGTGTGCTTGAAGTCTGTTTGCCCCATTCATTAAGGACAAATGTGCATACACACATACCTCCTCCTTGCTTGAGAGTGTGCTTGAAGTCCGTTTGCCTCGTTCATTAAGGACACCATAGCACTCCATTGCTAGCCTTATCCCTGAAATTGGAAGTCTTTTGTTCAATAGCATAGAACCTTCTTCTTTGTTTTGGCAGATATGGCATGAAATTTGAGAAATTTTAGCCTCCAAGACCCTCCTCTCATAGTAGAATTTTTTTAGAATAATTTGAGATCCTTTCTTTTGAACAAAGTGGTAAACCTTTTTTATCTTAGAAATTTTAACCATGCCAGATTTTTCAATATTTAATCATTTATTATATAGCAAATCTTCTTTTCTGTATCTACTTTTTTTCATGGATATCTCTTGTTCATGAATTTCTTTTTCATTTCTCATAATCCACTAGCTATGCTTAATTCTTTTGCTGACCAAGATAGCAGAGTTCAGTTTTTTGCTTGTGAAGCTCTCTATGACATTGCAAGGGTGAGGTTAATTGGTTTACTTTAATTTCATTACTTCTTTCCAGATCTGTAAAGGACCGAATCAGTCTCTTAAGGCTATGCAGGTTGTAAGAGAAGATTTTTTAAATATTTTTCATCAAAATTTTTGTGCCTTATGTAAGCTTTTTACAGGACTCAGATGCCAATGTGAAAAGTGCAACTCACCCTTAGACTGGCTTTTTAAGGTAATCAATTAATTAGTCCCCAGGACCCTGGTGAATATGCTTGTCCTCTGTAATAGTCTCAAAGATGGGAATTTATTTGAAGTCCATGCTTTTTATTACTAGAAACAGGACATCGTTATTGAAAGTGATCAAGTCAGGTATACCATCCCATTTTAGTTCCAAATATGTTTGTTTTGTATTAGAAGTTAAATATTAACATAAGAGTTCTAAATTCTGCCTTTATAAGGTTGTTTTGTCATTGTGGTGCTTTTCCTCGGCATTGAAGAACTTATATCATTATTGAGAGAGCAGTAATTGAACTAGAATTCTTCCTTTCTCATGGATGCTGCAACAATCTTTCTTTAGTCTATGAGATGTAACCGCTCAAATCATCTTTCAACAACTTGAAGTTGCATGTGCTTTAGTTCTGGAAGTTGAAAAGTTGTTTAACTTGAGAAATTTGCAGATGCTATGCCTGAAAGCATCTTTACAAAATTTTTGTCCATTTCTCTTTTTATTTTATCATAGCATTGATATTTATGCAGAATTTACATCTGTTATGATGTAGGATATCATATAGGAATGTTGTTTGCAGCTTTCATAGGTGACTGATAGCTTTTTATGGTCTGCTCACATGCTCTGATTTCAAAATTATTCATCCTACATGCATATTTTGAAATCTGAACAACAAAAAACTGAGCATATACCCATGATCTATAAACTTGTCCACGCTCTCTGTAGAAAATCTTAGTTCTTCCTATTAGAAGTAATGGTAAACTAACCTGCCAACAATTCATATGAGAGCAATTACAAGAATTCAATTATATTGCTTAACATATTTGAAGATTTGAAAACTAGTTTGGATATTATATAATTTTGCATCATCTACAATAATGAGCCTTTGTAGAATTAGTTTTGTTTTTGTGACAGTTAGTCCTATCTTTGTTGCATCATTGCCCTCACCTGACAGGAAAGTGATTGAGATGACAACAAATGTTGATTAGGAGGATGCTATGGCCACAACTCCTACTACCTTTGTTGTATCTCTACGCACATATTCCTACAAAAAATGTTCTTCCAGCAACCAGTTGCTGTTAGAAAATGCATGCATTGTGAGGCAACACAAATTGAAATTAATCACTTAGTTGTTTACCTTGTCAGCAGAGTAGGAATTTCTCAACACCTTAAAAGATTGTTTTGCAATTGTGGTGACAGATTGGAATAAATGATGAAAGAGTCACAGCTCTAAAAACTTATGGCATCAGTACAACGAGAGATAAATATGAGATAATACTATGTTTGCAAGATAATTATTAAAGAATGTGAGGGATGAAAATCCTCACAGCTTCAGCAGAGATTTCTTGATCTCTTGCAACTTTGTTAAAGTTTCTCTCATGGTTAAACAGTCGATAGGGGAATGAGTTGCATAAGACAAACCAACTCTTATAGTCTTATTGCAGCTGCCAAACATCTTTCACTTCCATTTCCCTAATTGCTATAGTATTGTTGGTGCTGTTGTGGTGGGCATCCCTGGAAAAATTGATGAAATGGGTATGTGCTAAAGAATCAGTATGGTTCAAAAGCCCAGGATCAACAATTCCTACAACTTGATTCTTGCACTGCCAATCCATATTTCTTCCGGTTTAGGCCTTCCTAAAACATCTCAATAATATCATCAGTGGCTTCCTTGCGATATCTCTACCAATAGAATTTTTGCATTAAACCTTGAGGTCCATGACATTTTTATACTTATTTGCCAAAATTAGATTTTGGATGCTCATTTGTATTAAATTATATTTCTGCTGAATTCTTGAAAAATTTGTTGCTGAAATTTGTAGGCTATGATGAATTTCCTTCCTAATGATTCTATTTCTATGTAATACTTTTCTTTAAAAAGCCAATTTTATTTATTTAGTATTTGATGATTTTAATTTATTTTTGGTGCAAAGAGATACTATTATTGAGGTTTTCTATGAGAGATATTGTTTTTGACTGTTGCATGAGCACTTTCTATACATCCAACTACAGAACCCCGTTTGAACCTCAAACTTTCTCTTTTACAAGAAAATTCACTCCCTCAAAAGTATGTTCTTAGAAAGAATGGGAATTGCAGGGGACTTCATTTTGTTGAGTTGTTCAAGACCATCTTTGGAAATGCTTACAAAATTGACTTTCTGAAGTGGTTATGCAAGTAGGTTTAGCTTTCCGCTTTGCTCTATAAAGATTTGGCTCAGGTTTAGAAATAGCAATCCCTCCTTATTTATCAGCTTGATTTGGTGGAAAGTTTATGAATAACTTACAGAAAGGATTCTTTCCTTCCATTTTTGTTTAATCTCTATTTTTTTTTCCTTCTGATTTGATGTCTTAGTTTGTTTAAGATTTGATGGCAGATATGATCATGTCATTGGTCCACCAAATAATATGCAGCATAGTGCATTTTCCCTTTTCAAAATCATTCATTTTCCTCTTCTTCCCATTGTGAGTTAAATCTTAAATCATTCTTGAAATATCCTTCCATGAGATGCCTGAGAAGCTTAAAAATTGGTGCATAGAAGCTTAAAAAAATGATGATTCTCTATGTGCAGGTTCTTCCAAGCCAGTAGCGTGTATTTTTCTTGGGGAAAGTCAAATGGGAAAGATCCATGTATGCAGAACAAAGCCATTATTCAGTCAAGAGAGCTCTTTTCATTTGGTTCCATGTCTGATGAAAGAAGATTTGTTAAACATAGTATCAACTTTTTGAAGATTTGGAGCAGCAAACAAAACTCAAAAGGTTGATGCGCACTGTTTAGGAAGCAAGAATATAACTATCTTCTTGTTGTGTTAAATTTCATTTTGAAATTTTAGTTGACTGGGATGTGATAGTCTTTGAGTGAATGTGGTTTCACTTTTTAGATTTCCAAAATGGTGGACCTTGCAGCATTTGGAAACCAGTCTTGTCCTAATGGGCAACCACTAATCCTTACTATGGACCTATGTCACTTGTGTGTATTTTATTCTTTCTCCTTGTGCCAGCAACTGCCTAATTGTTGTAACTTGTTACATGTCAATTAATAGGATTTTCAATCTACATTGACTTGGGTGCTTGAAGTTGGCTGCAAGACTGATTTTAGCTTTTTACAAATCTCCAACTCTCTGTTGAATTCCTGTCAAATGTTGTTGAGTTTATTGAACTTGATGATATTGCTTCCAAAATTGACCAGTTGGGACATCCAAAATTGAGTTTGCATTTGGAAGGAATTTAAGATCCCTTTTAAGCATTTCCCTTATTTAGCCCATCAAAACAAAGGAATTTTTAGATTCTAGAAAGGATTTGGTAGGAGGATCTGGAAGGCCCAAATGTTGCTTTTAATATCCATCACCTAAATAAGTGTAATTTGACTAATTTCCAATCCTCCCTTGTGAGGAATTGAGTAGGCATTGTCATTCCCATCCCCAATACCATGGTCCAAAACTCCTGCCACCTCTCTCACCATGGTTGCCACCAAATTCACCACCATCCTGCTTCACCATCATTGGAATTTAAAAACATATCCAAGCAGCTAATTCAAGATTTTGGATACCTTAAATGCTAATGTTTGATATTCCGTATGATTATTATATTCCCACTTATCTTAATGTTCATATTCAAAGTTAGTCCGGTTTTCACGGCCTATGGGAAGTTAAGAATCAAGTCATTTTTACTTAAAAGTAGGGACTATGAGCTTAGATTTCTGCAACTGTGTCTCCTCCCATGGCTAATGTTATTGCAGTGAATAATTGGATTTGAAGAAATATGTTTCAAAATTTTTGGTATTTTTGAGATCTGAACACGAGTTATTTTCATCAGGTAGAATCATGGTTCCCTTTTGCTTACTGGGGATATGTGCAGATGTTTAACAATTTGAGGTCTTGAGAGTAAACTGTATAATCTTAAGTATGTTCTTTAAGCATATGAGTTCACATTTTTAACTTACTGGAACATTTTGGGATTTTGCTTCTGAGAAAGCTTATTTATTTTTTGGCAGACACATATGCATACAATAGAAGAATGTACATATAGAAAATAGAGAGAGAGAGAGAGATGGTGGATAGCCGGAAAAGGCTAAGCCGTTCCCGAGTTGAATTACATTGGAATGGTTGGTGGTGTTTTTGGGTCTTCCAATTTCTAGTTGGTCAAGTTGAATTCTCAGAATTTGATATGTTTTAAATTGGTTATTATTTTGACATGGAATATGAATGTGGTCATGTCTTTGAATGGTATTTCTTGATAAAATAATTGTACTGCTGGTGTGCACTTGCTTTACAGAACTTTTACTAAAACCTACGTAAAAGAGGGTCCCCTGTAGGCTGCGTGTGCAGAGGATGAAAGTTGGATGCTGAGTAGTGGGTAGGAGGAATAATGGTGGGGAATGTCACATTCATGATTCAATAGTGGCTTTGAATATTAGATGACGGATTAGAGAGAAAAAGGAGATTATAATGCCCACGAGAGCAAAGATTTTAATCATTTCAATTCCATGTCCCATCTTCCCAATTCCTAATTAAATATGGGGTTGCCTTTTTTGGTCTCATTAAATGTGGGGCCATATTTGAAGACTTTAGAGGAATGAGAAGGGGGACCCAACCGAAGAGGACAGGAGACCCGCTCATTATTAAGACTTAAGAAGTGAAGAGGAGAGAAGAATGAAGACGACAGAAGAGAGCATTACAAAAAACAAAGTATCTAATGAGACCAAAAAAGGCAACCCCATATTTAATTAGGAATTGGGAAGACGGAACATGGAATTGAAATGATTGAAATCTTTGCTCTCGTGGGCATTATTATCTCCTTTTTCTCTCTAATCCGTCATCTAACATTCAAAGCCACCATTGAATCATGAATGTGACATTCCCCACCATTATTCCTCCCACCCACTACCCAGCATCCAACTTTCATCCCCTGCGCACGCAGCCTACAGGGGACCCTCCTTTACGTAGGTTTTAGTAAAAGTTCTGTAAAGCAAGTGCACTCCAGCAGTACAATTATTTTATCAAGAAATACCATTCAAAGACAAGACCACATTCATATTCCATGTCAAAATAATAACCAATTTAAAACAAATCAAATTCTGAGAATTCAACTTGACCAACTAGAAATTGGAAGACCCAAAAGCACCACCAACCATTCCAATGTAATTCAACTCCGGAACGGCTTAGCCTTTTCCGGCTATCCACCATCTCTCTCTCTCTCTATTTTCTATATGTACATTCTTCTATACAATGGGGAATATAAACACTTGTTTCTCTAATGTATAATGAAGTTAATTCATGATTGAGCAACCATTTGCATCACTTAAACACCTAATGACAATGTATACCGGCAGGAGACAGATGAACTAAGCCAATTCCTTAGGTTTTGGTACTTTTGCTTTAGGTGCTCTCATGGACTGATGGCATAGGTGCATGTTTGCTAGAGTTCATATATGCATTTTGACAACTATGGACTCTGCTCCATTTTTCTATAATATGATATTATTTTTTGGAGAATTTTATTGAAGTGGCAGTCATGTAAAAGATTGAATACAAAGATTATGGATTCTGCTCCATTTTATTGAAGACTTATCTTTTAACAAGAGAGTTGGTACTTGGAATTGTGTCGCCTATAGCCTTGATGCAGGTAGATGAACAGGGAAAGGAAATTTGCTCAAGCTCTGTTCTATTAATAGTATATAGTGAGGGAAGCTAAAGTGAAGTTTTTTATCTTTTATATACAAGGACTGCAACACATTCTTCTATCCATTTGTTCATACTTATCCCCTAAGAATGGAATTCCAAAACATACTCCCCAACTGAAAGGTTTCTCCCTTGGGCATTTTTATTTCTAAACATCACTAGTAGTCCCAGAAAGTGAAATGGATGTGGATGTTTTCATCAATCCTATGATCATTCCATAGGCAAATTGGGGGATGCTGAAGACTGCATTGAATGATCTTTTCGTTCAAAATAAGACAAAAGACTACTAATATTCCTGCCCAAATTTAGCACTAGTATTAAGATTGTTTGCTCAAATTAGCTTAAAGTTTATTTAATTTGTATATTTACCCTCATATTCAACATAATTACAAAAATATTTATTATAAAAGATAAAAATTGTAATTGTAAATTTATGGTTGTAAAATATATTCATTAAACATTAACAAATGAAGTAAAAAAAAAAAAAAAAAGAGATTAAGAATAAGTTAATTAATATGATTTAATACTTTTTAAGTTTTTGTTTTTTTTTTAACTTTAAGTTGTAATATTGAGTTAATTTATTAAATATATTTAATCTATTTAATGACTTGAATTAAGTTATCAAGACATTAAATTAATTTACTAAACATGCTTTTATGTAAGCCTTAAAAGTTATTTTACATGCATTTAAGAAATTCCTTTGAATATCAATGGTTCGGTTTTATGAAAATTTCATGACATATCAAAAATATTGGATGCAAATTTAGATAAAATATTGGTGATATGAAAATTTATTAAAAACTCATAAAAATATAAAAAAGGAAAAGAAAAAAAAATTCAAAAATGATAACATAAGTAATAATTCATATATTAAAGTTATTTATTTTGAAAAAGCAATATATTTGTTGTATAGTTGATGATTCAAGTGTTGACACATTTAAATGTAATGATCAATCATAAATAATTACTTTTAATTAAATTAAATATAGAAATAATATAATTAAACTAATTATATAATTTTAATTTAAATCTTACCATTTGACTAACATATCTTTAAGTATGCATTAAACTTGAAACTTAATTAGTAGAGAATATGAAACTATAAAACAACTCTCAAATTTATGAAATTATGAGAGAATAACAAATAATAATAATAATAGTAACAAAAAAAAAAAAAAAAAAAAAAAAAAAGGGTTTCTAGTCATTGGATGATAATCAGGAGTGCTACTAGGTGTGGGATGCAAGGAGATAGATGCCAAATTTATTTTATTTTTTCAAAAAAAAAAAAAAAACAATTGAGTCAACCTAAATTTGGTTTACTTTCATTTTTAATGATTTTCATTTCACTTGGCATCTCTCCGCTACACCTGTGTTCGACTGATGTCATTAAAAAAACAACAAAAAAACAAAATTAAAAATAACCTAAGTAACATAAAGGGGGAATTATGTAAATATGCAACAATGAGGAATAATAAAAGAAATCAAAACCCAAAAAGGTCATTTTCAAGTAAGGTCCCCTTTGACCCCAAATAATGCCCATTTCATGCACTGTAACAATGCACCTCCCTTAATGGTAAAAAATGCCCTTTAGTGGGCTGTTTGGCTTCCACCCACAACAGGCATTGCTCTGATGTGGCAACCACGTCACCCTCTCAACAGGCAAAAAGTTAAGTGTTGAATAAAACCTAATGATATGGGATTAGAAAACCAAAACATCCTTCATGAAAAAACCCCAACCCACATAAACACATCATTTATTTAAAACATAATAAATTAAAAGAAGTAAATATTCCTTGAAACCCCAACCAACTAGACGAATCTAGTGGAGCCCTAAGGCAATGAGAAGTCATTAATGGTAGAGGCCCAACAATGATGTGGAGACAACGACGACAAACCTCCCCCCTACTTGCTTAAAAAACGTCCAATTTTTTTACTTAGGAAGCTGATTCGGAATTACTAATCTGCGTAGAAGGTATCATCCCTTTCTCTTCATGCTCCCATTTTGTATCTTTGTTCGATGTTGAATCGGTGGTGTTGGATGCTTGGTTGGTTGTTTTGAGTTGTCGGTTGAGATGAAGGAGAAACTGTTTTGTCATTTTTCTGTCATTTGTACGTAGTCATGGTTTAATAGTGGAACGTCCATGAGTTTGTTCAGAATCGAAGCACAATAGTGGCCATCTGAAATGTATTTTGTTTTTTTGGGTATTTGTAAGGGTTTTTATGAAATAAAAAGCCCATGCATTTGGGAACTCTTTAATGGATTACAGTGTTCATGTTTGAGTGAGGTTTTTTTGCTTAAGATTTTAGACGAGATGTAGAAGAAAATGTGTACTGGGAACTTATTTTATTGGTTTTGCTTGGGAAAGTTAATACTTTTTTTAGTTCATTTTCTGTCAATGGGTTTTCATTTACATGGTTAAGAACATACTAGATTGGTGTTTATTTATTTTATACTTATTACTGAGATGTAATTTAAAATCCATGGTATTTGTATTGCAAATATTGTACATATTTTTAGTCATTCAGTTGTAGACCAAATACATGTATATTATAATTTAATTATGTACTGTTCATGATGCATCTATGTCTTTCTTACATAGCAAACGTTTTCAGAGTATTGCCAAATTTTAGAGTAACTCCATGGCAATCTAAATGTAATAGTGTTTATGGCCTAAAGTCCCACGTCTGGTGAAATGTTGTACCATGCAATTGTCAACCATGTTTGGGATTGCATGCACACCCAACCCTTTATTGTACACATAACATTGTTTTCAGCTTGCATGCTTAGTGCATTGTTCACTTGGTTTTGGTTACTATTTGTATGTTATTGTGTGACCCTCATTCATGGGATTGTTCATTCAATCCTACTCTTGTGATTTAAAATTCGTGCAAATTTGATTGCACATATTGTCTTAATCAAATTGAACCATGATATAAATTCTCTTCACTCCTAGCATCCACTTGTACACCAATTTCATGTATATTATAAGTTAATCTTCTACTGTCCGTCATGTATCTATATCTTGCTTACATAGCTACCCTAAGTAAACCATAGCCAAATTTTAGAGTATCAGCATGACAATGTAAATGTAACAATATTTATAGCATAGAGTCTCATCTCTTGTCAAATAATGTACCATGTAGTGAAATGATGTATTGTTTAACTTGATTTTCGTGAGTATTTGTGATTTAAAATCTATGCAAATTAGATTGCACATATTGCCTTAATTAAATTCAATTGTGATATAAATTATCTTCACTCCTCGCATCTACCCATACGCTAGTTTCATGTATATTATAAGTTAATCCTCCACTGTTCGTCATGCATCTATGTCCTGCTTACATAACAACCCTAAGTAGACCATAGCCAAATTTTAGAGTACCAACATGACAATGTAAATGTAATAGTGTTTATGGCCTAGAGTCCCACCTCTAGTCAAATAATGTACCATGTGGTGAAATAATGTTTTGTTAACCTGGTTTTCATGAGTGTTTGTGATTTAAAATCCATGCAAATTTGATTGCACATATTGCCTTAATCAAATTCAACTGTGATATAAATTCTCTTCACTCCTCACATCCACCTATATAGCAATTTCATGTATATTATAAGTTAATCCCCTACTGTCCATCATACATCTATGTCCTGTTTACATAGCAACCCTGAGAAGACCATAACCAAATTTTAGAGTCCAGCATGGCAATGTAAATGTAACAATGTTTATGGCTTAGAGTCCCATATCTGGTCAAATGATGTACCATGTGGTGAAATGATGTATTGTTAACCTGGTTTTTATGAGTGGTTGTGATTTAAAATCCATGCAAATTTGATTGCACATATTTCCTTAATCAAATTCGGCTATGATATAAATTCCCTTTACTTCTCACATCCACTTATACACCAATTTCATGTATATTATAAGTTAATCCTCTATTGTTTGTCATGCATCTATGTCCTACTTAGGTTTGGGATTGAATGCACACCCAGCCCTTTATTGTACACGTAACATTGTATTGAACTTCCATGACCAATTTATTGTTCACCTGGTTTTGGTGACATACTTTATTTGTATAAGCATCGTTGTGTCTTTCATTTGAATAGCATTGTAAGTTACAGTTACAACATATTCTTCAGCGCATGCAACTTCAATTACGGTCATATTGTGCTTTTGTTTCCTCTATCAACTAATAACATTAAGTTTAACTTGTATGTGTATTAGTACAATGGCACCTTGGTCAAGATGTTCACCGTAACGATTTCTAGCTACCATGCAGCAAGTATCAGATGAGAAAAATGAAATGATCTGTGAGATTGGCTTCAGTGGGCTGCTGACGATTGGTTGTAAGCAGCTGAATATGTCACTCTATATGTGGTTCATACAAAAGATTAATGTGGCTTACGGCCACCTATTGATCAAGGAAGGTGTCGACATTCCCATCACCTGCACACATGTAGAACAAGTCTTTAGAATTCCCCCTGGTGGAAGAAAACTGGTCCTGGACAATCACTATCATCGTGATGGTCGTGTTCCATCCATTCAAAATATTGAACGTTTGATGGTGGAGACAGAGAATGCCAAAGAATTTTGTCAACTTTTTATTATTTTCACGTGTACTACAGTTTTGGCCTCAACCATGTGCTTAGAGGGTCACCATGCGTTATGGCATGCTCCTCCCAAAGTAGTAACAAGGGATGTTAACTGGGGATAGTTCCTCCTTGATGAACTTATGCATGGGGTACATGACTATCGGCATAGTGGGGCGCTTACGTTAAGGGTTGCTTGTTGTTCCTTCAAGTTCACCCTTCTAAAACAAAAAAAAAAAAAAAAAAAAAAAAAAAAAACACATCTTATACCAACTTTACTTGTCATTTTCATGTCACCATACAATTCACTAATACTTTGTTTTATTAATAATTGTTCTATGTTTGTTTCTCCAACTTCCCACCAATGCATATTGCCAGTGCAGTGCTTCATTGTGCCCACTGGAATGACAATTCGATCAAGAAACGGTCAAAGTTGGAGGTGGCGATGCTAAGACATATGGCCTGCATACAGGTGGTACCCATACTTTATAAGTATTCTCATTGCATATTATTTACATTATTGTTGATTATGCTACTGAAATTCCACTTTCCATTAATGTGGTTATGTTATATTAGTAAAAACTTAATTAGGTGCTTGAATGAGTTAATTAGTACCCCATTTTAAAACTTAATCAATAGTATTTTGGATGCATATTTCTCGTATTCACACAAACGATTTTTTTAAGACTCTTCTACAGTTCCATCATGCCTTGCTTAATGAAGGTGTTGAAAATAATGGTCTGACGAACGACAGCAATACTGTAATGGAGATGGGTGCTGGAAATGAGTCCTTTCAGGTTATATGATGATGCAATTTAATATTTGATTTTATTAGTTTAGAATTTCTTTTACATATGCACTTGATTATGTTCCCTACAATATTGAATGGAATTGTATAATATCGTATTCATTTAGGCTATTGTTGCTCACATGGAGGCGACTTGTCGTCAAATTGATGCAACACAAGCCCAAATGAACAATCTAATAGTAGCATATGGTCACAACCTTATTACTCTAAAAAAGTTGCAGCCTAATCCCTCCATTCCTATAGATGAAGATTTCCAACCCTTCGAAAACATGGCTGATGTAGCAGAACCAATAGTTGAAAGGCCTGTCGAT
This sequence comes from Vitis rotundifolia, assembly GCA_030254885.1. Classification (NCBI taxonomy): domain Eukaryota; kingdom Viridiplantae; phylum Streptophyta; class Magnoliopsida; order Vitales; family Vitaceae; genus Vitis; species Vitis rotundifolia. Next base: position 11,189,813 of record CM058167.1, read on the forward strand.
GAAGCAATAGTTAAAGGGGATGATGATGTTGGACCACCAAACGACGTATCTCCAAGGCAATAAGACGATTGTGACATCCCCCAAGTTCCAAACCTTATACCTCCTCAATCTAATGAAGAAGAAATGATGGACAATGAAGGTGGACTTGTTTGAAAACCGCCCTCAAATATGACAATCCGACGTACCAGGCAGCAAGCACCATCCTACAAGTTGACATTTGTGGTTGAGCGCATAACGAAATACACCCTCAACGAGAATGACATTAAAATGGTAGACTATGTCTTTGATGATACAAGTGATCTAATGTGAGAATAAATACTACCTTATTTCAATTTCCACTATGTTTATAGCGTTTCCATTTTTATTTATTTCATATTCTTATTTATGGTGCTATACGTATGTGTTTCTTTTATATTGCAGGGAAGTCTTATGCTTGTACGATGGACACCCTGTGACCAGACTATAGATGCATTGCCTACGTGACCATAATGCCCTTAACCTGGTGGTGCGTTAGTTGCAATGATAAATGTTCTACAAAAATAGAAGTTTAAGGAAACATGTTGTTTGAAAATCACTAAGCTAACTTAATTTAGTTTGTAGGTGATTAATATGGTTTGCATATATTTTAATTCTTTGGAGGGTACTAATGGGCACAAACATTCTATGTCAGCATCCTTTAGAGTAGTACAAATACTTTACTTACCTCTGTTATAGTGTTTTTCCACTATGTCTTTCATTTTCATGAACCATTCTTATTAATCTTATCTTTTGTATTACTACACACAAGAAGTTGCAGGTGCAATGGCATTTAATGCACTCAAATCCCTTATCTGTAAGCGATTATCCACACATACTAAGAGATTAGATCAGTATGAGCAGGTATGACAATACTTGTACAAATGCGTTTGTCCCTTCCAATATTATTCATGTTTGTATATAATAGTTTCATTCCTCTAATGTTGTTTACCTTCTGTGTTCTCTGTGACATATCGAAATAGTACTTCATCCCAATATGTGAATTAAACTAATGGGTAGTGTTGTGTCTGAATCTTCTGGAAAAATGCATTAACATCTTATCCTCAATAGCATCCTTTGAGCGAATGCACTTTGAGCAACTTGCCAAAAGGATTGCAATATTTCTTAAGTCTTTAATTGGGAAAGTATATGTAAAAAATGGTGTACATGTCAAAAGCCTGAAACCACATTTTCCCAACTTGGTCGACCATTAGAATGTGTATGTAAATTCTAAGTTACCTTTTAAAACTTATTGCACATTTAATAATTAACGAATTTTCTTATGTTCTGCCATTCTCTTCTCTATTATAGGTATGACATTGGCATGTACATGATCTTGTACATGCAAAAATGGTTGGTAGCTGATTAAGCAGATTTATTGACCCAGTAAGCCATCCTCTTTCAAGCTATTATTCATATGTAACAAACATGGATCACCCATACTTCTTCCTTACAATAACAATACTACATGTATTCAATGACACAAGGGAAATTGGGTCTTGAACGATTCAAGCTCACAGTTCAATTGATACGTAGGCATGCAAATGAAGTCTGATCGAGTGTGTTATCCAATATATTCACCTCCCCCCTATTAACCCTAACCGATAGTCATAGGGTGATTAAAAGTAGACTTTAGGACAATGGTCCATCATTACTGTGTTTCATAAACTGATTTTCCTTGGTTACAGACATTGGTGGTTGTAAAGAAAAACGACAACACATAGTGGTACCTTAAGTTAACTTATTGGAATTTGGTACAATAATCTGGATACACATACGCTTGTATTGTTCATAACCTATGAAACAATTATTGAAAAACATTGACTACCAAGTTAACAATTGTAATCTTGCTCAATATTACTAAATATAGCACATATCATTTTCTTTGTGCACATAGGCTTGCATTTGTAGGTGTAAGTAGGACGAAAACATTGTTTTTTTTTTTTTTTTTTGTTAGCTGACTCATTGGAAACATTCATGGGTAATTGCATATTTCTTATGTTTACCTTTTACAGTGGGAAATGTACTTATATACACATGTGTGAGAAAGTAACTGATACCGTTTTGTCACTTTATCTATGTGTCCTAATCAATCACCTATCCTATTTTTCATTTGCTATTGCTTGTGTGTTTGAATATATTTCCATGTATTCAAAAGTGGTACATTGAGCTACATTCATTGTTACCCTCAACATTTTTAAATTGGTACTTTATTAATCTTGTGTAAATTGTAAGTTGTTCTCATGTCATTGTGTTATGTGTTGCAATTTTTTATGAATGGCTATTGTGTTATGCTACATCGACTGTTCATTCTCAATTGACCAGTTGGGTGTCATATTGTAGTAGTATTTTTTTTTCATAAAACAATATGAGTACATGGTCACAAGGAGCCAAAATTTGCATGACTTCCTTTATTGTAACTACCATATGACAGATGGCATGATGGAATACACACATGAATATCTATTTTTTTTAATTTCATTTATTTATTTATTTATTTTGTCTTCAGTAACAATTGCTTAGCAACAAGGTATCAATGTTGCAAAATGATGAGACACAAACATTATTACATGTCATGCTTGTTAATCAAACTGAATTGAATATCAGTTGTTTCTAAGTTCTTGTAAAGGCACATTATTAATTCATGCAACAACCTTAGACTACAGAACATTATCCATACACCTTCACTAGACTAAACTACAACATTAATGCAATCAATTATAGAATGACAGTGATGCAAAAATCGAAAATGGAATTTAAATCGGTTACCATATTCAGTCAATTTAACAAAACGTGCTATTAAATCCACATCAACCAAATAATAACTTATCAACTTTAAAGATCCCCTATAAACAACTTACAAGAGTCCAATCCATATAGCATTAATTTAGTAGTTGAAACATAATTATTGTGTAATATATTATGCTAATAAGGCATTGAAATAGGAAATTACATATACTAATACATTTACGACTCCCACCCTCAACTTCTTAGTCAACAACACATTAAAGACCTTTTCTCCCATCACTATAGACTAACCATATGAAAAAATTTAAAAACAAAAAACAAAATTGCTTGAAATGGGAAACCCACCTTAGGGGTTCACTATTTAGCTATTGCCCTAACCCACGAAGCAGATCCGTCATGGAGACATCACCCTCATGTGTTGTACAAAGTCGCTTTGCTATTATCCTATATCTCGTTGAGGTTCATTCCCTACCCATATCGTGGTGGGTTGTAACGGAGGGGGAAATTCCCCATCTCATCAACTCTGTACTCGTGGTTAGGAAGGAAAAATGAAATCGGTTCACATTTCAGTAACATACAAATGATTTTTTGGCTAATATTCTCTGATTACAACTTATGCATTTGCATTGTGTAAATGAGAAATGATGGATGCCACCCAATAGTCCTAATCTGGTGCCATTAGTTGACATTTTAGAATTTATTCCCTTTCACTCATCCCACTATTAGTTATATCCATGTTTCATTATGTTTTTGTCCAAATTTTCTCCCTATTTTGCATATTACTTTATTGTGGCCATTTTATTTCTTTTTTTCCATTCTTGATTTGGAGATTTTAGGTGAATGTTGTTGGCCTCAAATACAGAAGTAGTTGTCTTGTGATGGGAAGTTGGGAAATTGATTTCCAATCATTTATGTTGCCCCCTATTTTGTTACCCATAAAGAAGCTAAACTTCAACATTTGAATGCACCCTAATTATTTGTTTGTCATTGTATGGTTGGGTATTTGTCACCAAGTTATCTTCAAATTGTTGGTTATGTGATTTCGTGTCCAGCTGGTGTATGTCCTGTTGATTGGTGTTCAATCAACTGGTGTACCTTGATTTCGGTCCTTAGATGGGAGTAATCAACAAAATTTATAACTTATTTCACCATGTACTAGGATAGCCTCAACTAGTATAGCATAGTGGCTCTAGGATCGTTCACTGGGAAGAGTTTTCAAATTACAACTGATATCAATTCAAAGCTAACTTGGTGCTTTTTCTTTTCAAGGTTAGCTTTAAAAGAAAACATAATCTTTGGTTGAAAAAAGGTTGGTTTTAAGCTAACCAAGAATAGCAATTGATTTTAATTACAAAGAAAAGCGTTTCTTGGAGTTTTTGGATCACTGAGCTCAGGTTCCAACTACAAAAAGAGAGTTCCGGTCACTTGAATCTTTTTCTCGCATTGGGGATTTAACATATAGTTATTTCCGGAACCGGTGTGGTACAGATGCTTCCCTTTTATGGATTCAAACACTAAATCCCTCTCACTGATCCATCTCGCAATGGCTCGTGCCTCTCACCTAGCATTTGCCATTCAAGGTGATCTTTAACCTTGGATTACCCTTCAAAAGCTCGCAAGAGATAACTAATGGATGTCTCCTTGGAGTCCAAAAGCTTACCAAGTGTTGGCTATTCTAGAAAATCCTACCTTTGAATCACCTTCCAAAGGCTCGCAAGAGATAAACTAGTGTAACTCAATGGACGAAGTCCACTTGCCTTACCAAGTGTTGGCCTAGGTGATTCTAAGGCGTTTTAAGTTAACTAAAAACATAGAAACCATTAACGGGTCACACTTTCTTTTCATTAAAAGCCGAAACAACAAAACTTCCAATTTTTGCATTCGGCACCTTACCCAGCTTCCTTAACTTCAAGAGACAAAAATCCTAGCCACTCATTCTCTAAGGAAACATCCTCAGAGCTTGTTTGGCTAGTGAGAAAAATACAATCAAAATGAGCAGGTAAGGCAGAGCAAAGCTCTGTGTATTACTTTCTTCAAAACTATACAAAAAGTTGGTCTTTGAGAACAAACTCCCGAGAGCTGTCTGTAAAGAAAATTAAAATTGATATATATAAGAGGTTATTCACCCTCTCTTCTTACTTCCTAACTAAGGAATCATATGATTCGTGGATTACAAGGAGAAAATGGGGATTTAAACAACAAATATCTGAAGAAAAAAATCTAAAAGAGTCGGTCGCAAATATCTAGCACTCAGGTGGATTTTGCAGCATGCAACATGGGTTGTGAAAATTTCATAGGCTGAAAGTCTCCATTTCGCAAGAAAAGATTGATTTCGCATGAAAAGGTTGATTTCGCAGCTTGCGAAATTGCCTTTCAACTTGGTGTGATTGTCTTCCAATGGCCATAACTTCTTCATTTCAGCTTCAATTTGTGCATCGTTTGAAGCATTGGACTCCTGACTTCCCGAGCTTCGAAACGACATATAGTATACATAAAATGGACTCCAGGAAGTGCTCGAAATGTGTCCTACAATAGCTATCCTCTTGAATTTCTTCATGTTAAAATAAACTCTTTGTTTCTCCTCCTTGCATTCTTGATTTGCTTTTAGCAAAGGACTACAAAGCTCCAAAGCTTGGATTCTTCATGTAAATGAACTTCCATTTGCTTTGCCATGGATTATATAAAGATCTCCCTCAACTTAGATTGCTTTGGTGATCAAAAAGCTATCAAAAACACCAAAACTTAACACATTTTGATTAGAAACGATTATAAGGTCCTTAACATGCCAATTGAGTTAAAAGGTAATAACTACTACTCAAAAGTGTTTAAAAGAGTTAATTATAAGCTATAAAGTAGCACTTTTTGAGTAGTAATCACTCTCCCCAACCGACATATTGCTAGTCCCTTAGTAATGAAGGAGAGAAAAAGAAAAATAAACAGTACTATAATTTACAAAATCATGCTGATCACTCCAAAAAATTTCAAGTGGCATGACTGATCAAACTCTCACATGGAACATTAAAGAAATAAAACTCAAACTTCAATAGGAGCTACCAAATAACTTGCCTAATCACAATTCATACAAAGTAGGCATTATGCAAATTTAAGGTTCAAAATAATTTCCACTCCCAAAAGGGTCAAACCTCACTCTTCCACAAAAATCTATGTGTTAGTTATTAGTTTCCGAATATAGTATGCTGAATTAATCTCTCCCCCCAACCTAGTTTTTTTTCAACCCTTAGCAAACTGACAACCTTCAATAGGCTAAGAACGCACCTCTTGGTTCACAATTTTTTTTTCATTGTAGGAGCACAAGGCTTAAAGGTATTCTTTTCTAAATTGTCCATGTAACGGGGGTCCATCGATGACTCCCAACCAATCAAGGTTTAGGGCATCAAGCTTTAAGGATCTTTCAACCACTAACTCCTAGGATTTTACCCCGAACTTTTGAGAATGAATTTAATACCCAAGCACCTACAGTATGTTAAACTCCACCTATTCACCCATGTAACGAGCATTGAGGTTGGTGACTCCCAACCAATGAAGGCTTAGGGCACCAGGTTTTAAATATTTTCACCATATACCCCTCATACCTTGCTCAGGTTTCAAGGCAAGTAAAACACCTTTCTTTCTTTTTTTTCAAAGGCACATTGGCCTTTTATAAGGTGTCCCAACACTATTAAAATGAGGTCAAAGGTACCAAGTCTAAATTTTCCTAAGTAAAGGGGGAAAATAGCTTTTCATCTTATAAACGGAACCTAGTGTGCATAGTGTGTGGTAAGCTTAAAGTGGAAGAAATAAGGTTGAAATCAATAGGAGTTCAATAAGTCATCAACTTCAATAAGCATAATACAACTCTAAGTTTCAAGTACAAAAACAAAAATTCAATTTCTCCCATTTCATTTTGAAAATTTTTCCTTAATAACCATGGAGAGTAAAATAAAAAACTTTAAAAATTTTAAAAATTAAGCAAAAACAACTAAATTATCAAAATAACTTAGCATTAATAAAAAAAATTCCTTCCTCAACTCTCCCCCCATCCAAGCTGAACATTACCCTCAATGTGGTAAGAGTGATTGAAAACAAGGAGGAAGTGTAACCTCCTGAGTGACATAGAGTCTAAGTCGTATAGGAGCAACCACATGGTGCAAAAAACAACAAAAAAATATGAGTAGAGGAAATAAAATGATAGTATGCCAAGTATACTCAAAACAAATGGATATGTATTACTTTAAGAAAGTACACTATAAACTAAGAACAAGTAATACATCCAATCCAAGATATAAAACATCGAAAACATGGGATTACGAGTTCTACTATAATAATGAAATACAAAAAATAAAATAGATAAATGATCAGGTGGTGGTAGAAGGATCATGTGAAGACGATGGGTCGGCTGTAGAAGTCTGAATGTCTCTGTGTCAAAACATAGCTCAGAGTGGAATGGCTTAGCCCGGCAATCCAAATTGCCCTCTATGGGTGGCTAAGTAACCATAGGCCGCTTGATAACCAACTCCGGAGTCATCCCAGACGGAATTCGAGACTCTGTAGGCGGCTGAGGCTCTGATGGCTCTATTGGAGCTGAGACTCTGGCTTTCTTCTTAGGAGGGCGATTAGCTGACTCCTTGGGACATGAGGAGCTTGCGCCTGGTGTAGTGGGTGGTCTCCTAGTCTGATATCTTCGCTGAGGAGGACTAGATGGTGCTCCATGTTCGGAAGGTGGGATGGCAGGTGGCTGTGGAGGCTTAGTAATGGAGTCTCGCACAGGTAAGGCTCTCAGTGTATTGCTTCGGGCTGATGGAGATGGGGTCTTGGCTCCTCTTGTTTTGGTCATAGATGAAGTGGAAGAGGTTTCAGAGGGTGGGAGGAGGTGTGCGGGGTGCTATGCTTCAGATGGATGTCCTCTGGACTTCTCGCAGGGTAAAAGAGCTATGCGGAATGGAATTTAAGATTTTAGAGGTTTAAATAGGTATTTAATTGACGGTTGGAATTTTTGCAGGAAGAGGGCCATTTCGCAGCTAAAGGGGAATTTCGTAGGTCATTTCGCAGGGGGGTTTTGCAGGTGCGAAATGGGCTTTGGGCTGTGAAATGGCACACATGTGCCTGGGGGTGGTTTCGCAACTGCGAAAATTTTTCGCAGGAGGGGCGTACGGCTGTGAAATTTGGCTTTAGAGGGTTTCGCAACTCATTTTGCAAGTGCGAAATGGCTTTTGGGCTGCGAAATGGCACACGTGTGCCTGGGGGTGGTTTCGCAGCTGTGAAAATTTTTCGCAGGGGGGGCATATGGCTGCGAAATGGTTTCGCAGGGGAAACCTTTTTTTGCAAGAAGACCCCTATTTCGCAGAATAACACTTTTTGCTGCGAATTTTTTCGCAGGGGGGCTCTTTTGGCTGCGAAATTTTCGCAGGCAAATAAATTCCTCTGTTTTTGTGCTTCCTTGGTTCCCTGTGACTTCCTTCCACTTCTCTTAAAATTCCTCCTTAATTTGATCATTTAAAAAGTTTTAGTTATATCAAAATAATATAAATCAAAATTAAAACAATTAATAAAGCTTTAAAATTAACCAAATAAAAACAAAAACATGGACTTTGGCAAAACCAAGTCCAACTAACCCATTTTTGGTCAGGATTTCTGTGGCTCAAGGAGGTTGACTTCCTCCTTGTCTTGATTGAATGGCTCCATGAATGGTTTGGGACGATGGTCATTGACTTTAAAAGTGCATGTGCTATTGGAATTCAGTAGTTCCACCACTCCATTGGGATGCACTTGATGAATAATGAAAGGGCCTATTCACCTTGACTTTAGCTTTCCAGGAAAGATATGGAGCCTAGAGTCATAGAGTAAGACTCTTTGTCCCTTCCAGAATTCTTTGTTGGAGATTAACTGATCATGCCACCTCTTCATCCTCTGTTTTGCAACTTTGGAATTGATGTAGGCATCATTTCTTAATTCCTCCATCTCATTAAGGTCTAAGCACCTTTTTGCCCCGGCTCTGGTCAAGCCTTATATTCAACTTCCACAGGGAGATGGCATGCTTTGCCATAGACTAGGCGATAAGGAGACATGCCAAGAATAGTCTTGTAAGCTGTTCTATATGCCCATAGTGAATCATGGAGCTTAATAGACCAATCTTTTCTGCTCGTGTTTACCACTTTCATCAATATATTCTTGATTTCCCTGTTTGCTAACTCAACTTACCCAGACGTCTGAGGGTGATAAGGTGTAGCTACCTTATGCTTCACCCCATACTTGGCTAAAAGGGTTTCAAAAGGTTTGTTGCAAAAATGAGTACCCCCATCACTGATTATGGCCTTAGGCACCCCAAATCTTGAGAAGATGTTCTCTTTGAGAAACTTTAGAACAACTCTGTGATCATTGTGTTTACATGGGATTGTCTCAACCCATTTAGAAACATAGTCTACCCCCACCAAAATGTAAGAGTTACCAAAAGACATTGGGAAAGGTCTCATGAAGTCAATGCCCCAAACATCAAAGAGATCAACTATCAAAATGGGGTTCATAGGCATTTGATTTCTTCGTGTTAGCTTTCCAAGCCTTTTGCATCTATCACAGCTCCTACACACGGTGTGGGCATCTTTGAAGAGTGATGGCCAACTAAAACCTGATTGCAACACCTTCATGGCTGTTTTCTAAGAGGCAAAGTGGCCTCCACATGCACTCTCATGGCAGTGGCTGAGGATTCCTTGTTGCTCTTCTTCAAGAACACACTTCTTTATTATTTGATCTGCACAATACTTGAAAAGGAAAGGTTCTTCCCAATAGTAAGCATGAATCTTTGCAAAGAAGTGCTTCCTATCTTGTGCTTTCCACTCACTTGGAACTTCACTAGTAACTAGATAGTTAGCAATATGAGCATACTAAGGAGTATTTTCTAGCAACATGAGTGATTCCTCCGAAAAGTCATCATTAATAGGTAGAACATGGGAGTTATGTGTTATAGCCAACCTTGAAAGGTGGTCAGTTACCACATTCTCCACCTCTTTCTTATCTCTTATTTGGAGATTGAACTCTTGTAGTAAGAGAATCCATCTAATCAACCTTGTTTTTGCATCTTGCTTTGTCAATAAATACTTCAAGGCTGAATGGTCAATGAAAACCATGATGAAGGACCCTACCAGATAAGCATGAAACTTGTCTAAGGCAAACACTACAACTAACAATTCTTTCTCTGTGGTTGTGTAGTTCCTTTGCGCTTCGTTCAATGTCTTGCTTGCATAGTAGATCACATAGGGCTTTCCATCTTCTCTTTGGCCAAGAACAGCTCTAATAGCAAAGTCACTGGCATCACACATCACTTCGAAAGGTAATTGCCAGTTAGGAGCCCTCACTATTGGAGCGATTGTCAAAAATTGCTTCAGTTGCTCAAAACTCCTTTGATATCTCTCATCCCATACAAATTTAGCATCCTTAGCCAATAGTTCACAAAGAGGTTTTGAAACCTTAGAGAAATCTTTTATAAATCTCCTGTAGAACCCTGCATGGCCAAGGAATTGCCTTACTCCTTTTACAGTTGTTGGGAGTGGCAATTTGACAATAAGTTCCACCTTTGCTTTATCAACTTCAATGCCTTTCTCGGAGATAATGTGGCCAAGGACAATTCCTTGCTGTACCATAAAATGGCATTTCTCCCAGTTGAGCACCAAGTCCTTTTCACTGCATCTGTTCAGAATCACTTCTAAGTTAACTAAGCATTCCTCAAATGTACTTCCATATATGGTGATGTCATCCATGAAAACCTCCATAATTCGCTCCACCATATCACTGAAGATACTTAACATACATCGTTGGAATGTTGCAGGTGCCTTGCATAACCCAAAAGGCATTCTTCTGTAGGCATATGTTCCAAATAGACATGTAAAAGTGGTCTTCTCCTGATCTTCAACATCAATTTCTATTTGAAAGTACCCGGAGTAGCCGTCCAAGAAACAATAGAAAGGATGGCCTGAAACTCTCTCTAACACTTGATCAATAAATGGCAATTGAAAATGATCCTTCCTTGTCACAACATTCAATTTTCTATAATCAATACACACCCTCCAACCTGAAGTGAGGCGTGTAGCAACTTCTTCTCCCTTTTCATTTTTCACCACCGTGATCCCTAACTTCTTTGGTACCACTTGAGTAGGACTCACCCATGGGCTATCTGATATGGGGTAGATAATACCTGCTTGAAGTAGCTTCAGAACCTCAACTCGCACCACCTCTTGCATATTAGGATTCAATCTTCTTTGAGGTTGATGAATTGGTTTAGCTTCTTCTTCCATATATATATGATGTGTATAGACCAAAGGACTGATGCCTTTCAAGTCAGATATTTGCCATCTTATTACTTTCTTACACCTCTTGAGTACTTCAAGTAAACACACCTCTTGAAGAGTAGTAAGAGATGAAGATATAACAACAGGGCACTCTTTATTCTCTTTTAGGTATGTATATTTCAACTCCGTGGGCAGAGGCTTCAGATTGAGCTTTGGGGTCTCCTCTTCAGCAGCTTCTTGTGCCTGCTCTTTATTGAACAAAGGTAGAATTTCTTCTCTCCTCCTCCAACCTTGTAGAGCAGCAAGCAAATCTAAAGGTTCAGGCAACCCTTCTTCAAGATCCCTAAGACTTTCATTTAACTTCTCTTGTATTTTCTTATTACAATGCTCCTCCACTAGAGTGTCAATGATGCACACCTCTTTTGGACCTTCTTCTTCTTCCGGATTGATTGGCTTTTTGGACATATATAAGATATTAAGCTCCAATGTCATGTTGCCAAACGTGAGTTGCATGAGTCCATTCCTACAATTTATGATTGCATTCGATGTAGCTAGGAATGGCCTTCCAAGGATGATAGGAACATAATTAGTTTTCTTAACAATTGGGTCCGTATCAAGAACAACAAAGTCTACTGGATAGTAGAAGTTATCAACTTGAACTAAGACATCTTCAATTATCCCTCTTGGAATTTTCACTGATCTATCTGCTAGAGATAGAGTGATTGATGTTGGCTTCAATTCACCAAGCCCCAATTACTTGTAGACAGAGTATGGTAGCAAATTCACACTTGCTCCCAAATCTAACAAAGCTTTCTCCACTACAGTTCCTCCAATCGTGACTGAAATGGTGGGGCAACCCGAATCTTTGTACTTCAAAGGAGATTTGCACTGTATGATAGCACTTACTTGTTCAGTCAAGAAGGCTTTCTTATTCACATTCATCCCTTTTTTGATAGTACACAAGTCCTTTAGGAATTTTGCATAAGTTGGCACTTGTTTAATCATATCTAGCAATGGGATGTTGACCTTCACCTGTCTCAATACTTCAAGAATTTTTGATGCATTTCTGATTCCCTTCTTCCTATGTAAAGCTTGAGGAAAAGGTGGAGGTGTATGTTTCTTTATCACATCTCCCTTGATAACTACTTTCTCCGAAGTTGCCTTCACTGTTGAATCATGGTCCTCTTTCCCTTCACTACTATCTTTCTTCTTTCCTTTGATTTCCTCCCTGATTACTACTCAAAAATGCTATTTTGTAAGCTTGTAATTAACTCTTTTAAACACTTTTGAGTAGTAGTTATTACCTTTTAACCCAATTAACATATTAAGGACCCTTGCAATCAATTCTAATCAATTTGTGCAAGTTTTGGTGTTTTTGTTAGTATTTTGATCACCAAAGCAATCCAAGATTGAGGAGAGTTCTTTGGAATCCATGGCAAAGCTTTTGGAAAGCTCAAATTCATGAAGAACCAAGCTTTGGAGCTCCATAATCCTTTGCCAAAGTCGTTCAAAGTATGCAAGGAAAGAGCAACGGAGAGAGGAAAAACAGAGGAAGCAAAACAGAGGACAGCAGCTGCAGTCTTCTTGGCCACTTTTGGAGCACTTCCCGAAGTCCATTTTCAACATGCTATATACCATTTTAAAGCTCAGGAAGTCAACAATCCAATGCTTCAAACGGTGCGCAATTCGGAGTTGAAATGAAGGAGTTACAGCCGTTGCAAGTAGATCACTCCAAGCTGAAGGCAGAATGTTGCACGGCTGCGAAATTATCCTTTGGCTGCGAAATTTCGCAGCGCTACAGTGCCAGCTGCGAAACACCTCCTGAAGCACCCGATAGCTGCAACCGACATCTTGAGATATTTTTGCTTTAGATATTTGATGTCTAAATTTCCCAAACTCTCCTTGTAACCCTCCTATCACATGATTCCTTAGTTAGGAAGTAAGAAGCAAAGGGTGAATAACCCCTTATAAATAATGTACAAATCTCGGGGAGCTTGTTTCCAGAGACCGAACCTTGTATAGTTTTTTGGAAAGTAATATATACAGAGCCTTGCTCTCTTTTTCCTTCTCGTTTTTGTTTTCTCTTTTATTTTCTTTCTAGCCAAACATCCTTTAAGGATGTTTCCTCAGAGGATGAGTGGCTAGGCTTTTTGTCTCTTGGGTGAAGGAAGCTAGGTAAGGTGCCGGCATGCATGAGGGTGAGTTTTTGTTGTTTCCATTTTTAATGAAGAGAAAGTGTGACCCGTTTTTTGTTTCTATCTTTTTAGTTAACTTAAAACGCCTTTGAATCACCTGGGCCAACACTTGATAAGGCAAGTGGTCTCCGTCCATTGAGATGCACTAGTTTATCTCTTGCGAGCCTTTGGGAGGTGGTTTAAAGGTAGGATTTTCTAGACCAGCCAACACTTGGTAAGCTTTTGGACTCCAAGGAGACATCCATTAGTTATCTCTTGCGAGCTTTTGAAGGATAATCCAAGGTTAAAGATCCCCTTGAATGGCAAATGCTAGGTGAGAGGCACGAACCATTGCAAGGTGTATCAGTGAGAAGGTTTTAGTGTTGAAACCATTAATGGGAAGCATCTGTACCACACCGGTTAGAGAATTAACTATATGTTAATTCTCTAATGCGAGGAAAAGAAACAAGTGACCGGAATCTCCTCTTTTGTAGATGGCACCTGATCCTAGTGACCTGAAGTCCCAAGAAACACCTTTCTTTCTAATTACTTTTAGTTATTTTCAGTTTGGTTAGCTTAAAACCATTCATTTCCATGCAAATTTATGTTTTCTTTTAAAGCTAACCTTGGAAAGGAAAACCACCAATTCATCTTTGAAGTAATATCAATTGTGAAGTGAAAACCCATCTCTGTGGACGATCCTAGAGCCACTATGCTATGCTAGCTATGCTACCCTAGTATATGGTGAAATAGGTTTATAAATTTTGTTGATAACTCCCGTCTGAGGATTGAATCAAAGGTACATCAGTTGATTGATCTGAATCAATCAGAACACCAATTGGGGACGAATCACTCCCTCTTCTCTGTCTCTTCTTCTTCCTCTTTCTCAAGATGTGGCTTGGGTGTGGGCAACTCAATCTTTTTACCACTCCTTAGAGTGATCAAGGCTTTAACATCTTTCACCCGTGAAGACTCTCCTTCATGAGTTTCCACTTCATGGATACCCTTGGGGTTTTGGTGAGGTTGAGAAGGAAATCTCCCCTTCTCTTGCACTGTGTTAAGGTTAGTGAGCCTTGAGTTTGAATATTGGAGACTATCTATCTTCTGAGATAAATCATTTTGCATTCCATCCATCCTTTTATTCAATGTATTCTCTACACTGTCAATTCTTTGACTGAGTTGAGCATTGATGGATTTCTGATCTCCAACAAAATCTCCCACGACCTTGTTGATTCGTCAAGGCCCAGTCGGGTATTTTAATCAAAAATATTTATAAAACCTATTACCTCATACTAGCGTAGCAAAGCTACTACAGTATAGCAGCTCTAGGGTCGAACTCTGGGATGGGTTTTCACTCTACCAGTGATAGACTCAAGATTAGAAATTGAATCTGATGATTTCCTTTGTCAAAAACTTAAAGTTTAAAAGAAAACGAAATTTGTTTTGAAAGTGGAGTTTGGAACTAAACTAACATAGAACTAGGTAAAAATGGAAGGAAGAAAGTCTCTTGGAGCTAAAGGTTGCTAGGATCAACTTCAGAGTGCAAAGTGGGAAATTCCGGATTTTTCTCCTCGTATTGGGGACAACAACATAAAGGATGGTTGTTTCCCGAACTGGTATAGGTTTAACAATGAAGATTTAATCCATAAAAAGTCAATAGAAATGGTAGTCAAGTTCCATTAATGGCTTTATACACTATGGGTCTTCACCTTGAGCCACTTTCCAATGGCTCGTACATGATAACTAATGGTCTTATGTGGATCTAGCAATAAGTATCCACAGAGACTTAAAAGCTTATCATGTGTTGGCCATTCAAAGTGATTCTAAGGGATTTAAAGCAAAACTTTAGATTTAAAAGCCATTTATGAACTCCAACTACCTGTATTTAAGGCACGAGAGTTTTCCACTTTTGCATCTGGGCTTTTCACCTAGCTTCCTTCACTCCAAGAAACCAAAGGTTTAGCCTCTCATCCTCTGGGAAAACATCCTCAGAGGTTGTTTGGCTTCCAAGAAAAAGAAAAATAGAAAAGAGAAAAGGAAAGCAAAGAGAGCTCTGTATTTTCTCCCGAGGAATATTTTTTCTAAGTGTAAAAAAAATACATACATCTTCGAGAGATGATTTCCACCCCTCTTATAGTCTTTACAAAGCAAAGCTTGTGATTGGCTAATTACAGGGATAAGAAAGGAATTTACATCAAAAAATACAGAAGAAAAGATCTCATGTGGAGTCGGCAGAACAGAGGAGATTTCGCACCAAAGTCGCATGGGCTGGTGCGAAATTCGCACTTGCATGGGCTGGTCCGAAATTGTCTCTCAGCTTGACACAGTTGTCTTCCAAAGGCCATATCTTCCTCATTTCAGCTCCAAATTGTACACGGTTTGAAGCGTTGGATTATTAACTTCCTGAGCTTTGAAATGGTATATAGCATGTAGAAAATGAACTTCAGGAAGTGCTCCAAAAGTGTGAAGGAAGACTGAAGCTGCTGTCCTCTGTTTTCTTCACTCTGTTTTCCTCTTTGCTTCTCTCCTTTGAAATGGTGTTCTATTTGATTCTTGTTCAATCAACTGGTATGCTTTGATCTCAATCCTCAGACGGGAGTTATCAACAAAATTTATAAACCTATTTCACCATATACTAGGGTAGCATAGCTAGCATAGCATAGTGGCTCTAGGATCGTCCACAGAGATGGGTTTTCACTTCACAATTGATATTAGTTCAAAAGCTGAATTGGTGGTTTTCCTTTCCAAGGTTAGCTTTAAAAGAAAACACAAGTTTGCATGAAAATTGATTTTAAAGTAAACCAAAAATATTAACTGAGATTAATTACAAAGAAAAGTGTTTCTTGGAGTTTCAGATCACTAGGCTCAGGTTTCTAATGCAAAAAGAGAGTTCCGGTCACTTGTTTCTTTTCCTCGCATTGGGGATTTAACATATAGTTATTTTTCGAACCGGTGTGGTACAGATGCTTACCATTAATGGTTTCAACACTAAATCCTTCTCACTGATCCATCTTGCAATGGCTCGTGCCTCTCACCTAGCATTTGCCATTCAAGGGGATCTTTAACCTTGGATTACCCGTCAAAAGCTCGCAAGAGATAACTAATGGATGTCTCCTTAGAGTCCAAAAGCTTACCAAGTGTTGGCTATTCTAGAAAATCCTATCTTCAAACCACCTCCCAAAGGCTCGCAAGAGATAAACTAGTGCATCTCCATGGATGGAGATCACTTGCCTTACCAAGTGTTGGCCCAGGTGATTCAAAGGCGTTTTAAGTTAACTAAAAACATAGAAACCATAAACGGGTCACACTTTCTCTTCATTAAAAACTGAAACAACAAAACTTCACATTTATGCATGCCGGCACCTTACCTGGCTTCCTTCACCCAAGAGACAAAAAGTCTAGCCTCTCATCCTCTGAGGAAACATCCTCAGAGGATGTTTGGCTAGAAAGAAAATAAAAGAGAAAACAAAATGGGAAGGAAAGGGCAGAGCAAGGCTCTGAATTTTACTTCCTTTAAAAACTATACAAAGTTTGGTCTCTGAGAACAAGCTCCCGAGATATGTTTGATGCAAAGAAAATTACAAACTATATATAAGAGGTTATTCACCCTTTGCTTCTTACTTCCTAACTAAGGAATTCTCTAATTGGTGGATTACAAGGAGAGTTTGGGAAGAAAAATCTAAAAGCGTCGGTGCGCAAATATCTGGAAGCAGTCGGGTGGATTTCGCAGCATGCACATGGGCTGCGAAATTTCGCAGCAAAAGGACACCATTTCGCAGCCGTGCAACATTCTGCCTTCAGCTTGGAGTGATCGGCTTCCAATGGCTGTAACTCCTTCATTTCAACTCCGAATTACGCACCGTTTGAAGCATTGGATTCTTTACTTCCTGAGCTTTGAAATGGTATATAGAATGTAGAAAATGGACTCCGGAAAGTGCTCCAAAAGTGAGAAAGAAGACTGAAGCTGCTGTCCTCTGTTTTCTTCACTCTGTTTTTTCCTCCTTGCATGCTGTTGAACGACTTTGGCAAAGGGTTATGGAGCACCAAAGCTTGGTTCTTCATGAATTTGAGCTTCCAAAAGCTTTTCCTTGAACTATATACAGATCTCCCTCATTCTTGGATTGCTTTGGTGAGCAAAAAACTATCAAAAACACCAAAACTTAACACAATTTTATTAGAAACGATTGCAAGGGTCCTTAACATGTCAATTGAGTTAAAAGGTAATAATTACTACTCAAGAGTGTTTAAAAGAGTTAATTACAAGCTAAAAAATAGCACTTTTTGAGTAGTAATCACTGTCAAAACACTAAAACTAGCCACAAATATGATTAGAAGTCATTGCTAGGTCCTTATCATGCCAATTGGAACAAAAATGGAGAACTACTACACAAAAGTGCTTAAAACATAATGAATTAAAGGTGCAAAATAGCACTTTTTGGGTAGTAATCACTTGCTTAGATTCACTATTGCTTGCTCAAGATTTGAAGCTTGTTGAGATGCTTGAGCTGGCTGTGTATACTGAGGTGCTCTTGGCTTCCAGGAGAAATTCGGATGGTTCCTCCAATTTGCATTGTAAGTATTGCCATATGAAGCATTGTTGTTGGGCTTGAATTGTCCAATGACATTTGCTTGATCTCCAAACATTTCCCTAGCAGCTGGTATTGTAGGGCACTCCTCCACCAAGTGCTCATAAGACTGACAAATAGGACATGGCTTGAATTGCACTGGTGTCTCAGCAACAGCTTGCACTTCATGTATCTTTTTCAGTTCTAGCTCCTCCAATCTTCTTGTCATAGCTGCAACTTTTGCTTTCATGTCAATATCTTCATTCAAGGTATACATCCCAACCTTAGCATTAAAGGCATTTGGTTGAGACTTCGTCTTCCCCACTTCTCCTTTGTTCGGTTCATCCCATCCCCTTGAAACTTCAGCCACATAACTCAAGAAGTCCATGGCTTCCTCCAGATTCTTACTCATGAAATCTCCTCCACACATAGTCTCGAGGAGTTGCTTCATTGAGGAAGACATTCCGTCATAAAAGTAGCTCACCAATAGTCATGTATCAAAACCATGGTGAGGACAAGCATTGATGGCCTCCATGTATCTCTCCCAACACTCATAGAATTTCTCATTCTCTTTAGTTGAGAAGTTTGAAATTTGCCTTTTCAAGCCATTTGTCCTATGAGTAGGGAAAAATTTCTTGAGGAATTCAGCTTGCAAATCAGTCCAAGTTCGGATACTCCTTGGCCTTATCCTTCAGAATAAAAGGAAATAGCTTAAGCCTCATCAAGTCGATTGAAGCTCCTCCCTCTTGGAATGTATTACAAACTTCTTCAAATTCCTTGATATGTGCGTAGGGATTCTCACTTTCCATCCCATGGAAAGTAGGTAGAAGTGGAACAATATGCGGTCTAATAACTAGCTGCTCTGTAAGGGGCACTATACATGATGGTGCACTCATACGAGGTGGATGTATGCGGTCCCTCATTGATCTGAATGCATTGGGATTGTCCTGATGACCATGGTGACTATGCTGATCTTCAGGTGTAGCTTCCATGATGTTCAAGCTCAATTCCAAATCCTTTTTATGAGGTGTTTCAAATTTCACAAGCCTTCCTCCACTGTCTTATATCCAATTTGGCATACACAACTAGTATCAACTGTAACAAAAACAAAGAAACAAAAGAAAACAAAAGAAAACAAAACTACAAAAAGACTAAGATTATCTAAAATTAAATTAAAAGTATGCTAAAATATGAACAAGTAGAAAAAAAAAACAATTAAAAAAAGTTAATAAAATGAAAGAAAAATCACCAAACTTGTGATGAAAATCACAAGTACTCTGAGAAGAGAATATCACTGTAAAGTTGGCACCTTCCCCGGTAGCGGCGCCATTTGATTTCATGCCCAGCTGGTGTATGTCCTGTTGATTGGTGTTCAATCAACTGGTGTACCTTGATTTTGGTCCTCAGACGGGAGTAATCAACAAAATTTATAACCTATTTCACCATGTACTAGGATAGCCTCAACTAGTATAGCATAGTGGCTCTAGGATCGTTCACTGGGAAGGGTTTTCAAATTACAACTGATATCAATTCAAAGCTGACTTGGCGTTTTTTCTTTTCAAGGTTAGCTTTAAAAGAAAACATAATCTTTGGTTGAAAAAAGGTTGGTTTTAAGCTAACCAAGAATAGTAACTGATTTTAATTACAAAGAAAAGCGTTTCTTGGAGTTTTTGGATCACTGGGCTCAGGTTCTAACTACAAAAAGAGAGTTTCGGTCACTTGAATCTTTTCCTCGCATTGGGGATTTAACATATAGTTATTTCCCGAACCGGTGTGGTACAGATGCTTCCCTTTTATGGATTCAAACACTAAATCCCTCTCACTGATCCATCTCGCAATGGCTCGTGTCTCTCATTTAGCATTTTCCATTCAAGGTGATCTTTAACCTTAGATTACCATTCAAAAGCTCGCAAGAGATAACTAATGGATGTCTCCTTGGAGTCCAAAAGCTTACCAAGTGTTGGCTATTCTAGAAAATCCTACCTTTGAATCACCTCCCAAAGGCTCGCAAGAGATAAACTAGTGTAACTTAATGGACGGAGTCCACTTGCCTTACCAAGTGTTGGCCTAGGTGATTCTAAGGCGTTTTAAGTTAACTAAAAACATAGAAACCATTAACGGGTCACACTTTCTTTTCATTAAAAGCTGAAACAACAAAACTTCCAATTTTTGCATTCGGCACCTTACCCAGCTTCCTTAACTCCAAGAGACAAAAAGTCTAGCCACTCATTCTTTGAGGAAACATCCTCAGAGCTTGTTTGGCTAGTGAGAAAAATACAATCAAAATGAGCAGGTAAGGCAGAGCAAAGCTCTGTGTATTACTTTCTTCAAAACTCTACAAAAAGTTGGTCTTTGAGAACAAACACCCGAGAGCTATCTGTAAAGAAAATTACAATTGATATATATAAGAGGTTATTCACCCTCTCTTCTTACTTCCTAACTAAGGAATCCTATGATTCGTGGATTACAAGGAGAAAATGGGGATTTAAACAAAAAATATTGGAAGAAAAAAATCTAAAAGAGTCGGTCGCAAATATCTGGAAGCACTCAGGTGGATTTTGCAGCATGCAACATGGGCTGCAAAAATTTCGCAGGCTGAAAGTCTCCATTTCGCAAGAAAAGGTTGATTTCGCACGAAAAGGTTGATTTCACAGCTTGCGAAATTGCCTTTCAACTTGGTGTGATTGTCTTCTAATGGCCATAACTTCTTCATTTCAGCTCCGATTTTCACATTGTTTGAAGCATTGGACTCCTGACTTCCCGAGCTTCGAAACGACATATAGTATGCATAAAATGAACTCCAGAAAGTGCTTGAAATGTGTCCTACAGTTTCTATCCTCTTGAATTTCTTCATGTTAAAATTCTCTCTTTGTTTCTCCTTCTTGCATTCTTGATTTGCTTTTGGCAAAGGACTACAAAGCTCCAAAGCTTGGATTCTTCATGTAAATGAATTTCCATTTGCTTTGCCATGGATTATATAAAGATCTCCCTCAACTTAGATTGCTTTGGTGATAAAAAAACTATCAAAAACACCAAAACTTAACACATTTTGATTAGAAATGATTGTAAGGGTCCTTAACATGCCAATTGAGTTAAAATGTAATAAATATTACTCAAAAGTGTTTAAAAGAGTTAATTACAAGCTATAAAATAGCTCTTTTTGAGTAGTAATCATTATGTCATGACAAGACACCCTTCTTCACTTTTGCTCTAATAATGAATCAATATTGTATAGCGAAGAAAGTTGGACATTGGTCACATGAAGGAAACCTCGAAAGAAGCAAGTATCTCATCCATACCCAAACTTTCCTTGAGGAGAACGACATAACCAAAATACCCGTCAACATCCAATGAAGAAAAAAAAAAAGTTCTAAAGAAAACAAGTGATTATACAAGTGGATGACATCTTGGGACAGAAACTTATAACCTCTATCACCTTAGGGGAATACTTCCCTCTAGAGTTCTTTGATAAAAGGATGACAACATAAATTCATATGGTCTTTTGTTACAAGACGTCGAAAGATGAGAGATCAAGTAAAAAATGAAGAAAGAGCTCTTAGTGCAAAGTGGAGCAAAACCAAGGAAGAGAATGAGGTAATAGCAAGCCTATAATGCTTACCTTCGCTCTTCAGTAGCCATGAAATGCTACAACTTCCCAAGGAAACACGAGCTACATTGATCCAGGCACTCAAGAATCCATCACTTTATGCCACAAAAATAAATGGGGCAAAAAAGACTTGAAAATGAAAGACACAATTGTGCAACATGTTGTACAACCATCACATTCACTAACAAGGACCTCCAATTAGGGTCAAAGCCACATAATCGACCTCTATTCATTACCGGATACATGCGAGAATAGAATGTCACTTGTATCTTAATTGACGAAGAGTCTATAATAAATATCATGCCTAAAACAATGATGAAACAACTTGAGATTTCCACAATGGAGTTAGCACGAAGTCACCTAATGATCCAAGGTCTTAATCTAAGGAGACAATGAGCTATTGGCATGATTCGCTTGGAGCTTGTTACAGGTGAGTTGAGTTCAGACACATTGTTTCTTGTAATCGATGCAAAACATCTTATAATGTGTTACTCGAGCAACCATGGATTCATGAGAATGGAGTAATTCCTTTGACACTACACTAGTGCTTTAAGTTCTATAGAGAAGGGGTAAAAAAAGTAGAGGTTGATGTTAAACCATTTGTAGAAGTCAAGTCTTACTTTACCGACGCCAAATTCTACATAAAAGATGATATTATATAGGAAGTTCTCTTTACAATTATTCCCTCCATTGGAAAAGCTAAGCTTAAGCAAAAAGTTAAGTAGTGTGAGCCAACAGTAATAGGGAAAATTTCATAACTAGTAGTATGTCGAATAAAAGAAAAAGAGAAATCTTCAAAAAGATCAATGTCGGATTTAAGAGGTGTCACAACTCTCCTAGTTTTTAGGTATGTCCTAAGATCTCGACGAAGTGAGGGTCAACCACCTTTCATAGAAGATAGAAGCAAAATACAACCTTGAAGATTAGAAAATGGGGATCTTTGGGTCTTGAAAGAAGAGACGATCATTCCCCTTCTAAACTTACAACTTATCTCTAAGTATGAGACGTAAAAATCCATCAAACCCTCAGGAGATTAAATAAAGCAAGGACTCTTCCCTTACAAAAGAACAGATGATGGGTTTGACACTAAGGCTTACAAGTTATTAACAAAAGCAAGGTATGACTTCACTTCATCATTATAATTAGGAGAACTTCTGGAGACCATAAGTGAAAAGATGCATGTTCTTAATGAAACTCAAAAGAAGTTAAAACAATAAGGGTATGCAGTCAAACCCTCCAGGGTAGGTCTAGGGTTTGTACCTTCTAAGCTTATCAAGATTTTAGCTAAGACTAAAAGTACTAAGGCAAGTAAACAACATATCACTATCGAAGACATCAAAGAGAGTGATAGGCCAAACTCTCCTCCTAGAATTTTAGTGTTTGATTGAATTAGCACCCCAACTACATGAGCTTCAGTGTTCACTAGGTTAGGAAGTTTTAACTAAGTGGAACATAATTTAACACATATTTCATGAAGATCAACACAACAAAGCATTGGGACTCTACCCCAAAAGTCATGGTGACAAAAGTCTAATAAGAAGCGACGTATTGATCTAAAGGAGGACATAGAGACAAGGAGTTTAATCCAATCATGGATAAAGCACAACTCAACTTGGGAAATCTGCACTAACGGTTTGTTAATGGTAAAATGATGTACCACTATAATCATCAAGTAGTTAAAGAAGAGATGCCCCAATGATGTTAAAGAAAGTTCAACACATGCTAGCTATCATGTTACGGTAGAAGTTGACTCTAATTCAGAATCTTTAAAAGGTGAACCAAGAAAAGCTCCTCAAGCATTTGAGAAAGGGGGGTAAGCCACTATAGACTCAACTTAGGTACAAATGAGGACCTAAAGCCAATCTATGTAAGTTTACTTTTAATTCTTTCTTAAGAGAACAATTATCATGAGTTGTTACTTGAGCATAAGAATGTCTTTGCTTGGACATACAAAGAAATGTTAGGCCTCAATCCAAAAGTTGCAATGCATCAACTCATGGTGAAACATGGAATCCAACCAATTAAGCAAGCCTGGAGATGATTTTGACCAAAACTTGTTTCACAAATAGAAATAGAAATCGATAAATTAATTGAAGGTGGTTTCATTAGGGAGCTAAAATACCTTAAATGGATTGCAAACATCATTCCAATTAAGAAAAAGAATGGGCAAATCAACGTTTGTGTGGATTTTAGACATCTAAATAATGCTTTCCAAAAGATAACTTTTCTTACCAATCATTGAGCTCACAATCGATGCAACTACTAGTCATGAAGCTTTATCCTTCATGGTTGGATTATTGGGGTATAATCAAATATGGATGGAGCCAATGGATGAAAAGCTTATTGCATTTCGTACTCTAAAGGGTATTTACTGTTACAAAGTGATGCCTCTTGGAATAAAGAATCTAGGTGTAATATATCAACATGCTCCATAAGAATGTTGAGTGCAATGTTGACAATCCGATGGTAAAGTCTAGGAAAAGAGAATACCATTTACAAGATCTCTACATGGTGTTTAATAGATTAAGAAGGTACCAACTCAAGATGAACTCGCTCAAATGCGCTTTTGGTGTTACTTCCGGTAAGTTTCTAGGGTTTATTGTTCAACACTATGGTATTGAAGTAGATCAATCCAAGATCGTGGCCATTCGAGATATACCAGAGCCAAGGAATCTTTAGGAGCTCAAAAGTCTCTAAAGACATCTTGCTTTTATTTGATAATTTATTTCAAACCTTGTAAGACGATGTCAACCCTTTACTGACTTATAAAGGAAGATGCCTCATTTGTTTAGAACCAAGCTTGTCATAATGTCTTTGAAAGCATTAAGGAGTATTTGGCTAATCTACCAATTTTAGGTGCTCCTATGGCGAGGAAGTCCTTGATACTCTACATTGTTGTACAAGAATGCTCTCTTGGACCATTACTTGCATGAGAAAATGAAGAGAACAAAAAAAGGACATTGTATTACTTCAGTCAAACTCTAACGGGCCATAACTAAATTACTACCCAATAAAGAAGACTTATCTTGCCTTAATCTTCTTTGCAAAAAAACTAAGACATTACATACAGGCATACACGGTACACTTAATAGCACATGCTGATCCTATTAAGTATGTGCTATCAAAGCCAATTCTTTCAAGACGACTAGCAAGATGGGGGTTGCTACTTCATTATCTTTTTACTAAGTATTGAGAATAATCAGATCTCAAGTATGAACCTAATACTAATCAAACATTTTGTTTCTAAAGTCTAGGTCATGTCAATCTAAATAGGATCCAAGGTCTAATTAAGTCTAAACCTTTTTATTCCAAAGGATCTTTCAGTTTGTGAATCCTGTATAGATGGTAAAATGACTAGGAGATCCCTTTATTTCTAAAGGACATGGAACCAAAGAATGCTTGGAATTAGTGCATACTGATGTATGTGAAACTTTTGGAGTTCATACATACAAAGGGTAAGAGTACTTCATCATTTTTTATTGATGAATACTCTAGGTTTGGATATGTGTACCTAATACATAGGAAATTTGATGCCTCAAATAAATTCATTGAATTTAAGGCTAAATCAAATAGCCCATTAGGTAAACATATCAAGGTACTTTGATTGGATTGAAGTGGTGTGTCTATTAAGTTTGATTTTCTCCATAAGGAGCATAGAATGATATCCTAGTTGTGTGCACTAGGGACTCCATTGCATGAAGTAATGGAAAGAAGATATCGAACTTTGATAGACATAGTAAGGTTGATGATTGGTTTCTCATCACTTCCCATATTCCTTTAAGAGATTCCTTGAAGGTTGTATCTTACCTCAATTACTAGGTTGGTACCTTTAACTTCCAGAGAGATGTGAACATGTTGTAAACTTAGTTTACGACAAATTCACATATAGGAGCAAGGTAAGAAGCATATCAATTTATAGGATATCCAAGAGGATTTTGAGATTATTACTTTATAGTCATGATTATCAAAAGGTATTTACTACAACAAATACCATATTTCTAATGAAGCTATATGACATGAAATAAGGCAAACAATGATATAGATTAGAGAATACTAGAAGATAGTCTCACTATACACAAGATACTATGGATCTAGAGGTATAGAGACACACCATTCCTATTACTTCTAGTACATAAGTACCTAATCATAGTGAGAGGTTTATATCCCATAAATTATGATGAAGCAATGAGTGTGTTGCTTCTCATAACTCGGGAAGGAGCTATGAAAGAATAGTCAAAGTCCTTGTTATTCTAAAGTAGTCTGGGTTCCTCTAGAAGCACCTAAAAGGATAAAACCCATAGGTGTAAGTTAATCTATAAAACGAATAAAGGAGTAGATGGAAAGGTTGAGATTTATATGGTTAGCTTATTGTTAAAGATTATAGTTCAAAACATTGTTTCGTCAATAAGAATCCTGTTCAACAGTAGCCATACTCAAATACATTAGACTACTCCTATCCATTGCGATATATCTCATTTAAGAGATATTGCAATAGGATATTAAGATAGTGTTCTTAAATGATTATCTTGATATTAACATCTACATGATGTAACCAGATATTTTCATAGTAAAGGGCCTTGTGTGTACAAGAAAGTGAAGGAAAGTGTGGAGGTGCTCTAAGATGTAGGTAGATGATATCTACTCAATTTTAGAAGGGACACAATATATTCTTTAAAGTCCTAAGGGATTACATTGGCACAATATTTTCTAATATTTTAGAAAACTAAAATAATAATCCTATTTAAATGGAATTTTTGTTGTCAAATTAAAACAAAAAATATATACTTCAATCCCATCTTACATGAAAGTTATGTATGGAAGTGGAAATGGTAAATACAAAAATATTGTGTAATACTACAATTAAAAAATAACTAAATCTAAAATTAAATAAATAAATAAATTTTAAATTCCAATAATCATCTTAACTTTGAAGTCTATCTACCTTTCTCTATAAATAGAGAAATTATTACCGAAATCATTCAAAGAAGAAAAGAAAAGGAGAAATCATTTGAGGAAGAAAAAAATAATAATAGAGACAGATGATTTTCTTATATAGAATTTCAAAAATTAATCAAGAGCATGTGAGTAACTTATTCAATAATTATTTGAATTTAAAATCAATTTATATTTATCCATAATTCTATTTATAGAGTTTTTAATTTAAAATCAATTATTATGTGTAATTCTATTTATAGATATAAATAGAGAAAACATTTGCTAAAAAAAAAATTAAGAAGAGAGTTTTGTGGAATTTTTGTTGTTTTCAAACACTTAATCAATCATTGATCATGTTAAGCAACATCTTTAACTTAGGAAATTGAATGAGAGAATTATATATTCTATATTTTAAACAATATAAAAGATATAGTAAAAGAGAGTACCCACATTCCTTTTCTTTTAAATATAAATTTTTCAAATAATTTGTATGTACAAATTTTATTAATTTGAAAAATCTTTCATAGTTGTGTTACATTTACTTTTTTAAAAAAAATGGAAATTGCATTTTAGATTTTAAAAAGTTTATATCTCAATTTTATATATTTTCTAAATATTAATTTTACAATTATTAATACTTTGTATTTGATAAATATTAATTTTAAATTTAAGTGAAGTTAAAATTTCAATATTAATATGATTTTGTAATTATACATATGGATATAATTATTTTACAAAAATATATTATTTTTATCCAAATAAATGTAATTATCTTATGCTCTCTATTTCTTTGGTTTTTCACTCTCACCCTCTAAAAAGATTTTTTTTTTTTCTTAAAAAAATGCTTTTCCAATTTCCAAAAAAAAAAAAAAATTGTGTGTTCTATAATCATCAAAAGGTAGTAAAAATAAATTAATTTTAAAAATGATTATCTAGTGCCTATAGGCATTCACAATTATCCAAATCAAACATAACTTATCAATTTATCCATCTAAAACTTCAAACAAAATAGAAGGAAAAAAGCTAAATAAAATCTATGTTACAAACACCCATTTTTTTCTATAAAGTCTATATAAATCAAAGTTCTAAATGAATTTAAATTATTAGATTAATAAATATAATCATTATCATGTACCTACATTTTTCCCTCGTTTTTTCAGGAAAGGTGCATCGGTTTTCTTGCTTGCTATGACTTATAATGAAAATAAATCACAATAAATAAACACAAGCAAAGTATATATTCTTGCAATAATAATAATAATAATAATAATAATAATAATAATAAATTTAACAAGAAAACTAATATCTCTAGATTCAATGCTACTTAATGTCACATCTGATTCTTCTCATAAAGAAGGAAAATTTTGAATTTTCTAATAGGTTAGGTTTAATTGAATTAATGAAAATTAGAAATTTTTCATTTTTTTTCAATTACAATTTCCCCAAAATCAATTAAGGTATAAACCAAATGAATGTACCCCAAAAATATCATAACTAGAATAATCAAGAAAAATCAAAATCAAAAATTGATCTCAAAACAATAATCATGAAGAATCAATATAAAAAACCAATTCCCTAAAATAAAGAGTCGGATTTGCGGTGAGAATAAATTAAAAAAAAATTAAAATAAAAAATAAAAAATCATCAAAAATAAGAAATGCTCTTATTGAAGTGAAATAAGTAACAGCATAACAATTTAGGTTAGCAACCTATTCATAATCGAACAATGATAATAATAAAATCTACATACCTCTCAAGGCATAAAATATCTATGCAACAACTCCTTCAATAAGGATTCTTCATCATTTTTCATTGATCACGTGTCCTCCATTTTTCAAAAATCATAAAAATGAATCTATATACCTTATACAGCGATAAACAAACAACAAAAAAATGGTTTGAAGAAAATAAGAGAGTGAAAGAAAGTTGTTGTTTACCTTATATGAAGAAATGAAAAGATGGGATTTAACACCTAGTTTTTGAAATTTTTTTGGTAACTAGTTGGTATGAAATAAATAATATAAATAAGAATAATAGATAAGGGAAGACGTAGAAGCACATTAGAATATAATGAGATGAGCAAAAAATAATAGTAATACATAAAAGGAAATAGATATTGTTGGGAACCCTAGATTACTTTGTTCCCATGCCTTGGATCGTGTAAGGTGCATGCAAACCTAACCTAGGCTCTCTAAATCTATCATAACAAATAAACAGATATTAAAAAAAAATATGGATACCATAGAAAACATAGATCTATAGAATAAAGTCACATACATTTGATCTGAATGTTCTTAAATTAGTTCTAATAGATGTAGATAACTCCAAAGTCATAATAGATCTCATAAACACCATGATCTTCCACCCAATGACTCTTCTTTGTGTTTAAGCATTGAGATGGTGGAAATCTCAAAGGTGGAGGGTAGGGTTCTCTCTCTAGACTAGAGGGGAGAATGACAAGACTTGGAAACCCTAACCCTTAAAGCGGTATTTATAGGCTTCCTACTAGGCTTAAGTGACTTAAGTTCATTATGGACTTGGGTCCCTTAATCTACCCCCAAAAAGGTTTTTAATTGATTAATTAACTATACAAGGCCCTAATTAATCAATTAGCCCAATCCAAACATACCACTTACTTATCCTTGTGCAACCTTGCATAATTACTAAAATGCCCTTATGCACAAAAGAGAACTAATAACTCATCCAACCCTCAAAACCGTGTCATCAAGGAATATGAGCTCAGTGCAAGGACCATTAGAACCCATAGGAGTACTAGCTCCTTCATAATTAAATTTTGAAATTGACTCAACATCCCACTATAAAAAATCAACTACACTTCAATACCCTATGTATATTACAATGAGACACCAAGTGCTCGAGTCCATGACCTACTATCCACTGCATGTAGACTCCCCATGAAATGGTGTCCGTAATCTAACAAGGTAGTGCTATCACCTATCAAGATTACATTTCTAATCCTTGAGTTACAAATCCCACTTATTATGTAATCAATTGACATATTCTAACTTCAAGGAGCATATGTCAAATTCTACTAAATGAATTACTATGGCCACAGATTTCATGACCACATATCCTTTTAATCACCCAAGGAGACACATTGTCTTAATCCTATGAGATATCATGGTGCCTCTATTGAGAATACTTGTTGCTACCAGCCTCCATCAATAGTGACCCTATCCATAGAGATATATGACCACTTTAAGGTCTCACCCATAAGTTAAAGCTTCCTATTAATTTTAGGATAGGTCCAATAGCCTCTCAAAGGTTGAGAGTCCATGTAGTATAGTAGTTTGGTAAATTATGACAATTGATAGCCTTCCATCATGATTCACCATAGGTCCTGTACATTATACATCACATATAGTGCACCCACCATAGGAAACCCATTACAGTGGCCAAGACAAACCATCCCTCCGATTAGGAGGTGGTGTACTATAGTCTCCATTGGATTGCCTAAATCTATGAACCAATTGTGGATGACTTATCTACTTACAAGGAACCCATGACTTATATCTTATATGCAACTCCTAATGCACTCAAGTCATGTACAATGTAAGAACATGGGCCGAATACTCAAATCAATGTCAATACACCAAAAGGATAATAAGAGGATGGTTAATTCTAACTTTGTTATATCATGTCTTGCTTTTAGGGGCTCAATCCCAATAGATACAACTTATCTACTTACAAGGAACCCATAACTTGTATCTTCTATACAACTCCTAATGCACCCAAGTCATGTACAATATTAGAGACATGAGTTGAATGCTCAAATCAATGTTAATACACTAAAAAGATAGCAAGGGGATAGTTAAGTCTAACTTTGTTACATTATGTCTTACTTTTAGGGGCTCAATCCTAACACTTTATACAACTCTTGATGCACCCAAGGCATATACAATGCAAGTGATATGAACGTATATACTCGAATAATCAATTAATGCATATGGGATAATAAAAGGAACTAGATACATTTATTAATAAACCAACCATTTATTACATCATGTCTTGCTTTCCACGGCTCTATCCCAACACACTTATATTATGATCAATTGATACACTCTTGCCCACAAATGATAAATGTCAAATTCTATTAAAAAAAATTACCATTATTCATAAATTTCACAATCATAAATACTTAGAATCACCTAAGAAGGCATATTATCTTAACTTATGAGATATCATGATCTCTCTATTATATATTACTACTTGCTTAAATCATAAGTTAATCCATAGTGAATACATGATCCTATTATAATCTCACCCATAGATCAAAATCACTGTTTAAACCACTTAGGACTACTAAAAAGGAGCAACACAACATAAGAGACAAAAGAATCAAGGTAATGAAATTTCTAGCAACTATAAGTCATGAAGGTGTGCAATATACATTTAACTCAATTTAACCATAAAAATTGATAGATTTAGTTTAACATTAAAAAAAATATGTTTAAATGTGATAATAATCTTTATATGTATAACCTTGGGAGCTTCACGAAAATGGAAATGATAATTTTACTGGTAGGGAATACACACACGTGCATCTATATGGTGTATATATCCTCTACTTTTCCTCTAGTATATTTTAAGTTATTTGTGCATTTATCATTCAACAATTGTTTTGACAGATACAGAAATAACATAACCAATATTAAACTTTATTTTAAGCTATCTGAAAAGTTTAATTCTTTAAATTATTAATCATGCTTTGTGTGCCATCTAGAGAGACTTCATCATGTTGGTCAAATAGAGGTCCCTGTCATCCTGTGGGTCACTTGTTTGTATAATTAAAAAGGTATATGGGAAATTTATTGTAGTAATTTGAAAGAAGAGTATGGAAATCATATAAAGCAAAGTTTTGGTATCCTTATTAACAAAGGAATCCATCATGCATTGGGGCTTTTTCAGCTTTGTTAACATACTTGATGTAGCTCCCTAGAGCAATCAAGGATGTACTTAACACAAATTAAATCTTAAATGGCCATAACCTTCATTTGATTCAATAATTTGGAAAGAAATAGTAAAGCAGAAAATTTAAAATATGAAGCAAAAAATTAACAATTTCCTTGACCAAAATTACCCTCTTAGAGCAAGAACCAAGTCTAGTAAGTTTAGGCAAAATAAAATATCCCTTGGAACTTTAACTTTTTTTTTAATAAACATGTGAAAATACCTCTTTACCACCTTAGCATCAGCCCCTGCTTGACCACCTTCTGGCTTGTTCAATACAATGATTGTAGAATGAGAAACAAAAATAAAACAAAGTAAAACGAAACCCTACAAAGGATAAGTAGTTGACATAACTCAAATGCACAGAATCCTGTACACACCAAATTAACTGTACAAACATGAAATTGTTCACATTTCAATTTTTTTTTTCTCCCAAAGAAAAAATAAATAAAGATGTAACACCCCAAATTTATTTTGGGGGTAAGGTAGTAAAAAAAAGTAATTAAATACTTTTAATAAGGTTAGAAAAGTCATTTTGTCATTAATAGTTCTAGTTAGATTTTCTTCTTCTTCTTTTTTTCCTATTTTTTCTATACAGAAAACTCTATTAATCAAAAATCAAAAAATTAAAGAATATAGGGTTAAAAGTTTGGAAGTTTAGGGTTTGAAGTTCAAATTTTTTCTAAGTAAGATTCTAACCCCCCTAGATTAATATTTTAGATTCGTTAGTTAGTTTTGAACATATTAGATATTCCTTAAAAAATTTCAATCTAGATTAAGGTTAGTTTATTTAATTTTTTTTTAAGATCAAAATATTAGAAATTCAATAATATGGGTTGATTTATTAATAGAAATTGGAAAATTTTAAGTTTTTAGATGAGTAAATCTAAAAAAAAAAAAAATTATGACTTATGGAGGCTGGAAATGTGTTATATAATTTATACACATACAAAGGTTTTGATGCATCGTACGCTGGGGTGGCAATTTGGAGGGAAAAAAAACAAATAAAATTAAAACTATTTTGCAGAGAAGTGGTTAAAGTGGAACGTTAAGTTGTTTGGCTTGGAGTAATAGTGTTGAATGGTTGTATTTGGTGGCTTGTAAGGTATTGAAAAGAATATATATATATATATATATATATATATATATATATATATTTTAAAAAACAATGAGAATTTGGAGGTGGTGGTTTCATCGCAGAAGGTTAGTTGAAGGACTGTGGGATGTTAATTAAGTATAAATATATTATATAATAAAATATTAAGGATGATCCAAATTGTTGTTTTTTTAGTAAAGAATGGTGAATATATATATATATATATATATATATATATATATATATATATATATATATATATAAGAAATAAATAAATAAATAGCAAGAACCACTCTTGATAATTATTGCAGAAACTTTCTAAGAAATAATAATAATAATTTGATACAAGGAATAGAAAGAATACATTTTTAGGAATTTTAGTTTTAAATATATAAATATTAAATGATTCTTGGGAATGGATTTTATTTTTTATTTTAGAAAAGACAACTTTTATGAAAATTTGCAGACTCACTCACTAAATTTTTATTGATTAGGAAGTTAAAAATAATATAGGTGATAAAAAAATATCAATATAGGATTGTTTTTAAGAATTGTCAAACTTATAATTTTAGATAAATAATCAATAATAATAGTTATTTTTTTATGTTAGGTGAAGAGTAAATTCTTCAAAATTATATTTTTCTCCAAGGTTTTTGAAGATTTATTTTTTAGATAAAGGAAATTAATACAAACTTATAAAATAAAATAATTTTGTATATATATGTTATTTGAAATGAGTAAATGTTATTTTGCTTTTATACATAGATTAAATATATTTTTGCATGAAAAATATATTAGAACTTTTCTTTTGTTTATGATAGAACATATGGAGATATCATGCTTTCATAAATTTGAATAAATAAAAAAAAGAATTTAACTCTGATTTGTTTGGCCCATGTTAATGGGATATAATAATTGACTTTTTGATTCTTGTCAACAGGATATAATAGTTAACATTTATATTTTTGTGGTGGGAAATGTAATTGATTTGGACTCAGCCTCTAGGGGTTTGATTAGAGGTTACTAGTACAAGTAGTGTTTGGTTCTATCCACTTTAAAAGGAACAAATTTGAGGCTATCTACCCATTTGTAAAGTCCTACTTAACTGGATACTATTTGTTATTTGATAACTAGAATAAAAGTATTTGAAATATATTTGATTTGGATTTGATATGAAATGGTTTTGGTATATATGAAAATGTTTGATTAAACAATTTAAAATGTATTAGCATATTTGAACTCAAACGTTTATATGAAAATGATTGTACCCTATATCTCCTATTTGCAAGCATGATTGAAACTATTTGATTCATGAAACTGTATTAATGTTTCTTATTGGGTTATGAGCTCATCCCCTTTGTTGATAATTTTTTTTTTCAAGTACCCTCAGTTCGAGCGAGAAGTGATGGTTAGGAGGAGAATTTGGTTTTATTAGAACGTTGGTTTAAATTCTCTTTTGAGACGTTGTTTAAATGTTAGAATTTGATTACTATTAGTTATTGTTTAAGTTTGAATTTGCTTTGACAATAATATTTTAGTTGATATGTTAGTTTTAAAGTCGATATTTGAAGATTTTAGAATTTTTATTCTACTACCTTGAATAGGAATTTGGTAATTAGGAATTTTCAATTGCATGATGAATGTTTATGTCATTTTCACTTTGAGCCTCTGGACTTAAGGTGTGAAATAACCGTCATGCCCTTAGAGCAGATTTGGTGCTTGACAAAAGAAGGATCCACTACTTTGTAACAAAGTTGCTGACATCTTGAAGATTCTTTAGATCAGGAATTAAACTTCATGGTTCTACACAAATTTTCTAATTCTCTTGGAGACATCAACAGGCTGTAATCTGATGGAATAATGTCAAAAATTAATAAGCTTTGTGTCTTTGTGATTAAGCAATACAATTCTTTGTCAGGAAGAAAGTTTCACCTGCAAAATATGCATCAAGATAGCATTAAGATGAAGAGAAAAAGTATTCAAGTGGGTACCAAAATTTGATTGATATTGCCTAAGCACTCATAATGTAATGCAAATGGCTGGAAAAATGTTATGAAAAATAACAGCTAAGAGCATTAGGTGTTGCTCTTCAGTCCCAAAACCAGAAAGGACAACCTGCTAGATATTTATTCAAAAGATTAGATAAATAATAAGAGAAAATACTATTTGAATAAGATGTCAAAAAAAGAAAGAATATACAATCTCATGTATTTGTGGCTCAAAAGGTACACATCATCCATGGAAAACAATTTAGAGGCAAGCCCATATTGTGAAGAATATAGATAGTTGTTTTTCTCGTTTAGAGAAGTTTAAAATCAACCAATAATACAGACACTAGAACTAAGAGTATAAAGTAGACATGGAGTGGGACAAGATCCACCATTCAAGGGTTGCACCAATAAATTCTATATCAAAATATCAAAAGGAAGAACAACATAATGAAGAAGTACAAAGAAACATATGGTTGGTGTAGGGACCCCTCCCCCTGATAACACGTGGCATGCATTTCTATCTGGATGTAGTTCATCCGGATCTCCCCCAAGAGTACACGTGGCACACTTCTCATATCCGGACTCCCTCAGAGAGAGGCACACGGCACTCACATGCGCCACATCCGGGCCACCGCCATATCCTACCCGGATATGTTTGTTCGGATTGTCGACCAAGGAAAGCATGCCTTGCTACGTCATTCTGACATCCTCCCACAGTCCACATTCCGACGCTTGCGGAGTGAAAGGACAAGAATGATGGCAAGTCACGTCCCACGATCTCTGACAGCTGCCTGTAGGGCGAGGATGTCTCTGCCACCACCTAAGGGCATCATGATAAACCAAAAAGTCTTCCATTATTAAAGGAGGAGAGAGAACTTCTGTCACTATATATATAAACCTCCGTACAAGGAAGAAGGTAAGCTTGCTATACCTAGTAAAAGGCCGACTATGCTAAACTTCTCTTCTTCTCCATAACCCTGACTGACAAAACCATCGGAGGGTGTGTCCGGACACCCCGTCCGGGCATCTTTTGCAGGCACAACTGAACAAGAACTCAATATTGGTTGAGATCGTGCGTCCATCTGGTAGCAACGTGGATCACAGGGACGCTAGGCCTCAACATTGGAGCCGTCTGTGGGAATTTTTCACTGATTCAGTCACCGGCGAAGATGGCCACACCTTCTAGAAGCCACTCATCTGTTAGAGGAGAGGAAGATAACTCTGAATGGCGCGAAGCTATCAAAAGAAGACAATTAGCAAGCGAGCGACAACTGCAAGCTCTCCTCTAAGAGACGACCAGATTAAGAGAGGAAAACGCAATATTGCGTATCCAGGCATCATCGACGGGACCTCCCCGTCGCCAACATTCAAGAGGCCAAGTAGCCAACTCAAGGCCTCACCCAGAGTCGATATACCCCGGAACAGCGGGACCAATCCCCGAAACACGCGACGCTGGGCCACATGAACCACACACACCCATGCCTCGAGCTCCCCATGAGGAAAGCTCGGACTCTACTCGTTTCTCGTCTAAGAGACAACGTGACAGAAGATCCCAATTGTCGGGCGCGATGCGCGCGAGGGTCCCCAGGAGCCTGGCAGGCCAAGCCCGCCAATAGTCACCACATGGGGGGTGCACCATGATCCTACGGTCACTCCTATGTCACAGAACATTCCCCCGCATCGTGACCCCTTGGTCTCCCCCATGGTGCAGAGCGTTCCCCCGCACCAAGCGGTACGACAAGCTGGGAAAAATCTCCCAAGCGAGCCACCCATTGGCTCTATCAGCAAAAGGCTGGACGACATGCTCTCCACTCCCTTTTGCTCTCATATCATTCATTACGAGCCCCCAAGGGGATTCCTCGTACCCAAATTCTCCACGTACGATGGATCCAACGACCCCTTCGATCATATCATGCATTATCGACAGCTCATGACTCTCGATATAGGCAACGACGCATTACTATGCAAAGTGTTCCCCGCTAGCCTACAAGGGCAGGCACTCTCGTGGTTTCACCGCCTACCTCCCAACTCTGTTGATAATTTCAGAGACCTATCGGAAGTCTTCATAGGACAATACCTATGCTCCGCTCGGCACAAACAGAACATCAGCACTCTGCAGAACATAAAAATGAAGGACAATGAGTCCTTGAGGGAATTCGTGAAGCGGTTTGGTCAGGTCGTTTTGCAGGTGGAGGCCTGCAGCATGGATGCTGTCTTACAAATCTTTAAACGAAGCATCTGCCCAGGCACCCCATTTTTCGAATCACTCGCTAAAAAGCCTCCCACGAGGATGGATGACTTGTTCCGGCGTGCCAACAAGTACTCAATGCTCGAAGATGACGTACGAGCAGCCACCCAGCAGCAAGTCTTGGTTGCCGGACGGGTATCCAAAAATAATACGAAGAGAAATACCAAACATCCGGACAGGCCAAGGCCATCAGATCGAAGGCAGGAAGGGCCAAATCGCCCGGAAATGCCGCCCCTCACACCCCTTTCCACATCCTATGAGAAGCTTCTTCCTATGATCCAAGATATGTCCGATTTCAGGTGGCCTAGACCCCTTGGAACGGATCCATCCAGAAGGGATCGTACTAAAAAATGCGCCTACCACAAGGAGCATGGCCATACAACGGAGACATGTAGAAGCCTCCAGTATTTGGTGGAAAGGCTCATAAAGGCGGGGCATTTGAAGCAATACCTCCGCTCGGACGCCAGAGGAGGAGACGCTTCCCGGAATCGTAACTCTGGAACCCCTACGGTTCCAGCCGCCCCCAAAGCCGTCATAAACTACATCAATGGAGGCCCATCGGACGAGGAGCACGACTCCAACGAAAAAGACAGAAATTATTGCGAGAAGCAACGGTGTGCGAGCGTGTCAACTCCATCCGGCCCGGGATAATAGGGGGGGGGGCCCTCGCCCCATAGACGGGACAATCATTTTCCCACCAGCAGACCCCACACGGATATTGCGGCCACACCGCGACGCCCTCATTCTATCCTTAGGAATGGACAAGTTCGACGTAAGACGCATCTTAATTGACCCAGGCAGCTCAGCCGACCTGATGCAAGCATCGGTGATAAGCCACATGGGACACAATCTAGTTGGTCTCGAAAACCCTGGGCGAGTCTTGTCCGGGTTCAACGGGGCGTCAACTATTTCCTTAGGAGATATTGTGCTGCCAGTTCAAGCTGGCCCAGTCACTCTCAACGTTCAGTTTTCAGTGATACAAGATTTATCACCGTTTAACGTTATCTTGGGACGCACATGGCTGCACTATATGAAAGCCATCCCCTCCACGTATCATCAGATGGTAAGCTTTCTTACCGAGGATGGGCAAATTGACCTGTACGGCAGCCAGTTAGCCGCTCGCCAATGCTACCAGATAGCAAGAGAAGCTGGGACCAGTCAGGAGGATAAAACCCTCCCTGAGCCCACTCATACACTCGATCAATAGCAATCACTGTGTCCGGCGGACAGAGATCCCCCGGTAGCAGATCCCTTGCAAGCAATCCAAATCTCGAAAGAGAATGCTCACCTTACTCATATCAGTTCCCTCCTTACACCTGAAGAAACCCAGAACATCCAAGACGCCCTCCGACAAAACCATGACGTTTTCGCATGGGCGCATTCTGATATGAAAGGAATTCACCCCTCCATCGCCTCTCATAGGCTTAACGTCTTTCCAACAGCAAGACCCGTCCGGCAGAGGGTCAGACGTTTTCACCCTGACAGACAAAAGATTATCCGGGACGAGGTTGACAAGCTGCTGAAAGCCGGATTCATTAGAGAGGTAGAATATCCGGACTGGTTGGCGAATGTAGTAGTGGTACCCAAAAAGGAAGGCAAATGGCGGGTGTGCGTCGACTACACCAACCTCAATAAAGCATGCCTAAAAGACAGTTTCCCCCTACCACGCATAGATCAAATTGTGGACTCCACTGCCGGACAAGGGATGCTCTCCTTCTTAGACGCCTTCTCCGGATATCACCAAATTCCCATGGCTCCAGCTGACGAAGAAAAGACAGCCTTCATAACACCACACGGACTTTATTGTTACAAAGTCATGCCATTTGGCCTCAAGAACGCAGGCGCCACTTATCAAAGACTGATGACAAAGATCTTCAAACCTCTAATTGGCCGCACAGTAGAGGTATATATTGATGACATCGTTGTCAAAAGCAAAACACGAAAGGAGCATACCCTCCACTTGCAGGAAGTCTTCCACCTCTTAAGGAAGTATGGCATGAAGCTGAACCCCTCCAAATGCGCCTTCGGCATAAGTGCTGGCAGATTCCTGGGATTCATGGTCAGCCAAAGGGGGATAGAGGTTAGCCCGGATCAAGTAAAGGCAGTCATCGAGACACCACCCCCCAGAAATAAAAAGGAATTACAGCGCCTCACAGGCAAACTCGTCGCGCTAGGACGCTTTATAGCCCGCTTCACTAACGAACTACGACCCTTCTTTTTGGCAATACGAAAAGCTGGAGCGAGTGGGTGGACGGACAACTGTCAAAATGCCTTCGAAAAGATTAAACACTGCCTCATGCAACCACCCATTCTAAGCAGCCCCCTCTCTGGAGAAAAGTTATATATGTACTTGGCTGTATCAGAGTGGGCAGTGAGCGCGGTTCTATTCCGCTGCCCCTCACCCAAGGAACAGAAACCTATTTACTATGTTAGCAGAGCGTTGGCGGACGTAGAGACAAGGTATTCAAAGGTGGAGCTAACGACCTTGTCACTTCGAAGCACCGCCCAGAAGCTCCGCCCTTACTTCCAGGCCCACCCGGTGGTCGTGTTAACCGACCAACCCCTTCGCAACATACTACACAAGCCGGACCTGACCGGAAGAATGCTTCAATGGGCCATAGAGTTGAGCGAATTTGGAATTGAGTTCCAACCCAGGCTATCCATGAAAGGCCAAGTGATGGCTGACTTCGTGCTCGAATATTCCCGAAAGCCTGTCCAGCAAGAAGATCCAAGTGAAAAAGAATGGTGGACTTTGCAGGTTGATGGAGCCTCCCGATCATCCGGATCCAGAATAGGGCTCCTGCTGCAATCACCAACAGGAGAACATCTGGAGCAAGCCATCCGACTGGGATTCCCAGCCTCCAACAATGAAGCAGAGTATGAGGCCATCCTATCCGGATTAGACCTCGCCCTGGCTCTATCCGTCTCTAGGCTCCGAGTCTATAGTGATTCCCAACTTGTGGTAAGGCACGTCCAAAACGAATACGAAGCTAAGGATGAGCGGATGGCGCGATACTTAGCCAAAGTAAGAGACACCTTACAGCGCTTCACCGAGTGGACGATCGAAAAAATTAGGCGGACTGAAAATGGTCGCACAGACGCTCTGGCAGGCATAGCTGCTTCCCTCCCCATCAAAGAAGCCATATTATTGTCTGTGTATCTACAACCCAACCCCTCAGTTGCAGAAGCCTCCACTTGTAATACCATCGAGGCAAAACAACCGGACGATAAAAGCTGGATGGAAGTCATCATAGAATATCTCCGAACAGGCGTTCTTCCCAAAGAACCCAAGCAGGCGCACAAGGTCCGGGTGCAAGCCGCCCGCTTCACCCTGATTGGGGGGCACCTGTACAAGCGATCCTTTACGGGCCTCTACCTTAGATGCCTAAACAACTCAGAGGTTCTATATGTGTTGGCTGAGTTGCATGAGGGGATATGTGGAAATCATACCGGCGGTCGATCCCTGGCACATAGGGCCCATTCGCAAGGGTATTATTGGCCCACGATGAAAAAGGATGCGGCAGCTTATGTCAAAAGATGCGACAAGTGTCAAAGGCATGCTCCCATTCCACATGTACCGTCGGAGACATTGAAACCCATTTCAGGCCCCTGGCCTTTCGCGCAGTGGGGCATGGACATAGTAGGACCCCTACCAGCCGCAGCTGCCCAGAAAAAATTCCTTCTCGTCACCACGGATTACTTCACCAAATGGGTGGAAGCTGAAGCATACGCTAGTATCAAAGACAAAGATGTCACCAAATTCGTATGGAAGAACATCATCTGCCGCTTTGGAATTCCCGAAACCATAATAGCTGACAATGGTCCACAGTTTGATAGCAAAATTTTCCAGAATTTCTGCTCGGAACTAAACATCCGGAATTCATACTCCACGCCGCGTTATCCTCAAAGTAATGGGCAAGCGGAGGCCACAAACAAAACCCTGATAACCGCCTTAAAAAAGAGGCTTGAGCAAGCCAAAGGAAAATGGGTGAAGGAGCTACCCGGCGTCCTGTGGGCTTATCGAACCACACCCGGACGTCCAACAAGCAACACTCCCTTCGCCCTCGCATACGGTATGGACGCTGTCATTCCCACTGAAATAGGATTACCCACTATCCGGACCGAAGCGGAACAGCAGGATGACTCAAACGCGGAGACAGGAAGAAATTTGGACTGGGCGGATGAAACAAGAGAGACCGCATCCATTCGGATGGCTCACTATCAACAAAGAGCAGCTGCCCACTATAATCGCAAAGTAAGACCCAGAAGCTTTAAAAATGGCACGCTGGTACTTAGAAAAGTTTTTGAAAATACTGCTGAAGCAGGAGCAGGCAAATTCCAAGCCAACTGGGAAGGCCCCTATATAGTATCTAAGGCAAGCGAAAGTGGAGCCTATCATTTACAAAAGCCAGACGGAACCCCGTTGCCCCGACCATGGAATATATCTAATCTAAAGCAGTATTATCAATGAAAGAAAGATAGAAACACAATGTCAAAAACATATATGTTTTATTGATACTTGTGAAATTACATACAAAAGCTCTCCGGACCACACAGTACAAAGAGGAATCACAGTAAAATTTACAAAAAGAAAAAGCCCTCATTGGCTAAGTTTGCCGCGCAGCTTGTCCTCCTCACCCGGGGGAATCTAACGGACGTCCCGTTTGATACCATGTTTCTTCATGCAGCAGCGATAGCCGAAGAAGAACATTTCATCTACCTGCTTTTGGTAGTTCGCTTCGAGTTCCTCCCTTTGCGCAGCAAACTCAGTCTCCAACTCTTCCTTTTGTGCTGACAAGCGCAACTGCAGATCCTCTCTTTGTTTCTTCTCAATTGACACCTCGGTCCGAAGATGCCTCACCTCTCCCCTCAGTTGGTCCATCTCACCCTCCACCTCATGCAGGCGGGCGTCTGCGGATTCCTCCCGGCTCCTCGCCTCAGCAAGATCCATCCGGAGAGCCTCGTTGTCCTCCTGACACTTCTCCAGTGCTTCAGCGTTTTCCTCAGAAGCTCTCCGAGCGGCGGATAGGCTGGCTTCGGCCTGCTCCAGTCTCAAGCGCAATTTCTCTTGGCTATTTATGCGCTGTGAGACGAAGGCCTTCATGTGATCAAAAACCCGCAGCAGGTCCATAAAGAGATCGTGTTGTTGAACCATGCCGCGGATCCCGCTCACCAGCTGCAACAAAACATTAGCAAGTTCAAACACCAGTCATGTAAAAAACACACTAGCATGGCAAGAAAAGACAAAGAAAGAAAGTTTATACCGTCTCCGCCAATTCAAACATCTTCGCTGAGGGCACAGCTACGTTTGAGCCGGATGGAATCCGTTTCAGCATTTCTTCCAACTCCGCGTAGCCAGAAACGCTAACGGAGACGCAAGCTGCATCATCAACAGGACTCCCCCCTGATGAGGCGGACAGGAATGACTCCTCCCCCGGATCCGGGGCCCGTCGTGCACGGCCGCCTGGACCTCTTCGGGTGAATCCTCATCCAGGACCACAACCGGAGCGGGTGGGTTCCCTTCTACCATCTCCGTCTCGCTACCCTCCGGGTGATCTTCCCGGACGGATGAGCAGCTAACTTCAATGGTCTCCAGAAGGCGATCCTGAATCCGCCCAAAGAGGCCAACCTTCAAGTCCCGAGCCGGACGAGACCTCCTTGTAGCAGGCCCCTTCACTGGTACGATAGCGAGGGAACTTTGCTCACAAAGGGGCACACCCGGACCTTCAACAGTCGTTCCTTCCATTGGAGGCAGCACCTCAGCAAAGGAGGCCCCGGCTGCATCCACCTCCGGCTGGGGAGTGCCAGGCTGGTT
Source organism: Vitis rotundifolia (assembly GCA_030254885.1). NCBI lineage: Eukaryota > Viridiplantae > Streptophyta > Magnoliopsida > Vitales > Vitaceae > Vitis > Vitis rotundifolia. The sequence goes on from CM058167.1 coordinate 11,232,257, forward strand.
CACGGAGTCCGCTTCCTCAGCCAAAAGGAGCAGCCGTCTAGCCGCTGGCACTGAAGGTCCGGATCCCTGCAGACATGCGAGACGCCCGGAGCCGCTTGAAACAGATGGCAAGGGGAGGGGATCCGGCGTTCTTATTATTACCTCCTTTTCATAAGTCATAGGGGATGTTACCACTTCCTTTTCAGGAGTGGGAAGCTTTATTTCCTTCCCCTTGTTAAGGGGCTTCGTCTTCTTCTTCGCTGGGGCACCAGCAGCAAGAGCGAATGCGGTGCGTTTCTTTCCGGGAGCCTTGCGCAGCTTTCCCTCTTTTCTTTTTTCCTCCCGTGCCTTCAAACGGGCTTTGCGTGCCTGGGCGTCCGCCTTTTACGCCTCCATATAGAGTGGGAGGTCCTTGAGAACAAAGTGTTCTCCAAACACCACTTTTTTAGGCAGCCGCCTTGGAAGTATATTCAGGACAAACGGTTGGGGCTCCTGGATGACCGCGCTGAGATTCTGCGCGGAGAGAAGTGCTTCACAACTCCTCTCAGCCACTGTAATCTCAAAAAGCCTCTTCAACCGGTCGAACGAGGCTTTCTCCACCCATTCTACTAGCCTCCCCCTTTGATCCTTGCCTGCACCCAAGAAAGCAAAGCATATCAGTCGCTTGATAATGCTGATCTAATTCACAACAAAAACAGACAGGGAGTAACTTATGCATACTTGGGATCTCCAACGAATAGTTGGGAGTAAACGGCATGTCCGGATGCGCCGTCAAGCCCGCCCAGACGCCCTTGACCAGCATGCTTCCCTGGGCAGCCCCTTTGTTCGAATCCGGAAGGCTAGTCACCAGGTGCAGGGATGGCAGGCTAGCGACGAAGCTAAAAATGTCATTCTTCGCCTTCTTAACAGTATAGATGAAGAGGACCTCCAACAGCGTCAGGTCCAGATTGAACAGCATGCTCAGGATGCTGCACCCCATCAGCACCCGGACCATGTTCAGATGGATGTAAGCAGGTGGGATCTGAGTAAAATGGAGAAACTCCTTGAACATAGACGGAAAGGGGAATCGGAGCCCAGCGTTAAATTGTTCCTTGGTGAAGAAAATAGACCCGTCGTCAGCTTTATCGGTCGACACAGCCTCTCCATCCATAAGCTCGATGAGCACTCCATTGGGAATGCAGAAGCGTTCGCGAAACTCCTTCGTGTCCAGTTTTTCAATAGATTTCTCCGCCTGAGCATCTCCGGCCGGGCCCGGTGAGGTAACTTCCTGATTTGCAGACATTTTTAGGGAAACGTTGAAGCAGAACCTGCATGAAAGAGCACCAACAGTCAGAGAACTGTAATCCAACCCACAGTCAAGTACTCCCCGAAAAAGCCCTAGAAACTGGTATTAACCCCCAGTCACGAGCAACTTCCCCAAGCAAAACCACAAACAACCGCAAAGCCAATGCAAACGACAGAAAATAACAAATGAGAGCGTACCGAAGGTAAACTGGCAGAAAGAGGATGAACTCCGCGGCACAATCACCGTCACGGCACGAACCTTGACAGCAGAGACTTTAGAAACTCACTCACGGGTGAAGATACGCAAAATGGCTGAGGAGAAAGCACTAACAATCGAAAATGCAGAAGACAAAATGCAAAAAGGAAAGCTTCAATCCACTATTTAAATGAGAGACAATCTCTTGGAATTCTAACCACTCAGCAACACTATCACCGAAACGACACGCCGCCTTGGAATTCCCCAAGACGGCGGCTCATCATAAATGCTCTTCTATCGCTTCGCCCTCGCGCACCACATGGCCCAGTGAGCGAACGAGGAAGCCTCAGTTTACAAATACAAGTAGTCATTTTTAACCCGCCCATTTTGCCCGGGCAAAATAGGCAAGCTAAAAGGGGGGCATTGTAGGGACCCCTCCCCCTGATAACACGTGGCATGCATTTCTATCCAGATGTAGTTCATCCGGATCTCCCGCAAGAGTACACGTGGCGCGCTTCTCCTATCCGGACTCCCTCAGAGAGAGGCACACGGCACTCACATGCGCCACATCCGGGCCACCGCCATATCCTACCCGGATATGTTTGTTCGGATTGTCGACCAAGGAAAGCATGCCTTGCTACGTCATTCTAACATCCTCCCACAGTCCACATTCCGACGCTTGCAGAGTGAAAGGACAAGAATGATGGCAAGTCACGTCTCACGATCTCTGACAGCCGCCTGTAGGGCGAGGATGTCCCTGCCACCACCTAGGGGCATCATGATAAACCAAAAAGTCTTCCATCATTAAAGGAGAAGAGAGAACTTCTGTCACTATATATATAAACCTCCGCACAAGGAAGAAGGTAAGCTTGCTATACCTAGTAAAAGGCCGACTATGCTAAACTTCTCTTCTTCTCCATAACCCTGACTGACAAAACCATCGGAGGGTGTGTCCAGACACCCCGTCCGGGCATCTTTTGCAGGCACAACTGAACAAGAACTCAATATTGGTTGAGATCGTGCGTCTATCTGGTAGCAACGTGGATCACAGGGACGCTAGGCCTCAACAGTTGGGATGATTGTGGTCAACCAGCCATGATTATCTTTTTAGCTATGAGGTCAATATATAGTACTCACTTAGATGGTGGATCCCAATGTCCTGATATTCCATTTGGGAACTGCAATTACCATGTACATGCTCCTACTCTGGGTTCAACAACAGCTTACTGATGCTTCATTTCTTGGAATGAATGAGAGACAGGAAAAAAATTAATGATAGAAACAATAAGTCCATATGGAAGCATTTTATTTTTTTCCAACAAAATCTTCTCTTATTTTATTCATTCAGAGACTCAAAAGGAGGATAAATCAATATCAAAATTGATTTTGACGCTGAGGAGAAGGCATCTATGTATTTATTTTTATCTTTGTGGATGGCCTTGTGTATGTTGTTTATGGAAAGTTATCAGAGGATAATTCTTGAAAAGATATTGAGGACATCTGGGGTGAAATTATGACTCTGCAACATCAACTGCCAATAAGTACTCATGTAAATTGAATATGAGTTAGGCCTTGTGGAGTCATGAAAACCCTCAGGTACGGTGCAGTGTCAGTTTTTGATAATATTAGAAAATGTGATACTCCCAAAGGCCTTGTAACATTCAACGAGTCTTTGAGATTATTTCGTCTCTTTCTCCTGAAACCATAAGCAAAAAGCACAGATAAGCAGGAAGTGTTTATTTTGACACAATAACTCCATTTATTTTGCTGCAACTGAAATCCATCGATCGTCCCAGAAGTACCACACAACTACATGCAGGGACGCGTTTATCCGCTCCCCCGTGTCACCAAGTAAGAGAGGCACGAGGGTTAATCAAAAATCATTACAACATCCCCATGGGATCCACCACGTTGCAGAGCATTAAATATGATAAGATACATTATCATTGCCTCAAAGCACGGGTCGGTTCGGGAGTATAACAACCGATGAAGATATCTGACCAGAAGGCCTAGAAAATTGCCTATGTAAAGGCTCATTATAACGTTCAACTATGAAACTGTCGAATCATAAAAAGGATACCATAATCATGACGGATGACAAAAACATTAAAAGGGAAAGGAAAATTCATGTTTGCACACCAATGAGGCTTTTAAATGGTTCAACTTTATTTTTCATGTGAAGTATACAGCGGCAAAAATGATTCTTCCAGCGTGCGCTTAAATGATATTGAATTTTATAATTACCCTTTTTTTAAGTTTTGTCTAACGTCCTTTTTCCCTTTTTTTTTTTTTTTTTTTTTTTTTATCATTTAATATCATTTTCTGTTTTTATTTTCACTCCACGTGATATATTTTTTAAAATATATATGGAAGCCGCTACATGTCTCCTTCTAAAACTTTTCTAATTTCAAATTTTTAATGTTTTACCTTTTTATATTTATTGATTTCAATCATTTTATTAAACATATTAAATACAAACTAATAGTATATAATACATAATCATTGAAAATAAATAAAATATAATTAACTTAAAATACAATAGACAAAAAATTAAAGTTTTTTAGTTTTTTAAAATATTCAATGTATAATTTTTAAAAATAAAAAAGTATATACTTAAGCTCTCTAGAGTAAAAAGATAATAATTATTTTTTATTAAAAAACAAGCGATGAATCTCACCTATGAATAACATTTAGAGGGGGATAAATAGGTGTTTTCTATAACAATTAAGATGAAATATCATTACAAATGCTTACAATTTCTCAATTTATCTCAAATGGATTGATTTTCTTTTTCAATCATTTCAACTAATAAACAAATCACAATGAAAATGGATGTATCAACACTCTTCCAACAAGTTAGTCAATCCAAGTTACATACAAATAAATTAACACTCTCCAACCATGAAATATAAGATATTGAGTCAACACAAAATCACATTTTCACATGTTTCTTGTCATCAACATTAAAAATTGAAATATTCCATACATATTCTTTCAAAGCCCCTGTGATCCAATTTCAACTCATAACCTTAATCACTCAATAAAATAAATCAATGAAAATTCTATAAGTTAATATAAATTAATAAGAAATGAGAAAGAGATAGAGAGATATTAACACCAAACTTTCAATATGGAAAACCCCTGAAGAGATAAAAAACTGCAGGCCTCAAACAATCAAAACAATCTCTATGAAGAAAATTCACTAAGTACATGGATTTACCTAACCCAAGCTTTCAATCCTCTCCCGAACTACTTGCCTAGAACCTTCAAACTTTAGATACCCACTTTATTCTTCTAGAGCACACTTAGAATCTATACCAAGCTTGATCTCAACTTCTTCTTGAATCCACACAAGAAGAAATTTTGGTTTTGCCCCAAATAGGTTGAATATGAGAATAGGGATGAAGAAAACACTAAATCAACCCATTTTGAAGCATTTCAACCCATCCTCTACAAAAATCTAGTGGGTTATAGAGAGAAGTTGGAGAGAGAAAGCGGAGGAACCAAGATGAGCAAGAAGACAAGGTTAGTAATTTTGGTGGATTTTGAGTCTAAATAGTCTTTTGAAGCAAATTAATTGTAAAGTTTGTTTAAAAACTAAATTTAATTAGTTATAATCTTGTTTTAACTATAAATTAAAGTTAATTAGGGTTTTAAGTATTTCGATTTAAGTATCTTTTGACAGAAGAATCAACATGCTTATTTGTTTAGTTTGCTTTAATTGAAAAATAAATTGATTAATCATATTTAAACTTATCTGTGCATTTGCAACTTGCTAATGGATTGAGTTTAAGGAGAATCAAAATAATTAGTGTATGCTAATTAATTGGGAAATATCAGTATACATGAGAAAGATTGTTTAATTCACTTTAAATTTGATTTGAAAACTTACGGGCATGTAGATTAGAGAATATGGAAATTAAAGTTAGCAATAGTAAATTGTTAAAATTAGCAATAAGGGAAAAATGTCATAAGCCTTAATTGTATAATTTTTATGGCTAAGAAACATAAATTGTATTGTTTTATTTCAATTCCTTGTAATAGCTAAGGGTTGTCTACATAGAAGAATTGCAAAGGAGAAATCCATGTAAGGTAGGAAATTTTATATTCTTCTCTTGTGTATCTTTGTTTTCTTTTCCTGAAGTGTTTCTTGGAAATTCATATATTTAATATGATTTTTATGAAATATCTCAATATGCCATGGTGTTCTTAGTTCATTATTTTAAAATATGGTAATGATGTTTAGATATGTATTGGTATGAGGATTCATGAGTTAAGTGTTGTGAAAATGGTTAATGGTATGGTTACATTGCAAGAATTATATGGAATAATGGCAAAAAATATCCAAAAAACATATTATTATGTGGGAAGTATCTATGAAAAGCTACAGATACTATCTTTTAATATATTGTTTATGTGGAACTACTGGTCCTTGGGTGAAAATGCCTAAAGCCCTCGAGGAAGACACTCTAATGTGGGTGTATAGGATTGGTCCTACCCTTAGGTTTCAGTCCTTAAAGACACAGGGTTGGTTTTACCCTTGGGTTATAGTCCTAAAAACATGAGGTTGGTCCTACCCTTGGGTATGAGTTCCAAAAGACACAATTTATGACTTGTCCTTAGGTAGTAGTAGAATAGTCATTATTTATGATCAAGCATCTTTTGGAGCATTAATGGTTTATATGTACATTGGTGGGGATTAGCAGTTTGTCATGTATGAGAGAATGGATGAGGCAAAGCAAAGATAAAATCATCAACTACATGCATGCGTATTTGATATTATTACATATTTGTTAATGGTTATAAAATGTTTATCATGAATGATGCTAAATGTTTAATTCAAGGTTTTTTTAAAAATATAGATAGGATGATTATAAACTTTCCTACTGAGTTGTGAACTCACTTTATCCCTTCCACTTCCAAATGCAAGTCAAAAGACACTTGTTGGGTTAATGCTTGAGCTTTGCATGTGTTGTTGATCGGATGTTGTTTTGCTCATGTTTAGAGTGTTTTGAGGCTTTTGCCTTTGTATTAAAGGAAGTCTAAGTCATTTTGAATAAACGATGTAATTTATGTTTATTTTTGTACATTATGGGCTATCGTTAGTGAATCATAGGGTTTTAGTATGTACAAAGTAATATTGTACAGGTTTTCTTTATGTGAAATAAATTATATTTTGTTAATAGATGGTTTCAAAGGTTTATCACAAGGTGCATATTTCCTTATAACAGGTTTCCACATCCTTATTTTGGACACAAATCTACCTGAAACTCAACATTTATTTTTTATCTCCCAAGTTTTGGGAGCACTAATTTGTATTTAATATTAATTATATAAATTGATTTAATTTTTTATTTAAAATGTAATAAAACATGTTTTAATAAAATTAAGTTTTAATTTTTAAAATAAATGAATATAAATATATTAAAGAAATTTAAGCTAATTTTTTTAAAAAAAAATGATAAATATTATCTTTAATCATATTTATGTCAATTATATTTACAAAATAATTTAACATGTGTATTTTTTCTTATTTTATTATTTTTTTATGTTTTTTCAAGCATTTCCATGAATTTTGAATCATTTTCACTCACCAATATTTTTGTCAAAATATCCACCAATATTTTATCGATATATCTGTAAAATTCAAGTACCAATATTTCAAACTTTGCTTTTAATGTACTTTGATTAAGGAAATTCATCTCAAAGCTTGGAATTTTAGATTCCATTTCAAAGTCACTGAGAATTTTATGTGATAACTCCACTATAATTTTTTTCTTTAAAAATAGCAAGAGTTCCAGTGCATCAAATGTTATTGACATAAAATATCTTGATATGAGAAAAAAAAAAGTACAAAATCAAATAATGTCACGTGAATACATTACAAACTTGATGATTACGAGCCCTTTGTTTAAAGAATTAGCATCAAAGACCTTTAAGGAACATATTCGTAACATGTGTCTAATATTTCGTCATTGGATTTTTAATTAAGACACTATGAGATCTCTATATTATTCATAATGATTTTGCCCTATCCTATTTCCATTATGTGCACATTTTGATGGAACAACATTCAAAATAGGATTGTCATTTATTTTACATTAAAGTTGAATCATTAAAGTTTGTGGACATAGTAGAATGATTTTAGATCAAATTCTTCATTAAAGGTTTTTTGAACAAGAAAATTACTAATATTGTGATAAATGTTTGGAATTATATTAAAAAAGTAATGTAGGACCGCAATGATCCATATTTGCAATTTATTTATTCAAAGTATATAATTTTGAAATTTAAAGTAATTGAGATTATAGATAACCACTTAATGAATCTAGTGAGAAAAACTTAAAGTCATCATTATAGACCATAAATGCTCTTAATGGCCACATTAAGTTTTCTTTTCTTAAAAGTTAAGATTTTTTTTTTTTGTTAAAAATTTTGATTCATTTTCCCATGTATAAATTTTAATGAAATTAAATTAGATTCATTTTAAAATTCATAATACTTATTAATATCATGTTCCAAATATTATTATTGTTGTTATTATTGTTATTGTTGTTATTATTATTATTATTGTTGTTGTTGTTACTATTACTATTACTATTCATTAAAGAAAAGTTCAAAGTATTTAATTAATGGTTCATTGATGGGAAGAACCATAATGCACTTATAAAAGCTCTTTGTTCCTCTCTCTGGTCTTACAATTTTTTAAAGCATTTTCACACCCGTCACAAAAGAGTGCATAGAGAGAGATTAGGAGAGTGAAGATGAAGAGTGAGTACTTGAAGTATTTCAAATTATATTGAAATTAGGAGTATGAATCAAAATATGTTTTCTTCTTCATATTCTAGATGTTATTTTTTAAAATTTGATTGTAAAAAAAATGATATATTTTTCAACAAATTAGATTAAATTAAATTCCATATTAGTTTTCATCATAGCTCATCAATATAGGGTTAAGTTTTTTTTAAAAAAAATTAAATATACAAATCAAGTCAACTCATATGGAAGACCAGAGAATTTTGATATATTTACAAAATCATTAACTGATATTAGTATTATAAAAGACATATTCAGAATGTTGTTATCTATTTAGTCTTCCAAACAAAACATTTTTACTCGTCATTGTTCATACATTTCAAATCAAATCTACTATTAGGGCTGACCTTGGATCATCTTGCCTAAAACTTTCTAAGCTTTTATATATGAAAAGCAGAACTCTTTATTTTCCAAAAGCTAATCAATTTCCATAAGCAATTTGTACTACTTTTGTGCAAGATCAATAAAGTATAAACAATCTTACAAAGAAATCTACGATGAATCTTATAGGCTTTGTTCGATTCCTAGAAAATATTAAGGAAAGAGAGTAGAGATAAAAAAATAAAAAAATAAAAAGTGAAAGGAAAGAAATAGGTAAATATATATATATATATATTTCTTATTTAATTATTCTTGCAAAGTTATTAAGTATGCTATACTTCAACATGAAGTACAATACCTTCCCCTTTCTTAAGTAATTTATATTAATTTAAATTATTTAGCCCAGCTCCTTATTTCTTTATTTTAAAATAAAAAATAAAAATAAAAACTACTCAATGTCTAAATAAAAATGAAAATTAAATTTACAAGAAAACAAGAAGAATATGCGTGTATATATATATATATATATTTTAAAGTCATTTAGTCTCTATCACTTTTAGATTCTTTCACTGATTATTTCTGACACAAAAAATGCAAGTTGAAAAGCATGACTAAATTATTTGAATTTTAGTTCCTAACCAAAAGCCTACTAATTAATCAATGAAAGACCAAAGCCCATATATATAGCGATGAACTCAAATAGTTAAGTGAATATTGTATGATATTCAAAAGCCAAAAAAAAATGGATAAGACTATGGAACCATTTAGAATAATGAGAACTATTAATAAGATAAAGATTTCCTTAGAAATAGTAGAAAAGATAAAAAGAAAAAAAAAAAATCAAATCCCATAAAAAGAATATATATTATACAGGGTTGCAACTTAGCCGGATTGATGACTAATTCAAGCTCAACTCAAATTAAAAAATAATTAATCCAAACTCAATCCAACTTGGAGTACTCAACCCAACCTTAGTTTTTTAGGTCTGGGTTAAATTCGAACTTTTCAAATTAGACTTGAATTGATCAAATTAGATTTAGGTTCATCACATTACGTAATTCAAAATTTATCTATGATATTGTTTTAATGTATTTATATGAAAATTTAAATAACAAATATGACAAAAAAATCAAGATAGCAACCGAAAAATAAACATAAATTTATATATTTTCTAAAACTAATGAAAAATATATAATATAATATAATTTGATATTTTTCTTAAAAATAAAAAATATATATATTATTATGTAGGATAAGATATATTATAAATATTATAAAAACATTAAATCCAATTCAAGTTGGGCTCGAATTGTCCAAATCGTTATCTAAGCCTAACCCAAATTGAGCTTGGATTGAAAAAATCTAACCCAATCCTAATCCAAATATTGAAAATAAATGTCCAATACCACCCAAATCTCGGATTATATATATATATATATGGTTCTACGAACGACAGTGGTGACTACCATTCGTGACTAATTCTTAAAAACAATTCTAAATTATTTTTAAGAATAAAATTACGTTTAAAAACTCTAATACAAAAAAGACTTGTCCTCTGTAAAGGTGCTATAGTTGAAAATGCACAAAATTTACTCTAAAAAATAATCTGAATAAATTTTCAAAAAAATATTTTTTGAATTAATCTTTTTTTTCTAAACAACAAACAATTTTAAATAAATTTATCAACCAGAGCATCAAATGGTGTTTGATGATACTCTAAACCAAGTTGAATCACGTAGCGAAAGAGTCCGTCCGGTCCGGTTAAAGAAAAATATGTTGCACGAAAACAGTAATTCTAAGCCTAGAAGGTTCACTAAACTATTTTGGATAAATAAAATTTGATTTAAAATGATATTATTAGGTTATTCATCAAACATATTGAACTTGTGGGTTGAATTAAATTAAGTTATGAAATCAATTTGCTAAAACCTATTAAATCTTATTTTAAAGAAAAATATAAAATTAAGTGTTTATTTGTATATACTACATATTTTCAGTTTTTAAAAATAAAAAATAATAATATCTTTTACATAAATATGATAAAGTATGATTGTATCTCATGTTCTTAAAAATTATTTTTAAAATTTTAAGATAGGAAAAAAAATTTAATATCTAAATTGTTTAAATAGATTTTAAAATTTATTATCTTTTTTAGGATAAATTTCAAAAAATTCTTCCAATTTATATAAGAAATATATACAAATGAAACCTAATATATCAATTTAAAAATTCTAACACCTTATTTGTAAAGACATGCACGTGCATCTTATAAAAAATACGCGCGCTTTATTTTTTCTTTTCAAACACCTTTATTCTTGAAATTTTTAATTTTATATTAAAATTTATATAATTTTTTACTTTTTATTTAATGCTCTTTTAAAATATTTGCAATCTTAAATTCTTTTATTGATTAGATTGCATTTTGTATCATATTTTATAAATTGGTATACATCTACACTTCACTTAAGACTCATCTTGGATTTGCACCCCTGCACTTAATCTGTGTGAGACTTAGGACTTTCTAGTAATTGTTTTTTAAAATAATTTTAAAGAATAATTTTTTATTTTTATAAAATAAAATTTTATTTAAAAACCTAAAATATTTTTAATTTATTTTAAATATTTTAAAAATAATTTTAACATCTAATATTTTATTTTTTATATCGTACAATATATTTATAATATATTTTTTAAAACAACCCTTAAAAAAACAAATAAAAATAACTAAATAATGTTATTTAAAAACACCACATTTACTATACTTCAGCATAGAAAACAAAAAATAACTTTTTATTATTTAACATGTTTTCCTATTTTTTATACCAAACAAACCCTTATAAACTTCAAATGTGCCTCCCAAAACTATGCTAAAAACCAAATTCATTTTTTCTACCAAAAAAGTTTTAATCATGTTATCTAATATATTTTCGCAAAAACAACCGCTCTTAAGCAACCTCTCAGCGTAATGAGAAACACCCAACATTTACAATCTAGGATCCATCCATTTCATGTCAGGAATTTGGAATGAAAATAGGAATAGGAATGGCAATCCAATCCGAGGTAGGCTTTTCATGAGTATTAATGTTGTCACATTCCCATTGTACTGGAATGAATAATGGATTGGGTCTCTCATTTCATTCCCTGTTCCAGGGTCCAAATCTAGCTCTACTCTCTTTCCCTACCAAAAACATGGTGATAAGTTGTCAGAACAAACACAATTCACTTATAAATTCCCCAACTGGAACAGATTATGCACTGTCATTGTGTTTATCAAAGAGAACCAAATCATACTTCCCTTACCCCAACCCCTCGAGAAATCACCTCTCTTTCAAGAAGGATCATCAACAAACCATGGAGTCTGAAATATATTACCATCAACATCCAAGACAACAAACTTTGAAGAAACCAAATAAGCACATACTAGTTCAACATGCTAAAGACTAATCAACAGAGCAGAATAAAGGGTAAGAAAAATAAAGAAGTAAAGTAAAAAACCCTTCTAGCATCTTGATTAAGTTGGAAGGCGGAGCTAAAACCAAATTTTAATGATTTATGCATGGTTTTCTATCCCCAACAAGATAGACAACAAGACAATGGTCATCACTTAGCAAGCATCATCCTCACAAACTCCTCATAATTCACTTGCCCATCACCATCTACATCTGCTTCTCGAATCATCTCATCCACCTCTTCATCAGTCAACTTCTCACCAAGATTTGTCATTACATGCCGAAGCTGCAAGATGAGAATCATTAGCATTGAGAACAAAACAAATTTGTAGAGCCATAAATAACTGCTTGGAGCATATTTTACATTTCTGAAGCAGATCACAGATGGTAGACCTGAGATTTAATACTTGGATTTGAACTGTGTATCTCATTTTATCAAATTATTGAAACTAAAATAGAAAAGAGAAGCAGACTAAGAAGCTACCTCTGCAGCAGAAATAAAGCCATTTTGATCTTTGTCAAAGACCTTGAAAGCTTCTTTGAGTTCCTCTTCAGAGTCAGTATCCTTCAGAGGCAAAAAAAAAAAAAAAAAAAAAAAAAAAAAAAAAAAAAAAAGAATGATAAAAATGTACACACCTATATAAATATCAAAGGTAACAACATGGAAAAACAAATTCTTGTGCTGCCTAAAGTGATTATAAGACTGGAAGCTATTCCCTGTAGATAAGCAGTCCATAATGTAAAAACCCTTTTTTTATTTTATATTTTAATCAGAGTAACAATGGTCATATTAACATGTCACTTGCAAGACTTGCCGATTTAATGCCATTCAATAGCTTCATGTGGGACTTGAAGCTACTAATTACAAATTCACTATCAAACCAAGGTACCTTACTAATTTTTATTTTTCTATGGAAAAACTAATATTCTAATCTTATTCTAATCTTACTAATATTCTAATCTTAATTGATAGTAGAGAAATTCATAAAAGGATACACTAACAATTCCTGCGATGAAGAACATATGTTGCTCAAACATCTGAGTGTGGAAGATCTGGAACAACTGTGTAATGATATTGCAGCAATGAAGGAGATGAAGGAAGGCCCTAGGGGTGGAAGAAGACGGTTTGTTGTGGAGTCCAAATCTTTTGAGCTTTTGGTTGACAACATAGGAGGAAAGTTGAGAGGGTGCATTTGGGAGAGATGTAGAGGGCTATCTTCTTGGATCAGATTTAGGGATGCAAGCCTTAGTAGTTTGTTGGATGGTGTTGAGACTTGCTACGGAGGGAGTGACGATAGAAGTTAGTCCTCGTTTGGGAGACGAGGGAAGGAAGTATAGGTTGGAGCATTGCTCAAACGAGGCGAGAAGATTTCTTCTTTGCTCTGTTCGTGATCTAGAGGCAAAAAGATTTTGTCTAATTTTTCCAAAAGGAAAGGGGTTGATTAGAGGCTGAAATATCTTGGCAAAGAAGCTGAGAGAGATTGGGGTAGTTCCCTCTGGAGGCTTAAAGGATTCTCAATCCCTTGAGGTGCTTAGGAAGGATAAGGAGTTGGAACTAAGGACTTTGGCGGAAGTTGCAAAATAAAAAACGAGTAGGTTAGGAGACAAAGTCTGGTTGGAGTTGGAGAGGAGGGAGATGCAAGGAAGATTGGAACAGTTGGATCGTTATTTGGTGGGTCGGTGGGAGAGCTTCTCAATCCCTTTCCCTAAGTTGGATTTTTTAAAGAGTTAGGCTTATCACAATTGGCTCCTCAAAGGGAGTTTGAACATGGCTGTGTTGGGAAGAGGTCTTCTGCTATATGAGTTTGAGTTGTTAAGTGAGGCTGAGCAAGTCCTAGCCAGAGGCAAGAGAAGAGTTAAGGAGAATGTTTTATTTTTGGAAAAATGGAACCCAAAGGTTGGGTGCTTTTGTAATGAAGCCATTGCTCACGAGGCTTGGGTGAGGATGGCGAGTCTCCCTCTTCATCTTTGGAGCCAGGATGTGTTTAAATTGATAGGAGATGGTTTTGGAGGTTTAATTGCAGTGGATGAGAATATAGCTTCTATGGCAGAGTTGCAATGGGCTAGAATTTTGGTGAAGTTGGTTGGTAGGGATTTACCAAGCTCTGTTCAGATCGTGGTTGGGTTGGGGAGTTTCTCCATTCAATTATGGTGGGAAACCCCGCCTTGGTTTTCTCAAGTGGTGCCGGCAGGAAGATACCTTAGGGTGGGTGTTTTAATGGACGAAAATGAAGCTGGGGGAAGACCACGCACCACGTGCAATGGAAGCTTGCTGGAAAAGGAGTTTCAATCTAAGGTGCAGGCTGGAGTACAGGACGTGTCGTCCTCTGGAAGCTTTTCAAAGAGTGTCGCAGGCTTTTCCTCTGCATCCTGTGCAAGGGGGACTATCAACAGCACCAAGGTAGTTGTTGGGGAAGGAAGCCTAGTGAATAGGGGTCAAGGAGTGGGGGTGTTGACAGACTTAGGTGGGCCATTTATTGGGCCGGAGGAGCTTAAAAGTGGGTCTGTTCATTCGTGGGCTTTGGAATGACCCGTGGTGCATTGGAGGAGACTTTAATGTGATCAAATTCCCAAGTGAGCGTAGTAGAGGAGGGAGGGTGTCTTCTTCTATGAGAAGATTCTCGAAGGTTATCGATGATCTAGATTTGAGGGATCACCCTCTTCAGGGGGGCCCGTTTACCTGGAGTGGTGTGGGTTGAATAGCCAATCCATGTCAAGACTAGATCGGTTTTTGGTCTCAGAGGACTGGGAGAGCCATTTCAATGGGGTGGTGCAGTGCATTCTTCCCAGGCCGATGTCTAATCACTTTCCCATTCTATTGGAAGGGGGAAGGGTGAGGAGAGGACCAACCTCTTTCCGGTTCGAAAACATGTAGTTAAAGGAGGAAGGGTTTAAGGATCTGTTGAAAAGGAGGTGGCAAGGTTTCAATTTCAACGAATCCTTTAGCTTTATCCTTGCAGAGAAATTAAAGGCTTTGAAGTCCATTTTAAAAATCTGAAACAAAGATGTTTTTGGGAAGGTGGGGGTGAATAAGAGTTTGGCTCTGGACGAAGTGTCTTACTGGGACTCTTAGGAGAAGTTGAGATCTTTATCGATGGAGGAGTTGGAAGCTAGAAAGGAAGTAAAAGAGGATGTTAAGAAGTGGGCTCTTATGGAGGAGATTTCTTAGAGGCAAAAATCAAGAGAAGTGTGGTTGAGGGAAGGTGACAGGAATATACGCTTCTTCCATAGGATGGCTAATTCCCATAGAAGGAGAAATTGTATGTCAAAGATCAAATTGAATGGAATCTAGTTAACAAAAGAGCAAGAGATTAAGGAGGGCATGGTCAGTGCCTTCCAAAACCTTCTATCAAATCCCGGTGACTGGCGCCCAACTATGAATGGATTGGATTTTGATAGAATTGGTGTTGAGGAAGCTACTAGATTGGAAGAGGTTTTCTCCACTCTCTCGGAACTGAATGGGGACAAGGCTCTCGATCCAGATGGCTTCTCTTTAGCTTTCTGGCAATTTTACTCGGACTTTGTGACAGTTGAGGTTATGGGTTTTTTCAAAGAGTTTCATGAGAAGGGAAGATTTGTAAGGAGTTTCAATTCTACTTTCTTGGTTTTAATCCCAAAAAAAGTAGGCGTGGAGGACCTTAGGGATTTCAGACCGATTAGTTTGGTGGGAGGCTTGTACAAGCTATTGGAAAAAGTGTTACCTAATAGGCTAAAGAAGATGGTGGGTAAGGTGGTGTCTTCAACTCAAAACGCTTTTGTCGAGGAAAGACATTCTTAACACTACTTTAATTGACAATGAGACAATAGATTCTTTGCTGAAACGGAATGAGAGTGGGGTGTTGTGCAAGTTGGATATAGATAAGGCATATAATCACTTAAACTGGAATTTTTTAATGTTAGTAATGCAAAGAATGGGTTTTGGGGAGAAGTGAACTAATTGGATATCCTGGTGTATTTCCACTGCAATGTTTTCTTTTTTGATCAATGGCACTCCATCGGGATACTTCAAACAGCTCAAGAGGACTGCGTCAGGGAGACCCCATTTCACCCTACTTATTTGTGATCGAGATGGAGACTCTTAGTAGGCTCATCTTTAATGCAAAGAGGGGGGGTATTTATTAGGCTGCAGGATAAAGGGCAAAAGTGGTGATGAGGTTCTAGTCACTCATTTGCTGTTCACTGATGATAGGCTGGTCTTTTGCGAGGCTTCCCAAGATCAGATGGCTTATTTGAGCTGGTTGTTGATATGGTTTGAAGCCATTTTAGGTTTGAGAATCAATTTGGATAAGAGTGAAATTTTGCCGGTAAGGAGAGTAGAGAATCTAGAGGCTTTGGCTCTTGAGTTTGGTTGTGAAGTGGGGAGGCTCCCAACTACTTACTTAGGGCTTCCATTGGGTGCGCAACACAAGTCTGTGGCTATTTGGGATGGGGTGGAAGAGAGATTTCGAAAAAGGCTTGTCATATGGAAGAGGCAATTTATCTCTAAAGGAAGGAGAATCACTCTGATTTGCAATACTTTGTCTAGTATGTCCATCTACTTTATGTCTTTATCACGTATTTCAAGAGTGGTTAGATT
This sequence comes from Vitis rotundifolia, assembly GCA_030254885.1. Taxonomy (NCBI): domain Eukaryota; kingdom Viridiplantae; phylum Streptophyta; class Magnoliopsida; order Vitales; family Vitaceae; genus Vitis; species Vitis rotundifolia. Next base: position 11,248,878 of record CM058167.1, read on the forward strand.
AAGATTAGAGCAAATTCAAAGGAATTTTTTATGGGGAGGGAGAGCTTTGGAGAGGAAGTCTCATCTTGTAAAGTGGGATGCCGTCTATTCAGACAAAAGGAAGGGTGGTTTGGGAGTTAGACGTCTTTCTACTCTCAATAGGGCCCTTTTATGTAAGTGGAATTGGCTCTTTGCGAATGAAAGGGAAGCTCTTTGGAAGCATGTTATTAGTAGGAAGTTTAGGGAGGAAGAACGGGGGTGGTGTACTAGGGAAGTAAGGGAGGGGTTTGGTGTGGGATTTTGGAAGGAAATTAGGAAGGAAGGGTCTCTTTTGCATTAAAAAAAAAAAAAAAAAAAGTTGTATTTTTCGTGGGGTGAGATAGAAGAGTGAAATTTTGGAAAGACGAATGGTGCGGGAACATTACTCTTTGTGATTTTTTCCCCTCTTTGTATGCCTTAGTGGCTTCTAAAGAGGCTTGGTTAGTAAAGTTGTGGGACTCAACAAATGAGGAAGGGGGTTGGAGTCCTAGGTTCTCTAGGCCCTTCAATGATTGGGAGGTGGAGAGGTTACTTGTGACAATGCAAGGAAGGAGGCTTAATCCTAATTTGGAAGAGAGTGTTGTGAAAAAAGACCAACGATGGGATTTTTTCTATCAAAAATCTCTTTATAGTGCTCTAGATTCAAGAAGTGTTCGATTTCCAAAGAGCATCGTTTGGAGCCCTTGTGTTCCTACTAAAGTGGGTTTTTTTGCTTAGGAAGCCTCTTAGGGTAAGGTGTTAACTTTGGATCAACTTAAAAAGAAGGGGGTGGACTTTAGCTAATAGATGCTTCCTTTGTTGTGTCGAAGAAGAGTTTATTGATTATATTCTAATTCATTGCACCAAGGCAAGAGTTTTATGGGAGTTATTATTTGCTCTTTTTGGAGTGATGTGGATCCTTCCTTATTCAATTAGAGATACCCTTCTTGGTTGGCATGGTATCAACATGGGCAAGAAGCGTAGTAAGGTGTGGATAGCAGCCCCCTTATGTCCTTTTTGGGTAATTTGGAAGGAAAGAAATAGAATTGTTTTTGAAAATGAGGAGCTTTCGATTCATATGATGAAAAATTCTTTTGTATGTAATTTTTTATTTTGGACTAAGCCAATTATAAATGAAGGACCTGTTCCTTTAATCAACATTTTTGATCGATTGGGTTCTAGATGAGGGCTAGTGATTTTTTGTATCCCCTTTTCTTCTTGTTCTTGCTTTTTGGCACCTCTTGTATACCCTGTATGCTTTGAATCCGCCTTAAGGCACCCTTTCTTCTAATATATATTTTTTCTGTGTGTTTACTTATAAAAAAAAAATCTTAATTGATTGTTTATGAATTATGAATTTATATTTTATAATTACTTATTTTAATTTACCTATTAGTTTATTATTTACTTTGACTGCAAACCATTGTTAGAAAATATGGTAAATTGGTTAATACGTAACTTAATTTATGTGTAGCAATTAATTTATAGTTTATGCACTTATGGGTTTTGAACATAATTTATGCAAATCATGTAATTTTGGTTGAAATATCAATAGAATTTTGTTTAAATAAGAATTAAAAAAGATATATTTTAGTTTCTACAATATTTTGTTATGCATATCTAATGTTTTAAAATATGTGCATTTTCCAAATTTTGTCTAAATATGATTTTGAATTTCTTTTAAATTTGCAATTTGAAAATAATTTCATTTCAAAATACTTAATTACTTATAATTTCAATATGTAAATATGTAATGTGAGTTACTTGTAATTTGAAAATACAAAATTTCAAACTACTTTGAAATTAACAAAGTTGCAGTATTTTCAACTTACAAACAATCAATATTTTTAATTTACGAAACTAATTGGTATTTAAATAAAATTTAGAAAGTCGACTTACGTTAAAAATCACATAATTCATAATTTTGTACAAACTAAAATACTTGTTTTCTAACTGTTATTTAAAAAAAATTTAAGTGATAATTCAATGAAATATACTATGTATATGAATTACATTGAAAACCTAAAATATATAAACTATAAATTAATTGCTTAAATTTAAATTAAATCATATTCAAATTACATATTAAGAAATTTACAATAGTTTCTAACTAATGGCTTACACTCAAATTAAATTATATTCTATTAAATAAGCTATTAGTCGTAACTTTATAAGAATAATAGCTATACACAATTAAATTGAAGTAAATAACAAACGAACAATTAAATTAAACTAAGTAAACTAACAAAATTTATACAGTTATAAACTCATGATTCTTGGCAGACTTGATTGCTTAGTGAATCCTTGATTTGTAGTAAATCCTCAAGTAACACAAGCTAAATTTGAGAAAATGAGAGAGGAAAATGAAAACAATTGAGGTCATATGATAGAAAAATGAGAGAACAATGAGAAATGGGGATGGGTAGTTAATTAAATGAGATATGGGGATTAGATTGGATTAAATGACCTATTTATAGGTTTTTTTTTTTTTTTTTTTTTTTTTTTGGCTTGTGTTGAAATAGCTGTTCTTCACCAAAAAAACCACTGAAGCGCCAAAACAGTTCTGATAATAACCCTCTCTCACATGTGTGGATACAAGCAATTACATGTGCAAGCACATGTATATTACACACACAAGCAAAGAAAGAAATCAAGATAAAAAGGCAATGCATCTTTCAGTTGGAAATTTCACACAAATTTCATGCTAATTACTCGATGGAAATGACATTTAGACAAAAGAAAAAACCTTGCTATGTGAAATTTAGACATAGTGTATTGATGTCTCAATTCACTGCATGAGATTAGCCCCCAAACATAAAACTTTATTAGATATAATGGGAAAGGAAATGCTGAAATATATAAACATGGCAGATGGTAACACAGAAGAGAAATAATGTGGAACTGGATGAAATAAAATAGGGAAGCCATAAAGAATTTCTCAAAAGCACATGATTTTTTTTTTTTTCACCTAATAATTTATTGCTTTGACAGAAATTTTTAATTTCCATAGTAAATGTAGGACAACATCTACACTGCCCACAACACTTGCAGTAGAACACTTGCAGGCAGCAAATAATGGGGTGTTCAACAGTCCAAATGTCCAATAGTCCAATTTTGGGGAAACCAAAAAAGCTTAAGGAAAAAATAAAAAATTAAAATGGAGCCTAAAATGGTTACTACAGCAGTTGAAAAAATTGACTTTTGACCAATCATAGGGTCAACAATTGGTTAGCAAATTCAGAACAAGGAGATATTTAGCAGTTGAAAGCGAGTTCAAAACAAGAACAATTCAAGACTTGAACAGCTAGTACTAGAACAAGCATAAGTTCAGCACTTGAACAGGAAGTGTTGAAAAACCACAAGTTCAGCCATGAAGCCTCATGCCCAAGAAGGTCCACAAATAAAGTGGCAAACAATATCCCGGCAGGCCTTACTTTTGCATGGCCAACACCAGGCCTCTGATGAATGAAAAAAATGTACTCACCTTCATTTTGCGTGCCATCAAATTCAAGAACTCAGGGAAATCAATTGTGCCATTTTGATCAGCATCAACTTCATTGATCATATCTTGCAGTTCAGCTTCAGTGGGATTCTGTCCCAGAGATCTCATTACTGTCCCCAACTCTTTGGTTGTGATGCAGCCTATACAATCATTGCATACATTAGGAAGGTATTTATTTTTTCTTTTAGCACGATATGAATTCTGAGTGAGCAGTTTTAAAGCAAAGGGATAGATTAAGCACAAGTAAAAGACATAACAGAACATAATATGCTAGTCCAGGCCAGCAAACAACCAAAAACAAATACAAATTTGTATAACCATACTAACAGGTATATTCTTTTTCCTTTCCATCTTTTAAGAAAGATAATATTGCATAGGAGAAAAGATGATAATCCAGAACTACTGTCTACTTCTGATGTACTTTGTAGCATCTATATGGTACAAGTTATAGATATCAGTTTACACAAAAAAAAAATAACCTTCCTGTATCATGTATCATGTATCATGGGTCCTTAACAACTATGGATCATACAAACTCAAGCTAGGCTCTCTTAATGAGAAGGTTCTAGCATATGCAGGAAGTGGTTACACCAAAAGGGGAAAAGATAGTGCTTTAGAAGGATTCCACAAGTGAAATTATAAGTTCACCATCATATGCTCTATCTGCAACTCAAAGAAGTTCTAGTATTCCATATAATTTCTCTGTAAGTATAGACATCTACAGCCTATGACCAGGTCAACAGCTTTTCCATGAGAAATTCTTAATGCAATGCAAAGCATACAAAAACAGACTCTCAACCATTATCAATAATGGTTCCATACTCCTGTGTAGTTTTTGAAGCCCAAAACAATCTCAATCAAGTAGACCCCTAGAATCCACTCTATTCACAATCCATTCTTATGCAATCTAGGGTCTTCACTTCAGTAGGGGGTACCAAACAGAAGTCACACAAATTGGAAAAATAGACTCAGAATAAGGCCATACTTTAGAAAATATTCTAGCAGAATATCAAGGAAAGTGTGATCAAAAGGCAAATCACAAGAAACTAAACTTTCAGCTGAGAAAAAAAAAAACATTATCCACAACACTTTCGTAAATATGGGCAAAAATGTTTTAGGGAAGTCAAACATCAAACCGTCAAGCCAACAGTTAACCTCACTAAACTAAATGTAAGAAAAGAAGACTCCAAAACATCATCCTGTTGGAAGAGGCACACTAATCAAGGATGTTACAGAGGCCATCCTGACAAAAAACTTTTCAGCATAGGCATTATGCCCCAAGATTGAAAACCTCAATAGTGTGGTTAAGGAAGGCAAAAAGAAGAAAAAGAGCCAGAGTGATAACCAAACTGCAGCTGTTGCTTGACAGGTTGGAGGGCTCAGATTGATAGTGGAAGCAAATACAAAACCGTCTCTTATTGCCGAAACTGGATGGAATTAAGCATGAGCAAAAGTTTAAAAGCCAAATGTTTCCCATATTCTGGAATCATAATAAAAAAAATAAAAATAAAATAAAAAAACACTAACTCCTACAGGATTTCCAGAAGGATATCTTAAAAAGTAAGAAGCTGCTTAAAAAAAGCTTCAACTGGAGTTCAGGAAAGTACTAATATCAAAACTTAGAAAGATTCCATGGTTCTATTCTCTTAATGTCTCACTTTCAATGAGAAGAGGATAGAAATCAGCAACTTCAGAACACCAGTGATTTATTTTCAAATGGAAAGGCCTGAAAGCAAGGAGCTTGCATAGGACATCTTCAGCCATTACATTGCTCCACCACAAGGCAATAATAAAAATAAAAACAATTCAAACAAAAAATGGAAGAGCTCAGGATGCCACTAAAGTCAGGCATGCTTTAAAGAAAATACATCTGGAAGATACCCAAAAACAATGGATCATAGAACAGTATTGTCAAAGGCAACATTGAAGGCAACAGCATTCTGCAGTAAATGATAAGGATTTTACGTGCATTTTGTAGCATAAATATTCTACTCCTGTAATTCAGCCTCATTATATCTTTCTCCAAACCAAGAAGCAAGAAGAATGCAACATGAAACAAGAGAATTTGAAATATGCCTTGCTTAGCATAAAGATTTGAGTCTCATAATCCATTTTACAGAAAATTGTAATGCATATGAAAAACAACTTACACTCTGAAAGCCAAAAGTCACAAAATTCATCAGGCGAAAAGCTTTAAATAAAAGGTTCTAAACATACTCTCAAATCTGAATATCAGATGCAAACTTCTTCCATGCTGATAAAGTAGTCTTATTTCTAATGTTAACTGCTAAAGGAAATAAGGCACCTTTGAATCATAGGATTTAGAATAATTTCATAAAAAACAAAAATAAAAATGAAATGCAATAAAGAATGGTCTATTCCAGCAAAAGACTACCAACCAAAATGTTTATGTCCTTAGCTTGCGTCTGAGTCATAGATAAGGTATTACCCATAACCCACACCCAAAATGAAAAATAAATAAATAAATAAAATAAAAAACAAAAACCCTTTTCCAATTTCACTTCAACACTGGCTAATATCCTTCACAGAAGCAAAATGTCAAACATAGGGAAATGAGACTTTACCACCTTCCTATATGTTTACGAGGTCACTACTAGCAAACTGCCTCAGGGAACAAATAAGCAGAACAAAATCAAAATTCCAGAAGCATCTTAACAGCCCAATTCCTTGGTAAAGTAGATATAATAACGACAACCTAGTAGGTGTGAGGTGGGTACCTCTAATCCATAAAGCTCAACACATAAACACATCTTCAGTCCAGTTTTCATTTTCCAATTATGCTGCCGGAATACCCAAGCTCCATGGCACAGAATAAATTACATAATCCAAACAGCATACCCCCATGGCAACAAGATACTCTTAATAAGAACCAGCAATGGTCATCTAAAACATTCATTGAGAACCATCAAACCAACTAAATAAACCCATGAATAGTTGAAAAAATGTTCTCCTTCTTCAAGAATGGAAACAAAGAACGCCTTCGTCTTTGGGTTATTTCCAATTGTTTAAAGCGTTCATGTTTTTCTAAAACACCAAAAAAAATTTAAAATAAAAAATAAGAAAATTAAAGGAAAAACACACTGGCATTTCCTAAAATCACCCATTTCTAGGAATGTTTTCTACAACAATTTTCAGAAACATCCTACGAAACATAATTCTGTATATCAGTTTCAATTTATCTATTTACAAAAAACAAAAAACAATTCTCATTTCAGCTACCAAAAAGCCCTAACTATTAAAAGCCCTGAAAGTGTCAGACTAGACCAATCCAGATTCAACTTTGCAAACCATGTTTTTTGTCCCTCCTTAGTTTCAAATCTGCGCTAACAACACCACAGAAATGAATTTAACGGAGAAAAAGCAATTGAAAATGAAAAAAAAAAAAAAAAAAAAAAACTCCCAAAGAAGCATCATAGTCCAATAAAACAGACAAAAGAGGATCCAGGTTCGCATGGGTTTCCTAAAACGATCATAATAAATATCATCTTCACCATCAAACAACAGATCTATGGTAGATTCAAAATGAAGACCAAAAATAAAACCCTATAAAACATATGTATAAAACAATGAAAAGAAGGAAAAAAAAAAAAAAAAAAAGAACAGAATAATACCATCGCCGTCCTTGTCGAAGAGGCTGAAAGCTTCCTTGAACTCAGCGATCTGCTCTTCCGTAAGCTGTTCTGCCATGCTTCCCCCTTCTTTCTTCCTTCCTCTCTCTTCCTCTCTTTTTCCTCTGCTTCTGCTCAAACCAAATACAAATGGAGAGAAGAAATTTGTAAGCCTCGTACAACTCGCGGTGACTGGGCCCCACCAACTCTGCCCCTAGCCCTACCTCTTTAGGAATTTTCTCTGGGACCCACCACCATTTTTTCTTTATCTTAATCCCACGGTCCCCGCCCTTCTAAGTCTTCAATACGCGTCCCCACCGTCTTTAATAGTTAATACCATATATGTCAGATCTTGACTCGCTGTATGATGACTTTTCTAAAATTAATATTGACTTACTGTATAAATAAAAAATATAAGTGTTGATTACCATTTTTTAAAATAATTTTCTTAAAATACTTTTTAAGAATAAATCTTTATTTATTTAAATAATAAAATTTTGTTTAAAAACCTAAATATAAAAAATATTTTTCTCCATTTATTCTCCATTTATATTTCGGGTTATTGTTAAAAATAATAATTGAAAAACATTAAATATGTTCTAAACTTATTTTTAGAATAAATTTTTTAAAAATAATTATAAATATAAAAATTTTGATGGAATAAATTATCACAAAATTTATCATAAAACTATGACTTTAGACTCAATAAATTCGGGTTTCATAAGTAATGGGTCATATACATTGAACATGTGGCATAATTCAAAATGTCATTCATCAAAAAATATGAAAGTTTACAAAATTAAGTCCTATAAAATAAAGTAATTAGAGCAATTATAAAGAAATATTTTAGTATCGAAATTTTTTTTAAATGAATGAAACAAATAACCAAAATCAATGAGTCAAATTTCTTGAATTGAACAATCAATCAAATATTATGTTTCCACCTACAAATAAAGTAGTCTCTTTCAATGCAAGGATTTAAAAAGAAAAAAGAAAAAGGTTTCACAATAAGACTTGGAAAAAGTTTCACAATGAGAAAAAGGTTTTATATACTTGTAGACCCCTCTTGGACCAAGGGGTATTGCTGGCCACCTGGTGAGTTGGGCCTTTTATTTGAGGAATGGGGGACAGCTTCCATGAAGAAGCTGCTGAGATGTGTGGCAAAAGATGCAACCACCTTGCCATGGGAGGTGGTTGAAGCAGGTAAGAAAAGAAAACAGAGGAGTACCGTGAAGCTGAGTGATGGAAGACTTTTTGGGGAGGGGCAACTACAGGAAAGGAAAAGAAGGTTTTTCAATAGGGGGTGAAAGCTGGGAGGGTTGTGAGTCTGGGGATATTTAAAGTGGAAGCAGGTTCGCAGCAAAAATAGAGAGTCGGAGTGGAGCGATGGGTCGCTCATCGAAATTCGTGTAAGACACTACTCAGATATGTTGTTCTCTTTTGCCGCTGACAGGTTTGAGTTTCTAGATTTGATTCTTGCACCCTAATTTATTGGATGCTAAAAATGGGTTTCGCCTGATTGCATTTGCGGGTTTGTAATTTTGATCATCATTATCGCATGGTTGGTCACAGTTTAAATTGATGAAATAGGGTTTTATATTTGATAAAAATGAGGTTTTATAACTATTGCAGGTGCTTGTTTCATTTTGGGATTCCTTTTCTGGCTTTTGGATCTGTTTGGTAGGGGGGTCTCATGAAATTTTAATGAAAAGCCTCAGAGGACCAGTTGGGTTGTATTGCATCTGTGGTTGATTTTGAAGAGTTGTGGAAAGAAATGGAGGCACCAAGTCAGAAGAGTCTTGAGAAAGTTGTTTCATATAGAGCTCTGCAAATGAGTAGCTCATTTTCGTGCTAAATTTGTGTGGTGGGTTTTCTCTATGGTGTCTGTCTCACCAGTTTATTTCTGGCTACTCTCACTTCATTTGGTACTTTTGAATTTGGGGTCTTTTCATTTGCTAGATTTTCAACTTGGAATTCGACTACACAAATGATCAATATTGTTACAAGTGAAGACTTCGACTATAAAGCAAAGGAAACAAACGGAAGGATGAATTCTAAAAAAATTGATGAGAGAAGTACTAATGAAAAAGGGTCCTTGCTATATTATGTTTGGAATGCTTTACTAAATGAATTTATAGTTCAGGATAGTGAGTTCTTTCAAAGGTTCGAACTCAACACTACCAGTGTCCCGCCCCATACTTTCTACCACTTATACCTGGCACCCCGGGCCCCACTCATGCATGGCCACCTTTGGCATGCAATCCTAACTACCATACCTTTTTTTTAAAAAAAAAAAAAAAATCTTCATACTTTGATGCCAAAATTTAATTTTCAAAACTAATTTTCAAATGATTTTCCAAACTTCAATTTTCAAAACTCCAATTTTCAAATTTCAGTTTTTCAAATAATTTTAATTGCACCTTGGTTTTCAAATAATTTTAAGTCCTTCATTTTCTTCTTCCTTCATTATGGTTTAGAGTCACTAAAAATCTCGTTTTTAAATAAACTTGCTATCTTTCCTTTCAGTTAAGCACTTACGCAAATTTTCTTTGATTTGAAAATAATTTTCCATTTTACTCTATTTTTAATAAGCATGAATATAATTTTCATAATTCTAAAATAATGGAATTTATGGGATTAATTTATGCAAAATCATTTAGTTTTTGGTGGGGGCCCAACATTCATAATATTTCCTTTGAAAATAATTCAAGTGCATCGCATGATTGATATTGTTTGATTTTGATTGGTTTTGTGTGAGATATTTTACACTTATCATTGTGCACTAACTCTGTTTCATGATAGCGTTTCATTACCTACTGCCAAGGTATGCTCTCACTCTCACTTTGTTTATTTATTCGTTATCCTAACTTGCTTTTGATTTATAATCATTTTGGTATCTATTAATTTCCTAATTAATTGTCATGCTTGCTTTACATTATATAGTATAAACCCATTTTTAGGAACTTAGAGGGGTGTTACGGTCTTTACCGTACCTTCCCAATAGGTAACTTGACCCCCGAACCTAGACTCGGTTTTTCACAAACTTGTTTTTCCTTTAGGAGTCACACTTAGGGTTTTTCTTTCTTATTTTGTTTTCCCTTTTAAAAAATAAAACAAGAATAAGTGGCGACTCCAATTCTTTTTCAAAAAATCAATTTTTTACCAAATAAATAAATAAAAAGCGAGTCTTGTCATCGAGGGGGAACACATGTGAAAAATGCGGGGTCCATAAAATGGTGACTCCTTTGGGGATTTTTTAGGGTTAAGCTTGAACTCGGGTTGAGGGAAATGTGGCGTTTGATTGGTCGATTAGTGGATACCCCTCTCTATGTGTCTTTGAATGATTGGGTGTTGATTACACGTTGAGAGCTTTGATATGCTTACCCGTGATGCATGTTTGGTTATTATTGTTCATTGGAGATGTTCACATGTTGATTATATCAATTGATTCTCATACCTATTATTGCATAGTGACTCTTCTTGTTGTATGATTATCTTGCTTTCCTTGACATGTATATTCTCATTTTTGTATATCTCATTCACATTGGCGTGATTGATTCTTTTTATTGTATATTAACTTGTTTATCTCAACATATTGTTTATTCTTGTTATATACTTATCTTGTTTATCTTGTTTCTTGCTTAGCTTGTGTGTAGATATGGATGATGTACTTGTTCTTTACATAACTGCTTAGTGCATGACTGCTCTTCTTCTATGTGATGCATGTATTGCTTGTCTGTGTGGGACACACATCTATCCCCTTACCTCTAACTCCCTAGTCTCGGTTGGCCTTGTTTCCCTTGATATCGTATTTGATATGAGACTTGTTACTTTGTTTGCTTTTCGATCGAGCTAGTGATTCATAATAGGGTTTAGTGATGGGTTATATATATGTTTGGAAGCATTCTGAAGGAGGTCGACACATTGATGTTGATTGGGGTCCAATCTTTGAAGACTTGTATAGGCCAAAGCTAGATTTCAAGATATTTGTGTGATTAGTGTGTTTTCTCTCTGCTTAGTTTGATAGGATTTTCGGATGCACCCACACCGTTCACTATACACCTTAGATTACCACTGAGTGTTAAGAGTTGTGAAAGCTTTCATCATAGGAAACCCCCCTCGGATGTCGAGGTAGTGCATGTGTGGGGGTGATGACCACCTTGCATGGAAGCACCCATCTTTTTAGAGGCGTGTAGAGGGTTGTGTACTGTCGGAGGGTACGATCGCTTATATTAGGGCGCCTTCAAAATCCACATTTTCTTTTTAGAGCCACCTTGACCTTGTAGGTTGAGCCTTAGATCTTTTGATTAGGATTTCCTTTCCTACACGTGGGTGCATCTGAGAGCCTTCGAGGCTACTTTAGTCACAACATGGATCCAATACTCCATTTTTTAGTCTCCAATCAAGAGTGCTTAGATATTAGTGCGAGTTTGAGTATCAGTTGGACCACTCCTTGTTGTATGGTTTTGGTTTTTTCATGTCGCTCATTAAGTCTAGCACACTTTCTCCTTAGGACTTTAGATAATTTTATTTTCTTGAGTTGACACATTATTTCAGTTTGTTGTCACTTTCTGCTTCACGTTTTGGGATATGCTCGTTAATTATGCTCACATTTTTTACATTATTCATGTGTCATGGCCTTGGTACTTCATTCTTTGGTCGACTTGCCTATTTCTATTTTCAACCTGATATTTTCATTATAAAAATGTGAAAGGCATGTTTTCACATTCACACCATTTTTGAGAGGTTCGCCTTTATCACTTTATCATTATTCTTTATTGAGCTTGGGTTGAAAGTGAATCAGAAATATTTTGTTGTAGATGGAGTATCTATTTCATGGCGGTGTTGTTTTTTCACACATCATTCATTTTTTGGATTATTTATAGGAATTCTTTAGTCACATTTGTAGCCATCTCACAGTGGACACCTTTATGACCTTAGAGTTTCTATCACTTATCTAGTTTTAGATTGGCATCACAGGACCATATATCATATGATGTATTGTACTTTTGACTTGAGGTATCTATTCATTTGCACATTGTGGTCTTGAGGCTTGACTTATCATAGAGGATATTGAACTTATTAGCATAGGATGGAAGATTTGACTTAGGGAGTTTGAGATTGTGACCTATCTTCTTATGATCAGAGCAGTACCATATCTACATCCATACCTTGACCTTTTGGACTTCATGACCTATCCATGATGAGCTTTGCAAGGCATTACTCCATCACGCTTTTACATGACTCTTCCTTCCTTACATATACTATTCTTTTCATTTCTTCTTTGTTTTGACCAGGTATGGTCTGAGATGATTGGACCTATGGTGAGCTTTGCACGTTGATGTATGGATACCATTTTACGGTTGAGATGGGTAGAGGTGTTGTTGTGGATTGTCTAGTTTGAGCCCTTACATATGACTTCATAGAGTTGACATGGCCATATAGGATCGATTTTATGAAATGATGATGAGTGGCTTATGATGAGTAGTTATGCCTGATAAGATCGTCGTTTACTTTGCTTTGAGAAGATTATCTTTGAGATTATTATGGAGCATTTGGAGTACGGTTGGTACACGATTCCAAAGGGTTGATGTGGTTATATCACATGGACATCAATCTTTAGTATTGATCATTTGAGGGCTTGAGAGCATAATGTTTGAGACCATGGTCGCTTGATGGGTGGCTTTCATTTCAATTAGCTCACACCCTATTACCTTTATTGACATTTGGACCATTGCTAGCCCTTTGAGCCTCGCATGAGCATCATAGTATTTTCTTTCTTATAGCCTTGGTCACCTTTTACACCGAGATAGGGGCCTTTTGGTGTATATATGCTTTATTCGGGAGTCTCATGAGCCATGAACTTATTGACTCATCTTCTTCATTATTTTTTTTTGTTATCCTACCATCATTTTTCATCATACCTCATTGTTTATATCCTTTGTTCTATCATTTTTCTTTGTCATTGCATTTCTTTCTATGTCATGAGTGATGACCTTTCACATTTTAGTGCATGGAGGACAGTCATGTCCCATTCCATTCCTATCTCATGGACACTAGTTCGGAGATCTTTAGTTGAGAAAGTCATTTTGTCAGAGATAGTTCATGTACATCATTGTTTGAGAGTATATCCATTTCATTATGTATTCTTAGAGGAGCTCATTTATTGATATTCAGAGTATGCATGGGTAAAAAAAAAAAAAAAGGAAAAAAAAAAAAAGCACATGTATTTATGTATGTATACAATGTTTTTCTCCATTGAGTGTAGATATTGGTCATTGATAACTATTCTTTTGAGTCAGTTGCTTATGAAAGTTCGTATGTGAGTTTTTAGAGACCCACATTTCCTTGTGCCTATCTTATTATGTATCTTATGTGTGAGAGACGGATGACCTTTTCCTAAGGACTTCGAATCATTATCTTCTCCATCATTACATACATGGGTGATTTGTCTATTCTTGATTACTTGATTTGAGTGGATTAGTGCTCATTCATTTTCCTTCGATTTATTTGTTTTTCTCATAGTCTTTCATTCGCCTTGCTAACATTGTTCTTTGTTTATATTGATTTGCATTCTTTGTTTGATATTTTCCACACATCATTCTTATACATCCCATTAGCAGTTTGATATTATTCATTTATTCTTTTTCATCATTGATATTCATCTTTGATTCTTTTTTCATCATCGATATATTCATATTGGGCGTCCTCATATCCATGGTTTATGAGACTCTCTACACATATCACATTTTATACATGAGGGTATGGGGTTTTGATCATTGAGTATTTGAGCCTAGTTTCCCTTCATTTCTTCACCTTATTACCCTAGCCTACATTACGTCCCAGGTCTTAAGACCACTTTAAGGCCATGACATCACACATCGAGTTTGATAGTTTTCACATAGGCGATATTTGAGATTGGTCAGAGAGCATTTTGATTGTGATGGACCAGGAGTTATGGTATGACCTTACATTGGGGCATAACCACCTTAGAGAGTTTTTATCTAGTATGTAGCCATTCTGCTTGATACATCACATTGGGGCACACACCTTTCTTGATCGAGGGTTGATTTTGAGATGACCATTACATAGGGGCATACTTTTCTCAATTGATGATGGATTCTTAGGACATAGTCGTTCCTAGGAGGTGATCAGATTCTTCTTTACATTGGAGCATGAAGATTAGGAGTCCATGGGTTGTGTTGAGATGTTTTCATTTTCAGCAGTGGGATGAGTTGAGATTGATTGATTTGTTGACATACACTAAGGCATGGTCTATTTCGGTAGTTGGTGATTTGGATACACTACTTTATATTGGGGCATAACCTTCTTATCAGTGGTGGATATTTGGGATGATGTGATATTCATTAGGACATACCCATCTTTTGGAGAGTGATCAGATTCATTCATTATGTTAGAGCATTTGATGTGTGATATTGAGATCTTTGGATCGTTTCATGTTATCATCATTTCATACTGAGGCATACCCTTCTTATTGGTGGTGGATATTTGGGATGATGTGATATACATTAGGGCATACCCATCTTTTGGAGAGTGATCAGATTCATTCATTATGTTGGAGCATTTGATGTGTGATATTGAGATCTTTGGATCGTTTCATGTTATCATCATTTCATATTGGGGCATAGCCACCTTGTTTGATGCGTTAACATTGAGGTATAACCATTCGATAGAGGATTTTGATGGATCATGGGTTTGGTGACACCTCGGGTTTAGTCTCCCTAGCATACTTGGATGATCTTAGATACCTACCTCCCTTACATTTCACACCCAGACATTCCACTCTCAATACTTTCATGCTTAGATCTATCCTATTAGAGTTTGACAAATATTTTTCCTTTTTTGGCCCACACATTTCACTATGACACATGATCTCACACCTTACTCTTTGGATTAGAGAAGGATGTAGACGAGTCTTTGACTCCTCTAGTTGAGCTTTCATACATCTTTTAGACTTTGGGTTCAACATCTTCTATGATAGTAGAGCTTGACAGATTACCGATTTTTTTAGTGACAATGCTTTCATTTTGACAATTGACATGTTAAGATTTAACTTGCTTGCATTTTGCATTCTGTGTATTAGTCATCATAATTTTTGTCCACCAGTCCATTTTGTTTATCAGCACGGTATCTCGATACATGGTCATGTTTGGCATTCCCATTTGAGGTTGGACATCTTCATTACATGGTTGACGAGCATATCCCAAAGTATAACAGTTCTTGTGACAATCCACATCTCAATCTTTTCACCAACACATATTGGGGCATACCCCTTTCTTTGGGATTATCGGACCTTTAGCAGACTTCACTCACCTTTTGGCTTAGTTGTCAACCCTCGTGATTTGCATACTGGGACATACACCATTCTTTGAGATCATCAGATCTTTAGTAGACTTCATTGCATTTTGATATAGTTGTCGATTCTTATGAATTGTCATATTGGGGCATATACCCTTCTATGTCGAGTCTATTTGCATTACTATCTTCGATATCCTTTTGCTTTGAGCCATTTGGTTAGATCATCATCATGTCAGTTTAGTCTTATCTTTAGCGTAAACCACACCTTATATGATCGATCACATCTTTGTCGTTTTCCGTTTTAGGTGATTTCAATCACTGAGACCGCGTCCCGTCTTTCATTTGGTTTTAAGTGATTCCAGTCATGGCAATCGGATCCTATTTGTTTTAGGTGATTTCGGTCATTGTGACCACGTCCTATTCATTCCTTTAGTTTGGTGATTTCGGTCATGGCGACCACGTCCCATATGTTTTAGGTGATTTTGGTCATTGAGACCATGTCCCGTCTTCCCATCTGTTGTAGGTGATTTCGGTCATTACGACCATGTCCCATTTTTTCCTTTAGTTGGGTGATTTCGGTCATGACGATTGTGTCCTGTATGTTTTAGGTGATTTCGATTATGACGACCGCGTCCCATCTGTTTTAGGTGATTTCGATCATTGCGACCGCTTCCTGTTTCTTCCTTTAGTTTAGTGATTTCGGTCATTGCAACCGTGTCCTAATCATTCCTTTAGTTTTATGATTTCGATCATGGCAACTGTGTCTCGTCTGTTTTTGGTGATTTCGGTCATGACAACCGCATCCCATATGTTTTAGGTGATTTTGGTCATGGCAACTACGTTCCCTTTACTTTTTTATGATTTCGATCGTGGCGACGACATCCTGTCTATTTTTGGTGATTTCGGTCATGGTGACTATTTCCTGTCTATTTTAGGTGATTTCGGTCATTGAGACTGCATCGCATCTTTCCTTTCATTTTTGGTATTTTGGTCATTGCGATCGTGCCCCGTTCAGTCCCATATGTTTTAGTGATTTTGGTCATGGCGACTGGGTCCTGTCTATTTTAGGTGATTTCGGTCATGGCGACTGCGTCCCATCTTTTCCTTGGTTTTAGGTGATTTTGGTCATGACGACCGCATCCCGTCTATTTTAGGTGATTTCAGTCATTGCGACCGCGTCCCATTCATTCTCTTATGTTTTGGTGATTTTGGTCATGACAACCACGTCCTGTCCGTTTTAGGTGATTTCGGTCATGGCGACTGCGTCCCACCTTTTCCTTGGTTTTATATGATTTTGGTCATTGAGACTACGTCCCATCTTTCCTTCTGTTTTAGGTGATTTTGGTCATTGTAATCGTGTCTCGTTTAGTCTCATATGTTTTGGTGATTTCGGTTATGGTGATCGCGTCCTATTTGTTTTAGGTGATTTTGTTCATTGAGACTGCGCCCCGTTCATTCCCATATGTTTTGTTGATTTTGGTCATGGTGACCACGTCCCGCCTTTTCCTTAGTTTGAGATGATTTTGATCATTGCAATCGCGTCCCATTTCTTCCTTCAGTTTGGTGATTTTGGTCATGGTGACCGCGTCCCAATCTTTCCTTTTGTTTTAGGTGTTTTTGGTCATGGCGACCACGTCCAATATTCCACGTCCAATATTTCCTTTGGTTTGGTGATTCCAGTCATTACGACCATGTCCCGTTCCTTCCTTTATTTTAGGTGACTCTAGTCTTTGCACTACAAGAAATTTTACTTTTCATTACAAATTTTTTGGCCATGAATATAATTTTGCCTTTAAAAAGCATTTTGGGAGACAAAATTTTAATTTTTTTCAAAAAAAAAATGTGCTGAATATTTTAATCACACATAAAAAGGCACTAAATATTTTGTGATGATATAATAATTTTCAACAACACAATATTTTATGGTACAAAATGGTTTGAGAGATAGAGACCTGGTTTCGTCCCAAAAAGATAAATAATAAGTAACGAAATTATTTTGTGACCAAAAAGCTTTCGAGATATGAACAAAATCACAATGAGAGACAAAATTATTTTGTCCTAAAAAAGGTTGATACCACTAATTAAAGGAAAAAAATTTATAGGAGATAAAATTATTTTGTTGTAAAAACTCAACATTAGAGACAAATTTATCCCAAAAAAATATGTTTTAATTTTTTTTTTGAAGAAAACTTTTAATGTTACACATTACAATTTTTCAATCTTTTTATATTATTAAATACTTCACATTATTTTGTTTCTTTTTGAAAATTTTCATGACTCTTTAATTCATAAATTACAAAATTATTAATAAAAAAATAAATGTAACTTAAAAACAAGTTGATATTGTCTTAATATAATTAACCCATTTGATATATTATTATATATATGTGGACCTGTATTTTTCACATGCGTCCTCACTCGAATGGCGAGACTCCCTTTTCATTTATTTATGAAAATTTGATTTTTGAAAAAAGACTTGGAGTCGCCACTTATTTTAATTTTTTTTAAAGGGAAAACAAAATAAGAAAAAAAACCCTGTGTGATTCCTTATTTGGAAAAGACATGTATGTAAAAACAAAATTTGGATTTGGGAGTCAGGTTACCTATTGGGAAGGTATGGTGGTGAGCCGTAGCACCACTTTAAGCCCGCATATATACGATCTCTACTAAACGAATTAAGTGAATTGTGATAATTAAGTAATTAATCATATATACCAAGATTAAAGGAATGAAACCATATACACAAAGATGATGACAAAATAAAATTACAAGAATGTATAAAATAAATGACAATAGAATTATGCAAATTGATTTATTGAACTAATTAAAGAAAAATATTTGAAAAAATTAGTTTTCTGAAAATTTCAAAGGATTTTATTAAAAACAATTTCGAATGAGTGATTTTGATTATTTATTTACAAAAAAGAGTCAATTTATTTTCTCAATTTCATTTATATTCAATTTTCAGAAAAAGTTATTTACACTTATTGTATCTAAAGAATTTATTACAAAATTTCAATTTGGGTACAAAAATTATTTTTACTTGCTTTTATTAGAAAATAATGATTTTTTACAATTTTATTTACAAAAGTATTTCAATTTGTTTTCATTTAAGAAAAGTGACTAATACAAATTATTAAAAAAAAAATATAACTTTATTTGCAAAAGAATTTTAATTAAAAATTAATTTTTGGGACAACTTTATTTACAAAAAAAATTTTGGACAATTTT
This sequence comes from Vitis rotundifolia, assembly GCA_030254885.1. Taxonomy (NCBI): domain Eukaryota; kingdom Viridiplantae; phylum Streptophyta; class Magnoliopsida; order Vitales; family Vitaceae; genus Vitis; species Vitis rotundifolia. Next base: position 11,267,556 of record CM058167.1, read on the forward strand.
TATTAAACAAAGAAATTTTTGGACAATTATTATTAAAAACAATTTTTCAAATTCTATTAAAAAACAATTTTCTTGGATTTTTCTAGAAGCATTGTTATGAATTTTTATTAATAAAAAAAACTTTCTTTTATTAAGAAGAATGTTTTAAATTTATTATTTTATTAAAATATATTTACTGAATTATTCCTCTTATTTAAACAAAATTTCTGATTTATTTGATATTCAATTATGTATACATTCAATAGAAATAATAGAAATAAAACCTAATAAAAGTGAAAAATAAAACGTGTATCCAAACAAGCTTACAACAAGCTCAATGTCTTCCTACGGTTTTTCGAGTCTCGTTTTCTTCCATGAAATTTCATCCTTCATGTGCCATAAATCCGTACTTAGCTAATAGAATTATAGAATGAGCCCATGCAAAAACAAAAATAGCCCAAAGTGTAAATATAAAAAAATGAACAAAATCCCAAACAAATATTCAAACTCAAATTCAAATTTCAAATTAGTTCAACAAATTTCACCAATTAAAATGAACCCAAATTACCATGGGTCTTAACCCAATATATCCAAATTAATAACCAAAATATAAACACAATCAACCAAACCTAAAATTGGATAAATCAAAATAAATTTCATTAGGCCTAAATTTAATATTTCATAATCCAAGCTTAATTTAATATACACCACAATTGTCCCATGTCTAAATTAAATAGTTCAAATTAGCCAAACCCATATCAAATATTCAAGTCATCCAACAAATTTCACCCACATTGTGGGCCAAAACTTCATATCAATTAACAAGCCCACATTAAATACACATGACCAAAGGAAATAATATCTTAAACCCAAACAAATATCTAATAAGCAATTGGCCCAATTCCAAATCAAGTACTGTGCAAACCAAAATAAAAAAATAAAGATAAAAAATAAAATAAAAAAGAATTTACCCATAGTTTTTAAGAACTATGGATGGTCGAATTGTTAGCCGATAGTGAGGGTGGCAGATAGAGAGAGAAAATGGATATGGTGAAAGGAGAGAAGAAAAAAGAAAGAAGAAAAAAATAGAAAATAGAAATAAAAATTAAAAAAAATGAGAAGAAAGGAAGAGAAGGGTGTTTGGATGGAGAGAAAGTGAGGGAAAATGAAGAAAAAAGAGGGAGTTGATGGATAGAGAGAAATGAAAAAAAAAATAATCCATAAAAAAAATTGGGAAGAGTCTTCTTCAATGGCCATGTGTGGGTGGAGGGAAAGTGAGAAAAAAAAAGGGAGGAAATCAAAACCAAAAGGGGAAAAAAGAGAAGAGAGATAAGAGAGAAGAGATGAGAGAGTGGGGGGGAGTGTAGTCGTGTGGCAATGGGGAATCGGTGTTAAGAAGAAGATGAAGGCTAAAAATGGAAATGGGAAAATAAAATAAAATAATAAAAAAAACCAAAAAAAGAAAAAAAGAAAAAAAAAGGGTATGTTGTAGGAATGGGGGGTATGAGAGGAGAAAGAAAGAGTGGGTGGGGTGGTTAGGGAAGGTAGGAAGAGAGAAGAGAGAGAAATGAAAGAAAAAAAATGAAAAAAAAAAAATATAATAATAATAGTAACAGTAATAATAATAATAAAACAATATACAAAATAATAAAAACTAAGAATTAAATGGTGAGTGGGTAAAAAATATCACATGTAATTGGGATTTAAAATCTAAGGACAAAATTAGGCACAAAATTAATGTAAAAATAAAATTGGGACAAATTTTAGGGTCTACAAATATGCCTTTTCGGTAGAGTTCACGAGTAAAGTGAGTGTAGACACGAGTGCAACGAAGTGGGCTCTACCGAAGAATAAGAAAGACCTCCAAAATTTGTCCCAATATGACACGAGCTCTTTTAAACTAAAACAAGAATAAAGAGACTCTAAAACCTTACAAAAATGGCAAGAACAAAAACTCTTAAGGTGCCTCTAAAGTTACACTATGGATCTAAACTACCCTTGAAGAGTCTCCAAAAGTGACTTGAAAATCGATATCGAAGTCGAATAGCAGTCGAACCACCAACGAGCATAGAAATGAGTACAAAGGGAAAAACCATACGTATACCATACAAGGACACAAGGTGTAGAGTATTTAACAATACAATCAAGACATATGCTACAAGCTCAAAGAGCTATATCACACACAATGGAGGAGGACAAACTTTGGGAAATCACGACTTTGAATGCATGAAATGTGGCTCTAAACGCCAAGACTGAGACGAATGATTTTGAACAACTAAACTATAGCTTTGAATGCCTCACTGCAAGCAACGACTGTGAATACCAAACTGGGAAATGGATTTGAACATCTATGAAAATGGTGGCTCTGAACACTTAAAACAAAAAATGTGTCTTTGAACACCTAAACTGAGTAAGGTGGCTCTGAATGCCCAAATTGAAGAAATGGCTCTGAACATTTGAGTTGGAGAAGTGGCTCTAAACGCCTAACTAAGAAAGTGGTGGCTTAGAATGCCCATAGGGAGAATGGCTCTAAACGCTTATGGCTTTAAATGCCTATGAAATTGGTGAAGGCGGCTCTGAACACTTGTATTGGAAGAGATGGCTTTGAACGCTTAACTAAGGAAGGTGGCTTTGAATGCCTAAACTGAGGAAGGTGGGTTTGAATGCCTAAACTAAGTAAGGTGACTCTGAACGCCTAAAATGAGCTACATGACTCGAATGCCTAAACTGTGGAAAGTGGCTCTAAACGCCTAATTGAGGAAGATAGCTCTGAATGCCTAAACTGTGGAAAGTGGCTTTAAATGCCTAAACTGATGAAGGTGGCTCTGAACGCCTAATATGAATAAATGGCTCTAAAAGCCTAAACTGAAGAAGGTGGCTCTGAATGCTTAATACGAGGAATGTGGCTTCGAATGCCTAAACTAATGAAGGTGGCTCTGAACGCTTGATCTGGAGAAATGGTTCTGAATACCTAAATTGAAGAAGGTGGCTCTGAACGCCTAAATTAATGAAAGAGGCTCTAAATGCCTAATCTAAGGAAGGTGGCTCTGAACGCCTAATATGGAGAAATGGCTCTGAATGCCTAAATTGAAGAAAGTGGCTCTGAATGCTTAATACAAGGAATGTGGCTTTGAACGCTTAAACTGATGAAGATGGCTCTGAAGGCTTAATTTGAGGAAGGTGACTCTAAATGCCTGATCTAGAGAAATGCCTCTGAACGCCTAAATTGAAGAAGGTGGCTCTGAACGCCTAACTAAGGGTGGAATTGAGCAAAGTGGCTCTGAACACCTAAACTGATAAAGTGGCTTTGAATGCTTAAATTAAAAGAAATGGCTCTAAACTCCTAAATTGGAAAATATGGCTCTGAACACCTAAAATTGTGGCTCTGAACGCCTAAACTAAATAAATGACTCTGAACGCCTAAGCTGAAAGAGAGTGGCTATGAACACATAAAATTATGGCTCTAAATGCCTAAAACTGCGACTTTGAACGCCTAAACTAAAAGAAATGGCTCTGAACGCCTAAACTGGAAGAGATCGCTTTGAATGCCTAAAATTGGAAGAGATGACTTTGAATGCCTAAAACTGTGGCTCTGAATGCCTAAAACTGTGGCTCTGAACACCTAAACTGAAGAAGTGGCTCTGAACACCTAAGTTGGGGAAGTGGCTTTGAACACCTGAGCTGGAAAAGTGGCTCTGAATGCTTAACTGGGAAAGTGGTTTTGATTGCCTAAACTAAGCAAGGTGGCTCTGAACACCTAAAATGAGCAAGGCGGCTGAATGCCTAAGCTGTGGGAGTGGCTTTGAACGCCTAAACTGAGCAAGGTAGCTCTGAACGCCTAAGATGGAGAAGTGGCTTTGAACGCCTAAATTGAGCAAAGTGGCTCTGAACGCCTAAATTGGAGAAGTGGCTCTGAACGCCTATAAAAGGAAATGATTTTAAATGCCTAAAATTAAAAGAGGTGGCTCTAAACGCCTAAAACCGAAAGAGATGGTTCTAAATGCCTAAACTAGAAGAGATGGCTTTGAATGCATAAAACTATGGCTATGAATGCCTAAATTGAAAGAAATGGCTCTGAACGCCTAAAACTGAAAGAGATGGCTCCGAATGCCTAAATTGGAAGAGATGGCTTTGAACACCTAAAATTGTGGCTATGAACGCCTAAACTAAAAAAAATTGCTCTAAACGCCTAAAATTGAAAGAGATGGCTCTGAACGCTGATTACTACTCAAAAAGTGCTATTTCATAGCTTGTAATTAACTCTTTTAAACACTTTTGAGTAGTAGTTATTACCTTTTAACCCAATTAACATATTAAGGACCCTTGCAATCAATTCTAATCAAAGTGTGTAAGTTTTGGTGTTTTTGTTAGTAATTTGATCACCAAAGCAATCCAAGATTGAGGAGAGTTCTTTGGAATCCATGGCAAAGCAATGGAAAGCTCAGAAACATGAAGAACCAAAGCCTTGAAGCTTTAAAGTCCTTTGCCATAAGCAAATCCGGAATGCAAGGAGGGGAAGCAAAGAGAAATCTGCCATGAAGCAAAACAGAGGACAGCAGCTGCAGTCTTCTTGGGCACTTTTGGAGCACTTCCCAGAGTCCATTTTCTACATTCTATATACCATTTCAAAGCTCAGGAAGTCAATAATCCAATGCTTCAAACGGTGCGCGATTCGGAGTTGAAATGAAGGAGTTACAGCCATTGGAAGCCGATCACTCCAAGCTAAAGGAAAATTTTGCAGGGCTGCGAAATTTTGTCCTTTTGCTGCGAAATTTCGCAGCCCTTTTTAGACAGCTGCGAAACACCTCCTGAAGCTACCCGATATTTGCGACCGACATCTTGAGATTTTTTTGCTTTAGATATTTGATGTCTAAATCCCCAAACTCTCCTTGTAACCCACCTATCATAGGATTCCTTAGTCTCTAAGCAAGAACAAAAGGGTGAATAACCCCATATATATATGTTTGTAATTTTCCATTACAGAAAACGGGAAGCTTGTTCTCAGACAACTTTTGTATAGTTTTTGAAGGAAGTAAAGTTCAGGGTTTTTCTATACCTTACCTTCCTATTTTGATTGTATTTTCTTAATAGCCAAACAAGCTTTGAGGAAGTTTCCTCAGAGAATGAGTGGCTAAGCTTTTAATTCCTTGGAGCTAAGGTTGCCGGGGATGGTTCCAACTGCAAGAATGGGTAGTTTTGTGGTTTCAGCCATTAATGAAGAGTAAGTGTGACCCATTAATGATTTCTATGTTTCTAGTTAACTTAAAACACCTTGCAATTCACCTGAGCCAACACTTGGTAAGGCAAGTGATCTCCGTCCATGGAGATGCACTAGTTTATCTCTTGCGAGCTTCTGGGAGGTGACTTGAAGGTGGGATTTTCTTGAATTGCCAACACTTGGTAAGCTTTTGGACTCCAAGGAGACATCCATTAGTTATCTCTTGCGAGCTTGAGACGGGAAGTCCAAGGTTAATGATCACCTTGAATGGCAACTTCTAGGTGAGAGGCACGAGCCATTCCAAGTTGCATCAGTGAGAAGGATTTAGTGCTGAAATCCATTAAAGGGTAGCATTTATACAACACCGATTAAAGGATTAACTATATGTTAATTCTCTAATGCGAGGAAAGGAACCAAGTGACCGGAGCTCTGTTTTTGCATGAGGAACCTCCCCTGTGAACCTAAACCTCCAAGGAATGTTTTTCTCCATAAGTAATTTCCATTACTTTCTTCTTAGTTAGCTTGAAACTAAATCTTTTTCAACCAAAGTTTGTGTTTTCTTCTTAAGCTAACCGTGAAATGAAAAAGCACCAAATTAACTATGAATTGGTATCAGTTGTGAGTTGAAAACCCTTCCCAGTGAACGATCCTAGAGCCACTATGCTATATTAGCTAAAGCTATCCCAATGCATGGTGATATAGGTTATAAATTTTGTTGATTACTCCCTCAATCAAGGAGCACCAGCTGGACGTGAATTAGCTGAGACACCAATTGGGAATGAATCAAATGGCGCCATTGCCGGGGAAGGTGCTAACTTCACAGTGATATTATTTCAGCATACTTGTGGTCTTCATCACAAGTTCGGTGAATTTTCTTTCACTTTACTAACTCTTTTAGTTGTTTCTTTTACTTATTCATATTCTACCATAGCTTTTAATTTAGTTTCAGTTAATCTAAGTCTTTTTGGTAGTTTTGTTTTCTTTTTGTTTTGCTCTGTTTTTTTTTTCTTCCCCTGTTTTCGTTTTTTTTAGTTACAGTTGATACTAGTTGTGTATGCCAAATTGGGTACGAGATAGTGGAGGAAGGCTTGTGAAACTTGAAACGCCTCATAACAAGGAGTTGGAATTGAGCTTGAACATCATGGAAGCTACACTTGAAGATCAGTATAGTCACCATGTCCATCAAGACAATCCAAATGAATTCAGATCAATGAGGGACTGCATGCATCCACCTCGTATGAGTGCACTATCGTGTATAGTGCCCCCTACGGAGCAGCTAGTTATCAGACCGCATATTGTTCCACTTCTACCAACTTTCCATGGAATGGAAAGTGAGAATCCCTATGCACACATCAAGGAATTTGAAGAAGTTTGTAATACATTCCGAGAGGGAGGAGCTTCAATCGATTTGATGAGGCTTAAGCTATTTCCTTTTACTTTAAAGGATAAGGCCAAGATTTGGCTTAATTCTTTAAGGCCAAGGAGTATCCATTCTTGGACTGATTTTTAAGTTGAATTCCTCAAGACGTTTTTTCCTACTCACAGAACAAATGGCTTGAAAAGGCAAATTTCAAACTTCTCGCTTGTCCTCACCACGGCTTTGATACATGGCTGTTGGTGAGTTATTTTTATGATGGGATGTCTTCCTCAATGAAGCAGCTCCTCAAAACAATGTGTGGAGGAGATTTCATGAGTAAGAATCCGAAGGAAGCTATGGATTTCTTGAGTTATGTAGCTGAAGTCTCAAGGGGATGGGATGAATCGAATAGAGGAGAAGTGGGGAAGGTGAAGTCTCAACCAAATGCCTCTAATGCTAAGGCTGGGATGTACACCTTGAATGAAGATGTTGATATGAAAGCAAAATTTGCAGCCATGACAAGAAGATTGGAGGAGCTAAAATTGAAAAAAATGCATGAAGTGCAAGCTGTTGTTGAAACACCAGTGCAAGTGAAGCCATGTTCTATTTGTCAGTCTTATGAGCACTTGGTGGAGGAGTGCCCTACAATTCCACTTGCTAGAGAAATGTTTGGAGATCAAGCAAATGCCATTGGACAATTCAAGCCCAATAGCAATGCTTCGTATGGCAATACTTACAACTCAAGTTGGAGGAATCATCCAAATTTTTCATGGAAGCCAAGAGCACCTCAGTATCAACAGCCGGCTCAACCATCTCAACAAGCTTCAAATCTTGAGCAAGCAATAGTGAATCTAAGCAAGGTTGTGGGAGATTTTGTTGGAGACCAAAAATCCATCAATGCTCAACTTAGTCAAAGAATTGACAGTGTAGAGAGCACTTTGAATAAAAGGATGAATGGGATGCAAAATGACTTATCTCAAAAGATAGACAATCTCCAATACTCAATCTCAAGGCTCACTAATTTGAACACAGTGCAAGAGAAGGGTAGATTTCCTTCTCAACCTCACCAAAACCCCAAGGATATCCATGAAGTGGAAGCTCATGAGGGAGAAACTTCACAGGTGAGAGATGTTAAAGCCTTGATCACTCTAAGGAGTGGTAAAAAGGTTGAGTCACCAACACCCAAGCCACATGTTGGAGAGAAAGAAGAAGAAGAGACAAAGAAGAGGGAGGAAATGAAAGGAAAGAAGAAAGATATCAGTGAAGGGAAAGAGGACCATGAATCAACAGTCAATGCAAATCCGAAGAAAGAGCTCATTAAGGAAGAACTGATAAAGAAGCACACATCTCCACCTTTTCCTCAAGCTTTGCATGGGAAAAAGGGGATAAAAAATGCATTAGAAATCCTTGAAGTATTGAGGCAAGTGAAGGTCAATATTCCATTGCTGGATATGATTAAGCAAGTTCCAACGTATGCAAAATTCCTAAAGGACCTGTGTACTATCAAAAGAGGGTTGAATGTGAATAAGAAAGCCTTCTTGACTGAGCAAGTAAGTGGCATCATACAATGCAAAACTCCTTTGAAGTACAAAGATCCGGGAAGTCCTACCATTTCAGTCATGATTGGAGGAAAAGTAGTGGAAAAAGCTTTGTTAGATTTGGGAGCAAGTGTGAATTTGTTACCATGCTCTATTTACAAGCAATTGGGACTTGGTGAGTTGAAGCCAACATCAATCACTCTATCCTTAGCTGATAGATCAGTGAAAATTCCAAGGGGGATAACTGAAGATGTCTTAGTTCAAGTTGATAATTTCTACTATCCAGTAGACTTTGTTATTCTTGATACTGATCCTTTTGTTAAGGAAGCTAATTATGTTCCTATCATCCTTGGAAGGCCATTTCTTGCTACTTCAAATGCAATCATCAATTGTAGGAATGGACTTATGCAACTCACTTTTGGCAACATGACACTTGAGCTTAATATCTTTTATATGTCTAAGAAGCTAACTACTCCGGAAGAAGAGGAAGGTCTAGAAGAGGTATGCATTATTGATACTCTAGTGGAGGAGCACTGTAATCAGAATATGCAAGACAAGTTGAATGAAAGTCTTGAGGATCTTATAGAAGGGTTGTTTGAACCCGTTGATGTGCTTGCTACTCTACAAGGTTGGAGGAGGAAAGAAGAGATTCTACCTTTATTCAATAAAGAGGAGGCACAAGAAGCTGTTAAGGAGGAGATCCCAAAGCTTAATTTGAAACCTCTACCCATGGAGTTGAAATATTCGTACCTGGAAGAAAATAACCAATGCCCTGTTGTTATATCTTCATCTCTTACTACTCATCAGGAGACTTCTCTACTTGAAGTTCTTAAGAGGTGTAAGAAAGCAATAGGATGACAAATATATGACTTGAAAGGAATCAGTCCTTTGGTTTGTACACATCACATATATATGGAGGAGGAAGCTAAACCAATTCTTCAACCTCAAAGAAGACTGAATCCTCACTTACAAGAAGGGTGCTGAAGTTACTTCAAGTGGGTATTATCTATCCCATATTTGACAGCCCTTGGGTGAGTCCTACTCAAGTGGTACCAAAGAAGTCAGGGATTACTGTAATTCAAAATGAAAAAGGAGAAGAAATTGCTACACGCCTCACTTCAGGCTGGAGGGTGTGTATTGATTATAGGAAATTGAATGCTGTGACAAGGAAAGATCATTTTCCACTCCCGTTTATTGATCAAGTGCTGGAGAGAGTCTCTGGCCATCCTTTTTATTGTTTTTTGGACAGGTACTCAGGGTATTTCCAAATTGAAATTGATGTGGAAGATTAGGAGAAGACCACTTTCACATGTCCATTTGGAACATACGCCTACAGAAGGATGCCTTTTGGTTTATGCAATGCACCTGCAACATTCCAAAGGTGTATGCTTAGTATCTTCAGTGATATGGTGGAGTGAATTATGGAGGTTTTCATGGATGATATCACCGTATATGGAGGTACATTTGAAGAATGCTTAGTCAATTTGGAAGCGGTTCTTAACAGATGCATTGAGAAAGACTTGGTGCTCAACTGGGAGAAATGTCATTTTATGGTACATCAAGGAATTGTCCTTGGTCATATCATCTCCGAGAAAGGCATTGAAGTTGATAAAGCAAAGGTGGAACTTATTGTCAAATTGCCGTCCCCAACCACTGTAAAAGGAGTAAGGCAATTCCTTGGCCATGCAGGGTTCTATAGGAGATTTATAAAAGATCCTCTAAGCTTTCAAAGCCCCTTTGTGAACTTTTAGCTAAGGATGCTAAGTTTATATGGGATGAAAGATGTCAAAAAAGTTTTGATCAATTGAAGCAATTTTTGACAACAGCTCCAATAGTGAGGGCTCCTAACTGGCAACTACCCTTTGAAGTCATGTGTGATGCCAGTGATTTTGCTATAGGAGCTATGCTTGGCCAAAGAGAAGATGGGAAGCCCCATGTGATCTACTATGCAAGCAAAACATTGAACGAAGCTCAAAGGAACTACACAACTACAGAGAAAGAATTGTTAGCTGTGGTGTTTGCCTTAGACAAGTTTCGTGCATATTTGATAGGGTCTTTCATCATTGTTTTCACTGTTCATTCAGCCTTGAAGTATTTATTAACAAAGCAAGATGCAAAAGCAAGGTTGATTAGATGGATTCTTTTGTTACAAGAGTTCGATCTCCAAATCCGAGACAAGAAAGGAGTGGAGAATGTGGTAGCTGACCACCTTTCAAGGCTGGCTATAGCACACAATTCCCATGTCTTGCCTATTAATGATGACTTCCCTGAGGAATCACTCATGTTGCTAGAGAAAGCTCCTTGGTATGCTCACATTGCTAACTATTTGGTTACTGGTGAAGTTCCAAGTGAGTGGAGAGCACAAGACATGAAGCACTTATTTGCAAAGATTCATGCTTATTATTGGGAAGAGCCTTTTCTTTTCAAATATTGTGTTGATCAGATCATAAGGAAGTGTGCCCCTGAGCAAGAGCAATAAGAAATCCTCAGCCACTGCCATGAGAATGCATGCAGAGGCCACTTTGCCTCTCAGAAAATGGCCATGAAGGTCTTGCAATCAGGGTTTACTTGGCCATCACTTTTTAAAGATTCCCACATCATGTGTAGGAGTTGTGACAGAAGCCAAAGACTTGGGAAGCTTACAAAAAGAAATCAAATGCCCATGAACCCCATCCTCATAGTTGATCTTTTTGACGTTTGGGGTATTGACTTCATGGGACCTTTTCCAATGTCTTTTGGTAACTCTTATATATTGGTGGGGGTGGACTATGTTTCTAAATGGGTTGAGGCAATCCCCTATAAATACAATGATCACAGGGTGGTTCTCAAATTTCTTAAGGAGAACATCTTCTCAAGGTTTGGGGTGCCCAAGGCCATAATCAGTGATGGAGGTACTCATTTTTGCAACAAACCCTTTGAGACCCTATTAGCCAAGTATGGAGTGAAGCATAAGGTAGCTACACCTTATCACCCTCAAACTTCCGGGCAAGTGGAGCTAGCAAACAGGGAAATCAAGAACATATTGATGAAAGTGGTGATTACAAGCCGGAAAGATTGGTCTATCAAGCTTCATGATTCATTATGGGCATATAGAACAGCTTATAAGACTATTCTTGGCATGTCTCCCTATCGTCTAGTCTATGGCAAAGCATGCCATCTCCCTGTGGAAGTTGAATATAAGGCTTGGTGGGCAATCAAGAGGCTGAACATGGACTTGATCAGAGCTGGAGCAAAGAGGTGCTTAGACCTTAATGAGATGAAGGAATTAAGAAATGATGCTTACATCAATTCCAAAGTTGCAAAGCAGAGGATGAAGAGGTGGCATGATCAACTAATCTCCAACAAAGAATTCCGGGAAGGCCAAAGAGTCCTACTCTATGACTCAAGGCTTCATATCTTTCCAGGGAAGCTCAAGTCAAGGTAGATTAGTCCTTTCATTATTCACCATGTGCATCTCAATGGAGTGGTGGAATTATTGAATTCCAATGGCACAGACACCTTTAAAGTCAATGGTCATCGCCTCAAGCCATTCATTGAGCCGTTCAAGCAAGAAAAGGAGGAGATTAACCTCCTAGAGCCACAAAAAGCCTGATCAGAGAAGGGTTAGATGGACTTGGTTTCACCAAAGTCCATATTTTTGTTAAATTATATTAATTTATAAGCTTTGTAAATTGTTTTGATTTTAATTTTGGTCTTAAATTATGTTATTTGTATGTAACTTAATCTTTTTGAATAATCAAAATCAAGAGGAATTGGAAGGAAATTGAAGAAAGGTTTCTAGGAATCAAGAGGAGCTCAACAGCATGGAAAAATTCAAGGTCTGCGAAATTTCGCAACCCCCAAGTGCTGCTGCGAAAATCGCCCCCTCGCTGCGAAAACAGCCTCCCGCTGTGAAACAGTTTCGCAGCCTCCAAATGCTCGCTGCGAAAATTTTCGCAGCTGCGAAGAGGGTCCTTGGCACACGAGTGTCATTTCGCAGCCAAGTACAGCCGTTTCACAGCTGCAAAATGGCTGCGAAAATTTTTACGCCTGGAGACCCCCTATTTCGCAGCCGAGGCGCCTTTTCGAAGGGTGTTTCGCAGCTGCGAAACCCCCCTTTGGCACACGAGTGCCATTTCGCAACGTCGTACGCTCGTTTCACAGCTGCGAAATGGGCTGCGAAATCAATGCCGAAATTCCCCTCGTTGCGAAAACGCCTAGCCGCTGCGAAATTTACGCCCGTCCGCTGCGAAAATATTTCTATGCTGCGAAACTGAACAGTGACTCTTGGTGTCCCTTTTTAACGGTATAAATTCCATTTTTCCTATTTTTAAACCGTCATTTGAACTTCCAAAAGAAACCAAGAGGAGCCAAGCTAGAGCACCCTCCCATTTGTCTTCTCCGCCTGAGCAACCCGACTGCATTTCCGGCCATTTTCGCCGCCGCCGCCATGGCCAGAACATGAGGAGTGAAGTCTTCGTCCCCATCGACTCGCCTGAGAATTCCGAGAGGCACGACCGTCAAAGGCTCCACATCTAAGCCGCCGCGGCCACGAGTAGCCCCACCTTCGGTTGAAGACGCACCCGTCAGTCCTCCGGCCAGGTGCTACAATACGAGGAGATCACTTACCATCGCCGGTGCGAGCTCTTCCAGAGGCCCAAAATCAGATTCCGGTCCCCCACAGAAGAAAGCCAAGGTCTCTGAGCCAATTGATCTGACAGAGTCATCTTCAAAGACTGAATCAGAGCCTACACCGTCTCCACCGCCTGCTGAAAAGTCTCCACCGCCGGCCAAGAAGCCTCAGCCATCCCGCACGCCGGGAAGAGAATCTCAAATTCCCTCAGGCATGACTCCTGAGATAGCTATCAAGCGCCCCATGGTCACAGCCGCCAATTGAAGGAAATCTGGACTGCAGGGCACGACCATTCCATTTAGAGCTCTGTTTCGACATAGCCATCTTCAGACTTCAGTCTGAGCTCAGGGAGTCCTTCCGTCTACTACAAAGGTATCAATTGGAGCAATTGCTGACTCCCAGGGATTTTTTCTACCCTCGTGTGGCATTGGACTTCTATCAGTCCATGACCACAAACGAGGTCCGTGAGCCTACTGTCATCCATTTTACCATAGATGGACGACATGGTATTTTGGGAGCTCGCCATATAGCAGAGGCACTCCAAATCCCCTATGAGTCAGCACGTCCAGAGGATTTTCGAGCCTGGACTCATCCTTCACAGAGTGATATCGTTCATACTCTGTCCAGAGGGGCATCCTCTCGCCATTACATCCAGAGGAGGGAGCTTCCCCCCAGCATGTTCTTCATTGATGCACTCCTCCGTCACAACATATTCCCACTCCAGCATTGGGTACAGAGGAGAGGAGTGTTGCTGGAGGCACTATATAGGATCTCTGAGGGATATTTTTTTAGCCCTCACCACCTTATTATGGCTGCTCTTCTCTACTTTGAAGAGAAGGTGCATCGAAAGAAGTTGCTCCGAGCGGATGCCATTCCCCTCCTCTTCCCCAGACTATTATGCCAGATATTGGAGCACCTGGGATATCCAATAGAGCCTCAGTTTGAGCGTAGACGTATTTGTCGAGAGATTTTCACTCTCGACAAATGGACTAGTATGACAGCCTATCGTGGTGCAGACTAGGGAGCACCAGAGCATCTAGAGCAGCTAGAGGAGCCAGTTGACATACCTGCTGATACTCAGCCACCTGCCCCTGCAGTGGTTTCTAGAGAGCCTACACCAGAGGTTCCACCCTCTGCTCCTCAGGCCACACCACAGACTCCCCCTATTATTCCACCTGCATCAGAGCCATCTCCTTCAGCTGAGCCAAGGATAACTATACCCATCATCGAGTATAAAGGCTTATCCCACACTTTCCAGGCATTGGCCACTTCTCAGAGCATCCTCACTCAGCAGATCACAGCTCTTCGTGCTCATCAGGAGCAGATTATAGCCACTCAGGCCCACCACACTACTCTCCTGAGGTAGATTCAGCATCATCTTGGCATTATATCAGCTCCTGAGCATACCATTCCTAGCCCACCAGAGCCTACTACAGGAGAGGCAGAGGCAGCTGAGCCATCATCTCCACAGCATCCTCCACCCACCATCTGATCATTTTGATAGTTTACCCTTATATATTTCGATTATGTATTTCGTTTATGCATTTCCTTTTTGAAATCCCATGCTTTTGGTATTATATATTGGGATTACTTGGATTACTTGTATTACTTGCTTTCATTATGTACTTACATGAATTGAAGTAATACAAATCTATTACCTTTTGATCACTCTTAGCATTATTTTATTCTTATTTCCTCTACTCACATCTTTTATTCTTTTTGAAACATGTGGTTTCTCCAATCAATATTCGAAATTGATATCATTCAGGAGGTACCACTTCCTCCCTTTAATCTCAATCGCTCATGCCACATTGAGGACAATGTTCAGCTCGGTTGGGGGGAGAATTGAGAAAGGAAGTCTTTTGTTATTTATGCTAAGTTTATTTTGGTAATTTAGTTGCTTTTTGTTTATTTTTTTTAAATTTTTTAAAGTTTTTATTCTACTCTCCATGGTTATTAAGGAAAAATTCTCAAAAATGAAATAAGAGAAAATGAATTTTTGTTTTTCACTTGACTTAGAGTTTGTATTATGCTTACTAAAGTTGATGAATTGTTGAATCTTCTATTGAATTCAAGCTTAGTTCTTCCACCTTAAGCTATACACACACTGTGCACTAGCTTCCGAGTATAAGATGAAAAACTATTTCCCTTTTGACTTAGGAAATTTTTGACTTGGTACCTTTGACCTCATTTTAATAGTGTTGGGACACCTTATAAAAGGCCAATGAGCCTTTGAAAAGAAAGAAAGAAAAAAAATGTTTAACTTGCCTTGAAACCCGAGCAAGGTCTGAGGGGTATATGGTGAAAATCTTTAAAGCCTGGTGCCCTAAGCCTTCATTGGTTGGGAGTCACCGACCTCAATGCTCGTTACATGGGTGAATAGGTGGAGTTTAGCATACTGTAGGTGCTTGGGTATTTAAAATTCATTCTCAAAAGTCCGGGGTGAAATCCGAGGAGTTAGTGGTTGAAAGATCCTTAAAGCTTGATGCCCTAAACCTTAATTGGTTGGGAGTCATCGATGGACCCCCATTACATGGACAATTTAGAAAAGAATACCCTTAAGCTTTGTATTCCTACAAGAAAAAAAAGTGAAACAAAAGGGTGCGTTCTTAGCCTATTGAATTTGGTCAGTTTGCTAAGTGTTGAAAAAGAGCTAGGTTAAGGGGTGAGATTAGTTTGGCATACTATATTCAGAAGCTATCAACTCACACTTAGATTTTTATGGAAGAGTAAGGTTTGGTCCTTTGGAAGTGGAAATGATTTTTGAAGCTTCAATTTGCATAATACCTTCTCTTTAAGAATTGTGATTAGACAATTTTTATTTGACAACTCTTGTTGAAGTTTGAGTTTTATTTCTTTAATATTCCATGTGAGCTAGATCATCATGCCACTTAAACATTTTTTGAAGTGATTAGCATGATTTTGTAAATTATAGTACTTTTACTTTTATTTTTCTCTCCTTCATTGCTAAAGGACTAGCAATATGTCGGTTGGGGGGAGTGATTACTACTCAAAAAGTGCTATTTCATAGCTTGTAATTAACTCTTTTAAACACTTTTGAGTAGTAGTTATTACCTTTTAACCCAATTAACATATTAAGGACCCTTGCAATCAATTCTAATCAAAGTGTGTAAGTTTTGGTGTTTTTGTTAGTAATTTGATCACCAAAGCAATCCAAGATTGAGGAGAGTTCTTTGGAATCCATGGCAAAGCAATGGAAAGCTCAGAAACATGAAGAACCAAAGCCTTGAAGCTTTAAAGTCCTTTGCCATAAGCAAATCCGGAATGCAAGGAGGGGAAGCAAAGAGAAATCTGCCATGAAGCAAAACAGAGGACAGCAGCTGCAGTCTTCTTGGGCACTTTTGGAGCACTTCCTGGAGTCCATTTTTTACATTCTATATACCATTTCAAAGCTCAGGAAGTCAATAATCCAATGCTTCAAACGGTGCACGATTCGGAGTTGAAATGAAGGAGTTACAGCCATTGGAAGCCGATCACTCCAAGCTAAAGGAAAATTTTGCAGGGCTACGAAATTTTGTCCTTTTGCTGCGAAATTTCGCAGCCCTTTTTGGACAGCTGCGAAACACCTCCTGAAGCTACCCAATATTTGCGACCGACATCTTGAGATTTTTTTGCTTTAGATATTTGATGTCTAAATCCCCAAACTCTCCTTGTAACCCACCTATCATAGGATTCCTTAGTCTCTAAGCAAGAACAAAAGGGTGAATAACCCCATATATATATGTTTGTAATTTTCCATTATAGAAAACGGGAAGCTTGTTCTCAGACAACTTTTGTATAGTTTTTGAAGGAATTAAAGTTCAGGGTTTTTCTATACCTTACCTTCCCATTTTGATTGTATTTTCTTAATAGCCAAACAAGCTTTGAGGAAGTTTCCTCAGAGAATGAGTGGCTAAGCTTTTAATTCCTTGGAGCTAAGGTTGCCGGGGATGGTTCCAACTGCAAGAATGGGTAGTTTTATGGTTTTAGCCATTAATGAAGAGTAAGTGTGACCCATTAATGATTTCTATGTTTTTAGTTAACTTAAAACACCTTGCAATTCACCTGAGCTAACACTTGGTAAGGCAAGTGATCTCCGTCCATGGAGATGCACTAGTTTATCTCCTGCGAGCTTCTGGGAGGTGACTTGAAGGTGGGATTTTCTTGAATTGCCAACACTTGGTAAGCTTTTGGACTCCAAGAAGACATCCATTAGTTATCTCTTGCGAGCTTGAGACGGGAAGTCCAAGGTTAATGATCACCTTGAATGGCAACTGCTAGGTGAGAGGCACGAGCCATTCCAAGTTGCATCAGTGAGAAGGATTTAGTGCTGAAATCCATTAAAGGGTAGCATTTATACAACACCGGTTAAATGATTAACTATATGTTAATTCTCTAATGCGAGGAAAGGAACCAAGTGACCGGAGCTCTGTTTTTGCATGAGGAACCTCCCCTGTGAACCTAAACCTCCAAGGAATGTTTTTCTCCATAAGTAATTTCCATTACTTTCTTCTTAGTTAGCTTGAAACTAAACCTTTTTCAACCAAAGTTTGTGTTTTCTTCTTAAGCTAACCGTGAAATGAAAAAACACTAAATTAACTATGAATTGGTATCAGTTGTGAGTTGAAAACCCTTCCCAGTGAACGATCCTAGAGCCACTATGCTATATTAGCTAAAGCTATCCCAATGCATGGTGATATAGGTTATAAATTTTGTTGATTACTCCCTCAATCAAGGAGCACCAGCTGGACGTGAATCAGCTGAGACACCAATTGGGAATGAATCAAACGCTTAAACTTAAAGAAATGACTTTGAACGCCTAACTGTGGAAAGTGGCTCTGAATGCCTAAAGGACTCAAGAAAAAGAACAACTAGGATAATGGACTCAATGAAAGGGGGTATGCCCCAGTAAAAGAGCTCTGAAATGGGGAATGCCCCAAGTGATAACTTGTAAGGATCGGTAAACAGGTCAAACGACCATGAAATCAACATGAGATATGATGAACCTAGAGAGGGGGTATGCCCCAGTGTAATGACTCACAAGTATCAAAAAACAAATCAAGCAGTGAGGAAATCTGCAAAAGATTTGATGAACTCAAAGATGGGGTATGCCCCGGTGTAAGATAACAATTAACATAAGACATAGAATGTCACCATATAAGACACTCTAAGATATGCTCAACGAGAATGCAATGAAAAACATATACATAGCCTTAATGAAAAAATGCTTAAACAAGACCAATGCAACACTAAAACTATGCTGACAAAGCAAAACTAAAACAAAGGACCAAATAAATGCTGACTAAGACTTTAAGTCTGAAATGTAAGCAAGTCAAGACACGACATGTCAACTATCAAAACGAAAACATCATCACAAATACATCAACAATCTAATAGGCCCTACCATCATGGAAGATGTTGAACCTAAAGTCCAAAGGCATGTGACAACTCAACTAGAAAACTCAAGACTAGTCTATATCCTTCTCTGATTAAGAGAAAGGGATAAGGTCATGTTAGATGATGAAATATGTGGGTTAAAAAATGTGAGGCTCTGACAAGATGGATGCAGGTATAATGGTGCCAAATGTAGGATGTATGGGTGTGTAATAAAAGAAAGTGGGTATCCAAGTTGAACCAAGTATGTTGGGAAGACTGAACCCAGGGAGTCAATAATTCTATGATCCATCGAAAGCAACAATCATAAATAGGAGGTGGAGTCTCAATGTCAAAATCCGCAAGGTGGCTATGCCCCAGTATGAATGCATCCTCTCAAAATTGGTAAGCCTTCAATGCAAGATAATCTCTGGAAAGTATGTGTCTAGCATAAACTGTCATCTCACAAAACCTATCACCAATGAGTGGGCTATGCCCCAATGTAAGCATCTCCAAATCAAACATTGATGAGAGGAGTACAACCAATCATACATAATCTGATCAAAATGAATCTTCACTCCTCAAAGTCATCATGGTAACATGAAGAGAGTATCTGACCTTTTCTAAAGAAAAAGTATGTCACAATGTGAAAAAGATCAAGCAAGGTGGTATGCCTCAACAAAAATGCACTCTGTACCCAGATGTAAGTTGGTACCTCTAAGATCAATCATCAACAAACGGGTTATACCCTAGTATAGGGCAACCTCTGAAATGACTAAACTCTATTGCAAGCTCTCATAAGTGTTTGTGTCCTAATCCAATCATCTCAAAAAATTCGTCAATACCAATGAGAGGGTTATGCTCCCGTATAAACACATCCAATCAAATCACCCAGTCATATCTCATACTCCAATGTGAAAGGAATCTAATCACCTTCAAGGAATGGCTACGCCTCAAAATCCATCATCAAATGATAAGTATACCCATGTGTAAAGTACATAAGATGAAATATGCCAATCATGTCTCATGCTCCAATGTGAAAAAGGACGTCTGATCTCTTCCAAGGGATGTCCATGACTCAAAATCCATCATTGACTGAGAGGAGTATGCCCCAGCGTAATGGTCATCTAAAAAATCAACCACTGACCAAGAAAGGTGTGCCCCAATGCGATATATGAAGCAGAATGGTTGTATACTTAATAAAAAAACTCTCTGAGGTGGTTGTGCCCCAATGTAGGGTCATACCACAACTCTTGGTCTATCACAATCAGAATGCTCTCCAACCAATCCTAAGTATCGCCCACATGAGAGTTATCAAACACAATGTGTGATGTTATGGCCTCAGGATGGTCTTAAGACTCGGGATGTAATGTAGGCTAGGATAATAAGCTAAAGAAATGAAGAGAAACTAGGCTCAATAATCCTAATGATAAACACCCATACCCTTGTGTATAAAATGCAATACATGTAGAGAGTCTTATAAATCATGGACCTAAGGACGTCTAATATGAATATATCAGTGATGAAGAAAGAATCCAAGATGAATATATCAATGATGAAAGAGAAGAAAGGAATAATATCGGATTGCTGATAGGATGTACAAGAATGATGTGTGGAAAATATCAAACACGAAATGTAAATCAATATGAACAAAGACCAATGTAGGCAAGGTGAATAAAATACCATGAAATGAACAAATAAATCGAAGGAAAATGAATGAGCACTAATCCCCTCAAATCAAGTCATGGAGAACAGTCAAATCACCAGTGTATGTAATGATGGAGAGGAAAATAATCCGGAGTCCCTAGGAAAAAGTCACCACACGTAAAATAAATAACGAGATAGACACGAGGAGATGAGAACCTCCTAAATGTTCACATACGAACTTTCATAAGCAACTAACTCAATAAAGCAACCTCAATGACCAATATATACACTCAATGGAGAATGACATTGTATACATGCGTTTATTACTTTTTTTTTTTTTTTTTTTTTGCGCATACTTGGAATATCAACAAATGAACTCCACTAAGAATACATAATGAAATGGATATACTCTTAAACAATGATGTATACAAACTCTCTCTGACAAAATGACCTTCTCAACTAAGGATCTTCGAACCAATGTCCATGAGATAGGAGTGGAATGGGACATGACCGTTCTCCATGCATTGAAATGTGAAAGATCATCACTCATGGCATAGAAAGAAACGTGATGACAAATACAAAGGATAGAACAAAGGATATAAACAAAGAGATATGATGAAAAATGATGGTAGGATAACAAAAAGTAATGAAGAAGATGAGTCAATAAGTCGATGGCCCATGAGACTCCTGAATAAAGCATATATACACTGCAAAGCCCCTATCCCGGTGTAAAGGTGAGCAAGGCTATAAGAAAGAAAAGGCTATGATGTTCATGCGAGACTCAAAGGGCTAGCAATGGTCTAGATGTCAATAAAGGTAATAGGGTGTGAGCTAACCGAAATAAAGGCCACCTATCCTACAACCACGATCTCAAACATCGTGCTCTCAAACCCTTAAATGATCGATACTGAAGATCGATGTCTATCTGATATAACCACATCAACCCTCTAGAATCGCGCTTCGAACCAAATGCTCCATAATAATCTCAAAGGTAATCCTCTCAAAGCAAAGTAAATGACGATCTCATCAAGCACAATTGCTCATCACAAGCCAACTCTCATCATACAAGATCAATCTCTATACTTATGGCAGAATAAGTGATGGTCCCATCAGGCAATCGACCAATCCTCACATTGTAAGCCACCCAAAGATCATAAGGCATCCCTCACCATGCAAGATCAACCCTGGACTTAAACTCCTCACATTCTACTTGGTCGGATCAAAGAGAGGATATGCAAAACTAGAACAACTAGGGATGGAAAGGTCATATAATGGTGTCAAGGGTGATGATGTGCAAAGCTCACAATGGATGGATGTAGGTCAAAGCAAAGTCAAGGTGTGAGAGTGAGTAAGACACTGCTTTGATCATAAGAAGATGGGTTACAGTCTTGAACTCCCTAAGTGAAATCTCTGGTCCTAGGCTAATAGGCTCAATATCCTCTATGATGGGTCAAACCTTAAGACCACAATGTGCAAGTGAAGAGATACCTCAAGTAAAAAACACTAACACAGCACATGATGTGTGGTCATGTGATGATAATCAAAATTTGGGTGTATGACAGAGACTCTAAAATCATAAAAGTGTCCACTATGAGATGGCTATAAGAAAAGTGACTTTTACAAATTATTAAAAAAATATAACTTTATTTGTAAAAGAATTTTCAATTAAAAATTAATTTTTGGACAATTTTTATTAAACAAATAAATTTTTGGACAATTATTATTAAAAACAATTTTTCAAATTCTATTAAAAAACAATTTTCTTGGATTTTTCTAAAAGCATTTTTATGAATTTTTATTAATAAAAAAACTTTCTTTTATTAAGAAGAATGTTTTGAAATTATTATTTTATTAAAACATATTTACTAAATTATTCCTCTTATTTAAACAAAATGTTTGATTTATTCGATATTCAATTCTATACATACTCAATAAATATATATAAACGAATATTTACAAGAACTAATAGAAATAAAACCAAATAAAAGTCAAAAATAAAACGTGTACCCAAACAAGCTTATAAAAAGCTCAATGTCTTCCTATGACTTTTCGAGTCTCACTTTCTTCCATGAAATTTCATCCTCCACATGCCATAAATCCGTACTTAGCCAACAGGATTGCAGAATGGGCCCATACAAAAACAAAAATAGCCCAAAGTGTAAATATCCAAAAATGTACAAAATCCCAAACAAATATTCAAACTCAAATTCAAATTTCACCAATTAAAATGAGCCCAAATTACCATAGGTCTTAGCCCAAAATATCCAAATTAATAACTAAAATACAAACACAATCAACCAAACCTAAAATTGGATAAATTAAAATAAATTTCATTAGGCCTAAATTTAATATTTCATAATTCAAGCCTAATTTAATATACACTACAATTGTCCCATGTCCAAATTAAATAGTTCAAATTGGCCAAGCCCATATCAAATATTCAACTCATCTAACAAATTTCACCCACATTATGGGTCCAAAATTCATATCAATTAACAAGTCCACATTAAGAATACACATGATCAAAGTAAGTAATATCTTAAGCTCAATCCAATAAGCCCAAATAAATATCCAATAAGCAATTGGCCCAAGTCCAAATCAATTACTGTGCAAACCAAAACAAAAAAATAAAGATAAAAAAACGAAAATAAAATAAAGTAAAAAGGAAATTTACTATTTTTTTTTAAGAACTATGAATGGCTAGATTACTAGCCGGCAGTGATTGGCCAGCGGTGGTTGGCAGTGAGGGTGGTGGATGGAGAGAGAAAATGGGTATGGTGAAAAGAGAGAAGAAAAATAAAAGAAAATAAAAATAAAAAATAAAAAGGAAAATAAAAAGAAAATGAGAAGGAAGGAAGAGAAGGGTGTTTGGATTGAGAGAAAGTGAGGCAAAATGAAGAAAAGAGAGGGAGTTGACGAACAAAGAGAGATAAAAAAAAAAATAACCATAAAAAAAATCGGGGAGAGTCTTCTTCAACGGCCGTGTGTGGGTGGAAGGAAAGTGAGAGAAAAAAAAAAGAAAAAAGGCTAAAAAGGGAAATGGGAAAGTAAAATAAAATAATAATAAATAAAAAATAAAAAAAGGAGATGCGATATGCGTAGGAATGGGGGTATGGGAGGAGAGAGAGAGAGTAGGTGGGGAAGGTAGGAAGAGAGAGGAGAGAGGAAAGAGAAAAGAAAGAAAAAAAAATGAAGAAAAGAAAAAAAGAAAAAGGAAAATAATAATAATAATAATAATAATAATAATAATAATAATTAAAAAAAAAAAAACAACAACAACAACAACAATAATAATAATAATAATAATAATTTTTAAATGGTGAGTGGGTAAAAAATATCACATGTAATTGGGATTTAAAATTTAAGGACAAAATTGGACTTAAAATTAATGTAAAAATAAAATTGAGATAAATTTTGAAGTCTATAATAGTAATAATAATAATAATAATAATAATAATTTTTAAAAAAATATACAAAATAATAAAAACTAAGAATTAAATGGTGAATGGGTAAAAAATATCACATGTAATTGAGATTCAAAATTTAAGGACAAAATTGGAATCAAAATTAATGTAAAAATAAAATTGAAACAAATTTTGAGGTCTACAGTATATCATTTAAAGCTTTTTGGTTTTAAACTATGTAAATCAATAATATTGAATTTTTTAGAAATTAATCAATTATAATTATTTTTTTAATAATCTAATGTATATTATAATAATCTAACTATTTAGTATTTTATTAATCTTATACTTCCTTTAAAGTCACTTCATTTTCTTACTTATATAAATTTGATTTTAAATCAAACATTATCAATTATTGTATAACCAAATGAAAATTAAAGTAAAATAGAATATTTGTTTTTGTTTCTATTTATATATTTCATAACTATAATGGGTAGTTATTCAAAAAATTAAAAATCAATCCATGTTAACCGTTTTCCGAAATAAAACATTAAAATATATAAAAAATGATTCTTAATAAATAAATTTTCATGGGTTTTTTTAATAAAGAAAGTAAAAATTAAGAATAGTATGCAAAAATAAATAAATAAATTAAATCTTGGTTTTTATACTC
Organism: Vitis rotundifolia; assembly: GCA_030254885.1. Classification (NCBI taxonomy): domain Eukaryota; kingdom Viridiplantae; phylum Streptophyta; class Magnoliopsida; order Vitales; family Vitaceae; genus Vitis; species Vitis rotundifolia. The sequence continues at coordinate 11,291,357 of CM058167.1, forward strand.
ATCATTAAATTATTTATTGAAAATAATTTATAGGTTTTTGAAAAGTAAATCATTTAATTTTATTATAACTAAAATGTATGGATAGTACTTTTATTGTATGAAATTTATGTGTATAACTAATTTCTCATAATTTAGAATCTTGTTTAAGTACTAATTATAATAATTTATTCTAATTTAATATAATTAAGAAAAATAATGAAAATGTTGAATTTCATATTTTTTTAATTAATCCATATATTAGAAATAAAATTCATGATCTTAAGACCCTTTTCTAATAACTTTTTCTCCTAAGTTTTCTCATTCATATACAAAGAGGGGAAAGGTAAATTTAAATTTTGAAATAAAAAAAATGATTACAACAACAATATTTGTTTACTTGTCTCTAGCTCTTTTATTCTCTCTTTTAAGATAGCTCTCATCTATCACACTCTCATTCTTGTTTTTCTCTCTTTTAGGACAACTCTCATATCTTAGTTTCTCCTTCTCACCTTCTCTCTTTAACATAATTTTTCTATCAAAAGATGTAGAGATTAGACGTTGGGGATACAAGCTTTGAAAGGTACAGATTATGTCGTATTTACGTCGTAAATCTTTAATGTTTCTATTATATTTCAATGAAAGCTTTGAAAGAAATCCTATTTCTTTGTTGATTTTGTTGTATATCTTATAAATCTTTAATGTTTCTTGCAAAATCCCTTCATTCTCCATTTGTTCTAGGAAGATTGGATGAAAATGATAGAAAAATAGCTCTTTGAGTTCTTTTCTTTCACTTTGTCCTTCGTTTGGTTCTTGAAAGATCAAATAAAAATAGAGGAAAAGTACTCATGTATTGTTTATATTTTCCTCTGATAATCTTGTATCATGGGGAATTGGGTTGAGATTTCCCTTTCCTTCATTTTTCTCTTCCCTAATTTTCTCTACAACCTAACAACTGTCTAAATTTCTCCATGATATCTTATAGTTGTTCTTTTTAACAATTTTCTATGTTTTTGGTAAAATACATGCACATGTTTTCAAGACTAAGTCAATGAGTACTCAACATCCATCGAAAAACTCAAACTAACATTGGCTGAAGAGTACATCTGTACGCACGAATTTCACGAAAGTCCTATAAAATTAGCAAAATAATAGAAAAATAATACGAGAAAATATTTTAATAAAATTATAATTTATGGGGTAAAATCTTTATGATAATATTCTTTTACAAAAGAATATATTTCTTTGATTCTTTCATTTTGACCACAACTTGGAGAATGATGATGAAATTGTTTTCTTGGATTTAAAGATCCATCGAGGGCCTAGAGTGACTTTTTCCCTAATGAACTTCATGAACTTCGGAGAATTTGTGTGCAGCCCTTTTACCGTTTATCAAACTTGCAAAGAGATTTTATGAAGCTTATTTTCTTTTTATGAAGCCTTTTTTCCGCTATGATGTTTCTTTGTAGATCTTATTTTCTGATCTCTTCTGGATTTTTCCGGATTTTTTTATCCTCTAGATTTTCCCGATCTTGGATATTCCGATCCTTTATATTTTCTTGATCTTGGATTTTCTAATCCTTTATATTTTCTTGATCTTGGATTTTCTGATCCTATAGATTTTCTCGATCTTGGATGTTTTGATCACTTGGATTTTCTTATTCTCATATTTCCAAACATGTTATTCTTTCTTTAATATATAGGTAAAGTTAAAAAGCAAGGGATAATTAAAGTTGTTTATTACTTTTTAAATTCCAAGGGGAGACACAAGAAATAACAATTATTAGTGAAAGGAAATATAAGAAGAATAACGTGAAAATCAAAATTACAACTTTATTTTGTGTAATTCTTTTATTATAACTAAAATGTATGGATGATACTTTTATTGTATGAAATTTATGTGTACAATTAAAAAATACCTACTATACCTTGAATAAGCATTGTTACTAATTTCTCTTAATTTAGAATCTTGTTTAAGTACCGATTATGATAATTTATTCTAATTTAATAGAATTAAGAAAAGATAAGTAAAAAGTTGAATTTCACATTTTTTAATTAATTCATATATTAGAAATAAAATTCATGATCCTAAGACTTTTTTTTTAATAACTTTTTCTCCTAAGTCTTCTCATTGATATAAGAAGAGTAAAAAGGTAAATTTAAATTTTAAAATCAAGAAACAATGACAACAACAATATTTGTTGACCTATTTCCAACTCTTTTATTCTCTCTTTTAAGACAACTATTATCTCCTTCGCTCTCATTCTCCTTTTTCCATCTTTTAAGATAGCTCTTATATGTCAATTTCTCATTCTCATCCACTCTCTTTAACATAATTTTTCTGTCAAGATATGTAGAGATTAGAGCTTGAGGATACAAGCTTTGAAAAGTATAGATTCTGTTGTATTTATGTCGTAAATCTTTAATGCTTCTATCATATTTCAAATAAAGCTTTGAAAGAAACCCTATATATATATTGTTGATTTTGTCGTATATCTTATAAATCTTTAATGTTTCTTGAAAAATCATTTCTTTCTCCATTTGCTCTAGGAAGATCCGATGAAAATAATAGAAACATAGTTCTTTGAGTTCTTTTCTATCACTTTGTTCTTCGTTTGGTTCCTTGAAGATCAAATAAAAATGGAGGAAAAGTATTCATTTACTATTTATCTTTTCCTCTGATAATCTTGTTTCATGGGGAGTAGGGTTGAGATTTTCCTTTTCTTCTTTTTTTTCTTCCCTAATTTTCTCTGAAACCTAACAATTGTCTAAATTTCTCCATGATATCTTATAGTTGTTCGTTTTAACAATTTTCTATATTTTTCTAGTAAAATACATGCACATGTTTTTAGGGCCAAGTCAGTGATTACTCAGCATCCATCAAAAAACTCAAACGAACATTGTTTGAAGAGTACATCTACACGCACAAATTTCACAAAAGTCCTACAAAATTAGCAAAATAATAGAAAAATATTATGAATACATATTTTTATTAAAATTAAAATTTGTAGGGTACAATCTCTATTATAATATTCTTTTACAAAATAATATATTCCTTTGATTATTTCATTGTGATCACAATTTGAAGAATGATGGCGAAATTGTTTTTTTGGATTTGAAGATCAATCGAGGGCCTAAAGTTACTTTTTCCCGAATGAACTTCTTGAATGGCGAAGAATGCGTGTGTAGCCCTTTTACCATTTACCAACTTGCAGGGGGATTTTATGAAACTCCTTTTCTTTCTATGAAGCCTCTTTTCCCATATGAAGTTACTTTGTAGATCTCATTTTCTTAATCTGAAATTTTCTAATCTTTTTTGGATTTTCTCATCTCGGATTTTTTTATCCTTTGGATTTTCCCGATCTTAGATCTTCTGATCCTTTGGATTTTTCTGATCTTAGATTTCCGATTCTCTTGATTTTCCTAATCTCGGATTTTTTAATCACCTAGATTTTCTCAATCTCAGATTTCCAAACATGTTATTCTTTCTTTAACATATAAGTAAAGTTAAAAAGAAAAGAAAACCTTAATTTGTTTATTACTTTTTAAGTTCCAAGTGAAGACACAAGGAATAGCAATTATTAGTGAAAAGAAATATAAGAAAAATAACATGAAAATCAAAATTACAATTTTAGTTTATATAATTCTATTATTATAACTAAAGTGTATTGATAGTACTTTTATTGCATGCAATTTGTGTATAATGAAAATATATCTACTATGCCATGAATAAGCGTTGTCACTAATTTCTCGTAATTTGAAATCTTATTTAAATACTAATTATAATAATTTAATATAATTAAGAAAAGATAATGAAAAAAATTTAATTTCACATTTTTGAATCAATCCATATATTAGAAATAAAATTCATGATTCTAACACCTCTTTGTAATAACTTTTTCTCTTAAGTCTTCTCATTCATATACGAAGAGTAAAAAGTTAAAATTAAATTTTGAAATCAAAAAACGGTTACAACAACAATATTTGCTTACATGTCTCCAACTCTTTTATTCTCTTTTTTAAGACAACTCCCATATCTCGCGCTCTCCTTCTCATTTTTCTCTCTTTTAAGACAATACTTATCTCTTAATTTCTCATTTTCATCCACTCTCTTTAACATAATTTTTTTGTCAAGAGATGTAGAGATCATAGCTTGGGGATACAAGCTTTGAAAGCAATAGATTTTTTCATAAGTCTTTAATGTTTCTATCATATTTCAAATAAAGCTTTGAAAGAAACCCAATTTTTTTTGTTGATTTCTTTTGTATATCTTATAAATCTTTAATGTTTCTTGTAAAATCCCTTCGTTCTCCATTTGTTCTAAGAAGATCGAATGCAAATTATAGAAAAACGGTTCTACGAGTTCTTTGTTAAAATAACTATGGACTCACATATGGAGCATAGTTTATGATTAAGCTATTCACAGTCACGTATTTATTTTCTATTTGTTCTAAGGTATGGGCCACCTCATGTGTAGAGCTCGATACCATATGTGTCTCAGATGATGGGCCTAAGACACATATGGCCCAATATTTAAAGGGAATGGTCCCTAAGGCATAGAGGATATATAAAGGTTGGTGTCTGTTCATATATATATATATATATATATATATAATAGTTTTTTGAAAAGAACCAGAAGGTGTTCTTTCTCGCTTCCGATCACCAGAAAGATTAAGAAGGGTGGTTTCCCTCTATTGCCTTAGAAGATCCATACCATATTCAACACAAAATGGACTTAGGTTTGTTCTTAGACCGTGGACAAAGACAGGCATGTTTTTCTATATTTGATACATATCTAGTTTCTTTTTTTTGGGTGATCATGGAGCCATGTTGCATTAATGAAGGTTCCCATTTTCCCAAAAAAAAAAAAAAAAAAAAACCACAAATCCAGGACCCTTTTGAAAGACCCAAACTTATTCAACCAGTTAATAAATAAATAATGGATTCAAATTTTCTCAGGAGCCAAATGGTATAATAGATTTTACCAGGACCATACACACTCATTTTTGGCTGAAGGGAAGAACAAACTTACTTTCGAATCTACCACTGAATCTAAATAGAATCTTGATTATCTTTTTCAAAAAGGGACATAAATTTTGGCTTCAAAGACATGAAACCCATAACATGATCTGTTCTATAGGCTCGTACCTCTGTATCCTTGAGTTCTAAGGAGACAGGAACCTCAGTTCGGTGGATTTCGCACCGTTCCCTACCTACGACGCCGACAACGCCTATGACGATGCGTTGATGTAACGCTGTTGTAGCGCCGTTTTTGGCGCCTGTTTGGTGGTCGAAAAAGGCATTGTTCTAGCACCGTTTCAGGCGATCGGAGAAGACGTTGGTGGCGTTCCCTTCGTTGCGGCGCTGTTCTGGCGCCATTTTGGAGATCGGCCACCTAGAGAAGTGCCATTCTAGCGCCGTCTTGGCGATTGGAGCAGCGTTGTGGCGTCGCTCCGCTGTAGGCATCGCTTTGGTGTGGGTGCTGCTACCAGCGTCCTCTGGGTTGTTTGGAGCTTCTATACATGTTATTTTATAGTTTGGGTGTTAGATGCATTCTTCTTTATGGCATCTAAAATTTCCAAGTTTTTTTTAAAACTATGCCATAATGAAAGATGGAATAATCAAAGAATGTTGTTTTATAGTTTGGGTGTCAGATGCATCCCCACTTTATGGCATCTAAAATTTCTAAATTTTTTTAAAACTATGCCATATTGAAAGATGGAATAATAAGAGAATCAAAGTGTCTATGTCCAATTTGTGCTATGGGAAAATTATATGTTTGTGCTGCATGTAAAGTGATCAATGTAAATAATAATAATAAAAAAAAAAGGGCTAAGGGAGCTCGAACCCATAACCACAAGGTTAAGAGCCTTGCACTCAACCAACTGAGCTACGAGACCCTTATGTTTGTTTATGATTCTATACCATAAAAAATTATGATTCTGATAAATTTCTGTATTCTCTTTTCTGTACCACATTAAATATAGGAATTTATCATTTCTTGTTACATTTATGTTTAATATTTTTTAAAATAAATGAATTATGTATATTTGTTGCCAAAGTAATTTATATTATATAATTTTATTTGTTTTGAAAAATGTAAACATGTTATTATTGTATAAAATAATCAGCCCAAAGGAAGATTATTTTAATATAATAATAAATAAAGTAGTCATAAATATGTGACATATAAAGTCTATCTTACTTGCTGTATGTCAGTCCAAAGACATACATATTACTTCGGTTTTATTGTCAATATTTATGAATTAATTTTGAAAAAGGGATACCACTTACAAGTTGATATTTTTGTCCAAAGACTAAATATTAATGTTTGTGCTAGGTATCTTGTAATAGGCCCTGTGGACCTGCATTTTTCATGTGCGCCCCCACTCGATCGGCGAGACTCACTTTTCGTTTATTTGGTGAAAAATATGATTTTTAGAAAAGACTTGGAGTCGCCACTTACTTTTATTTATTTTTAAAGAGGAGAACAAGTAAGAATAAAACCCCTAAAAGGACTCCTGATTTTTGTGGAAAAGCTATCTGCGAAAAACCTGAGTCTGAGTTCGGGGATCAGGTTACTTATTGGGAAGGTACCTCTACAAGGTAGCACCCCTCTAAGCCCTACAAAAGGTCTCTACTGACTAAGTTGAGAGAAATGTAGCAATTAAATGGTTGATCATGGATACCTAGGTAGACTAAGGTGATTTAAAAAAAATAACATGCCAAATAAGATCAAATCACAATAAAGGAGAGTTAGGGTGCGTACCTGAACCATTTCTCAAGCGCTATCACAATACATCAGATGTTAGTTTAAATAGTATATCACTCAACATGCACTTTATCATAAATAATCGAACAATGTAACAAATATCAAGACATCCAAGCGCCATCAAACATAGGCATAATTCACAATGACAATCATATTTATAGAATTTAGAAAGTGGGTGTTAAGGAGCATACCTGGATAGCATAGATAACTCATAATACGCTTTCTTAGGACATGGGGGGTTAGATAATAAATAATTAAATAAGAAATCCTAGCATGCTCAATATCTGATTAGCATAGCAAAAATGATCAGAATATATGAAATAATCAATAATCACACATCTTGTATACAATTCCTAAAAAATAGATAGATATGATTACAACAAATAACAAGGGTAGTAGCAAAAATAAGTTTTGAAAAGATTTTCTTATGTAGGGGTTTCACCAATTCCCCAATTGATATACACGAATTTAGCCTAGAATCATCCCATTTATTTGGGAACACCAGCTTGGATTCATGTTTTGTTCAAAACCAAAATTTTCATCGAAAACCGAGAAAGATGCGAACCGATCAAAAGATGGTTGCATATTATTTAAGAAAATGAGATTTTGATTCTAAGGACTCTAAATGAGTTTTTGAAATAGATTTTTAAAAGGAATGAGATTTTGATTCTAAGAACTCTAAATGAATTTTTGAAATGGATTTTTAAAGGGGTTTTTTGAGAAAAGTGTTATATATTAAAAATAAGAGAAATTAATTTGAAAACAATAAAACGTATGAATCAAAATACCAAGCAAAACAAAAAAAAGAACAAAATCACAAAGTAGAATTTTTTTTTACAACCGAGAAAATTGAAGTGGTGAGGATGGAGGCCAATCTTCTTTATTTTCCGATGGCCTCTAAAAATTAAATTAAAGATAAAATCATTATAGCAACCAACCAGAGATTTTTAGATCAAGTAAACTAACATTTTAACAAATCTAACTTTCAATTTACCACCAAGAATTACAAGCGATCATTAAAAAAATATTCTAACTTTCAATCCAATCACCAAAAACTATGAAAAATAAGTATCTAAAAAAAGTTTCGGTCTTTTAAACTATCCTTAAGAATCATAAACTAACATTAAATAATTTTTAAAAAAAAACCAACTTTCAATCTATCATCAGGAATTACAAGCTAACATTTTAAAAAGTCTAACTAACTTTCAATCTAATCACCAAAAACTGTGAAAAACAAGTGTCTAAAAAAAATTATATATTTTAAATGATCATCAAGAATAAAAAATTAAAGACTTCAAGAAAACATTAAACTAGTATAGATAATAAAAAAAATTACAAACTAATGATTTCTAGACAATTACATAACATTATAGATTATTAAAAATCAAAACTAAAGACTCAAAGAAAACTTTAAACTAGCATAGATAATCAAAAACCAATTGTTGGAACTTTAAAAGCATTTAAACTTAAGGTAAATCAATCAACACCTTATAAATGAATTTAAAATGAAACTACTAATACGGGATTATCACAAGTATCAACTTAGTTTTAAAGAAATAATAAACGTTATTGGGATCACCAAAACAACATCTAATAATTTAAAGAACAACATTTAATGGCATAGATAATAAAAAATCAATAACTTATTGCTCAGAGATGAATATAAGTTAACATGGATTTTTTTAAAATTAACTATTAAGGATTCTCGGAAAAATAAAAGAAATCAATATGGATTGATAAAAATAAAAATTAATAATTTTAAGGACAACACAAATTTACGAATCAACCAAAACTAAAAACTAATAATTTAAGAAGCAACAAAAATCAAAATGGGAACTCAAAGTTAATAGCAAATGATTTTATGAAATGAACACGACCTAAGTATTCAAAATTAACAATTAAAAAAAAAAAACTCAAAACTTTTAAGCTAAACAGAATCAATCAAAACTAAATGTAATGACTTACAAACATGCATATAACCACATAAGATTAATTAACTAGAACAATGATAAAAATAAAAATTTAAAATACATAGGATGAATGGGAATAATTTAAAACTAAATTTAACAAATTGACAACATGAATATATTGCTACTGAAAATAATTAAACTAAATAGATAAGATTCTAAAACAATTATGAATTAAATTGAATGCTTCATGAATCAAAATTGAATTAATTCACCTTTTCCAAAAAACACGTGGGCCATTTTCCACTAAAAAGTGACAGTAGGATTTTTAAAAAATCAATTCCAAGAATGCATGGTGTGATGGCTGCCCATACATTGCACAATCCCCAAAGCGCTGCATGTTGATGGAGAGAAATTCACCTTGAACGTCTGTATAATTGAAAGCCCATTCTCTCTCTTCCCATTCACGCCCAGAATTTTCCTCCTTTTTTTTTTTTTTTTTTACCTCAATATAGCCCTTCTCACGCTCGTGATGATCTCTAAATTCAGCAGCAGCCTGGTGATAAAAAAAAAATTCAGCATTAGCCCGGTGATAAAAAAAAATTCAGCAGCAGCCCGGTGATCCCCAAAAAATTCCAGCAGCAGCAGTTCGCTCCACCCTAAAAAAATTCCAGCAGCAGCAGTCCGCTCCACCCTAAAAAAATTCCAGCAGCAAGTGTCCGCTCCTCTCTAAAAAAATTCCAGCAGCAGGTGTCCGCTCCTCTCCAAAATCTGGTGCATCCCCTTTCAAAAATCCCATCATACCCCCTTTCAAAATCTGATCATCTTTCCCCTCAAAAATCTGGTGCATCCTTTCAAAAATCTGGTCATCTTTCTCTTCCAAAAAGTTCAGCATGATCAGAACTCCTCCTCAGTTCCGGTGCTGTAAATCGTGTCTCCTGACTGAAAGAAAAAACCAAACCTTTTTCTAAACCCTCCAGCCGTGCTCCCTTGATCTGGATATCCCTTTTTTTTTTCATAGCCCCCACGGCCAGCTCAAAAAAATCCCTTCTCCTCTTCCCCGATCTCTAACCCCCATTTATTTTTATTTTTTTCTTAATATCTTCTTAATCCCCTATTCAGCTCCACGGTCATCGAAGGAACATCAGAAACTCTCCTTCCTCCATTTGGATCCTCTCCCCCTTTTCTTCTGCCTTTCACTCCAGTCTTACCCTCCTTCCCCCTTAAGACTTCCCATACAGCTTCCCCATGCCAAACTCCTCCGAAAACCCCACTTTTTTCCTTGTATTCTTTTTTTCATTGATTGCCTCCAAAATTCTCTTTTCCATGCGGCCCCTTTGACTTCCTATGGTCCCACCTCAGTCCTCCGGTACAGCTCCCTCTTTATGCCTCTTTAACTTAACAACCTCTTTGTTGCATTTTTTAGAGTTCTCAAATTTCCATGCAAAAAATAAATAAATAAAAAAACTACAAAGTAAAAACTTTATAATAGAAAATAAATAAATAAATCATACCAATTAGGAAAAGAAAAAACGTAAAATATTAGTGTAGGCATATATGAGAAAAGCCTAAGAATTAATTTATGCAACAATAATAATAATGATAATGATAAGAATAATAATAGTAATAATAACAATAATAAGATAAGATTACTAATCAAATGCAATTTTCTGGAAATAAATAATTAGAAGAATAAATAAATAAAACAAGAAAACAAATAAACATCAAATGTACATAATAAATAATCTAAATATTAAACTAAAATACAAAAAAAAAAAAATGAAATATCAAATTGACACAATTAAATACCAAAAATTCATCTCAAGCCATAAAAAAACAAAATCAAGCGAAATACTCTCATAATCTCAAAAATCAAGCAATCAAGAAATCAATCTAAGGGAATTATGCCAAAAAAAAACATTTAAGTGACCTAGGTGAAAAAAGTGCCTAAGTGACCTAAGTGGAAAGTGCCAAGGTGAACTAGGAGTGTATTTACTAGGCCAAGTGCATCTAATTGGGCCTAGGGTGCCAAAGTGGGCCTAAGGTAGTGCCTAATGGATCACTAGAGAATTATTGTGAAGTATGAAATGAACACGTAATAGGACATGTGCTAGTAAGACAAAATGGAGGGTCTATAGGCCCACATGCATACATATATATATGTTAAACTTTTATTTATTCATATATGTATGATATTTTTGTGACTGATTGTGAGCTTTATTGTTATGAATTCAACATCTTCAATATCTGTTAATGTTAATAAGATTCCTGTGCTTAATGGCACAAACTTCAAGAAATGGAAGGAGCACGTTATAATTGTGCTTGGGTGCATGGATTTGGACTATGTATTAAGAGAGGATCGCCTTCCAGACCTTACTAGTGCTAGCACTGCTGAGCAAAGGGTTGTTATGGAAAAATGGGAGCGATCCAATTGCACGAGTCTAAAGATAATGAAGTACTCAATTCTAGAAGCTATAAGGGGTGCAATACCTGAGGAGACTCGAGCCAAGACATTCTTGGACCAGATAGCAAACCGATTCGCTGCAAACAAAAAGGTTGAGACAAACACTATTCTTAGTAAGCTTATCTCCATGTGGTACAAAGGGAAAGAGAATATAAGGGAGTACATAATGGAAATGTCCAATCTTATGACTAGACTCAAGGCACTAAAGTTAGAGTTGTTAGAAGACATACTCGTGCACTTGGTCTTGATCTCTCTGCTTACACAATCTAGTCCATTCAAGATCAGTTATAACACACAAAAGGAAAAAATTGACTCTGAATGAGCTTATTGCTCAGTGTGTACAAGAAGAGGAGAGATTGAAATAAGAGAAGATAGAAAGTGCTCACTTGGCTTCCACATCTCAGGGATTTGGTATCAACAAGAAAAGAAAGAGGGACAATAAAGGAAAACAAACTGCATTTTCTAGGTCATCAAAGAAAAAGGTGCAAAAGAAACAAGATAAGGAGATCACTTGTTTCTTTTGCAAGAAGACTGGTCATATGAAGAAGACATGTATCAAATACGTTGCTTGGCGTGAAAAGAAAGGTACACTTCTCAACTTTGTTTATTCAGAAATCAATTTAGCTATAATGTCTATTGACACTTGGTGGATAGATACAAGTGCAACAACTCACATAAGTGTCACGATGCAGGGTTGCCTAAAGAGTTGAATGCCAACTGATGGTGAAAGATACATCTATGTGGGAAATGGCAACAAGGCTGCAGTGAAGGCTATTGGTCTTTTTAGATTATAGTTAGACTTTGGATGTACTTTGGATTTGGAAGAGACTTTTGTAGTATCGTCGTTTAGACGGAATTTAATTTTTGTTTCATGTTTGGACAAATATGGATATTATTGTTCATTTAGAAATGGAATGGTTAGTCTTTATCTAAATTCAAATGCTATTGGTACAGGTAGTCTAACAGATAAATTATACAAATTGAACATAAAGGCCTCTAATGGAAATGAAACCTTGCATTCAAGTAATTATGGCGTTAAGCGAAAATTAACAAATGAGAATTCATCAATGTTATGGCATAGGCGTTTAGGTCATATTTCAAATCAATGCATTCAAAGGCTTGTGTCAGAAGGAATTCTTGATCCACTTGATTTCTCAGACTTTCAAGTCTGTATAGAGTGTATTAAGGGTAAACAAACAAATATGAAGAAAAAGGATGCCAATAAGTGCAGTGACGTCTTGGAATTGATACATACGGACATTTGTGGTCCATTTCCTACCCCTTCTTGGAATGGACAACAATATTTTATCACTTTCATTGACGATTACTCACGCTATGGCTATCTTTATTTGATTCATGAGAAGTTTCAGTCATTGGATGTGTTCAAGAATTTTAAAGTTGAAGTTGAGAACCAACTAAGCAAGAAAATAGAGGCTGTCAAATCTGACCGTGGAGGCGAATATTATGGTAGATATGACGGATCCGGTGAACAACGTCCAGGGCCATTCGCCAAATATTTGATGGAGTGTGGTATCGTTCCTCAGTACACCATGCCGGGGACTCCAAGCCAAAATGGTGTAGCAGAGAGGCAAAACCATACTCTTAAGGGTATGGTAAGAAGTATGATCAGTCATTCCACCTTACCAGAATCACTTTGGGGTGAAGCTATCAAAACTGCAGTTTATATTTTGAACAGAGTCCCAAGCCAAACAGCAGCCAAAACCCCATATGAGTTATGGACTAGCAAGAAACCTAGTATTAGGCATTTGCATGTCTGGGGTTGTCCTGTTGAGGTTAGGCCTTACAAGCCAAATGAAAAGAAATTGGACTCCAGAACTGTGAGTTGCTACTTTGTAAGGTATTCTGAAAGGTCGAGAGGTTTTAAGTTTTATGACCCCTCAACTAAATCCTTCTTTGAAACGAGTAATGCTAAGTTTATTGAGGATGTTGAGTTAAGTGGAAGAGAACCATTAAGAAAGGTGGTCTTTGAAGAGGAATCTGTTAATATTCTTATTATTACAACTGGACTTGGTCATATTATGTTTGATGACACTATCCAGAATGTACAACCAATAATAGAGATTGTAGACACACTTGAGATTCTTCCTACTCAAGTTATGGAACCAGTTCAAGTTCATGAAGAGGTAACTCAACAACCTCAAGAACCTCAAGTACAAGTGCCACTGAGGAGATCCACTAGAGAAAGGAGAAGTACAATTTCAGATGATTATGTTGTATATCTCTAGGAACATGAGTTTGACATGGGTCTGGAAGACGATCCAATTTCAGTTAGTTAAGTCAAACAAAGTTTTGACTCTGAAAAGTGGATAGAAGCCATGAAGGATGAGATGAAATCAATGAAAGACAATGGTGTTTGGGACCTAGTAGAGTTGTGTAAAGGTGTAAAACCGATTGGTTGTAAATGGATTTTTAAGACCAAGCGGGATTCAAAAGGCAACATTGTTAGGTATAAGGCACGCCTAGTTGCAAAAGGTTTCACTAAAAAAGAAGGCATTGATTATAAAGGAGACCTTTTCGCCGGTTTAGTCAAAGGACTCCTTTAGAATCATCATGGCACTTGTGGCTCATTATGATTTAGAGTTGCATCAAATGGACGTTAAAACTGCATTTCTTAATGGTAACATTGATGAGACAATATACATGGTGCAACCAGAGAACTTTGAGTCTAATGATTCAAAACAACTTGTATTCAAATTAAAAAAGTTCATTTATGGTTTAAAGCAGGCATCCCAATAATGGTACCGAAAGTTTGATCAGGTGATTACTTTATTTGGTTTTAAGGAGAACACCGTTGATCTATGCATATATCTCAAGTTCAGTGGGAGCAAATTCATTATCTTGGTGCTATATGTAGATGATATTCTACTTGTTAGTAGTGATGTAAAACTCTTGCATGAAACCAAACGATTTCTATCCAGTAAATTTGACATGAAGGATCTTGGTAATACATCTTTTGTGCTGGGTATACTGATCTATAAGGATCATTTAAGAGGTATACTTGGGTTGTCACAAAAGTCCTACATCTATAAGGAGTTAAGTAAGTTTGGCATGGGCAATTTTGCACCAGGAGACGCACCTATGGCAAAAGGCGATAAATTTAGTTTGCACCAATGTCCAAAAAATGAACTTGAGAAGAAGGATATGGAGAGGTTTCCCTATACCTCGGCAGTAGGAAGTCTCATGTATGCACAAGTTTGTACGCGTCTGGATATTGCGTACATTATTGGAATGTTGGGCAGATATTTGAGTAACCCAGGTATGGATCACTGGAAAAAGGCAAAATGGGTTATGCGGTATTTACAAAGAACTAAAGATTATATGCTCACATATCGAAGATCCAGTCATTTAGAGATCGTGAGATATTCAGAGTTCGATTTCGCGGGATGTCTTGACAGTAGGAGATCCACTTCAGGCTACATCTTCATGTTGGTTGGAGGAGCAGTTTCATGAAAAAACGTTAAATAAACACTTATTGCTTCTTCCACCATGGAGACAGAATTCATAGCCTACTATGAGGCATCAAACCATGGGATATGGCTGCGGAATTTTATCACTCAGTTGCGAATCGTTGATGGGATTGAGAAACCATTGAGAATCAACTGTGATAATAAGGCCGTAAAATTATATTCTAAGAACAACTGGAGTTCATCAAAGTCCAAACACATTGACATCAAGTTCTTGGTTGTGAAAGAAAGAGTTCAGACTCTTCAAGTATCAATTGAACACAAAAGCACAAACTCCATGATTACGAATCCGCTCACTAAGGGTTTGCCACCCAAAGTATATCATGAGTATGTCACACATATGGGTGTTGTACATATTGATGATGTGCTAGTATAGTGGGAGTTTCTATTTAGATTTTGTGTTTGTTTTCTTTATGTGTTATTATGTTTGTGTTATCTGTACAGACCTTGTTTTTTAATGACTATTGTGTTTGAATACTCTGAATTGAAATAATGACTTTCAGAAGCAGTTTAACATCAAGTGTTGAAAGTGGAATTTGACTATTTTTAGTCATAAAGTAGGACCAATTAGAAATAGACATATTAAAGATCACATTCTATGTAATTTCCATGCTACACATCCATACTTGATCCATGTTGCTAATTTTGTTAATATTGTGATCATTGATGGGTCTAGTTATAATTATGATTAATGTTGACATAATTAGTAGACTAGATTGTTTAAGGATATTTAGATAGAATAGCAAAGATGAGCTCAATAAAGTATTATCACGAACATTGTTCTGTAATATATGTGGTCCAAGTGGAAGATTGTTAAAATAACTATGGATTCACATATGGAGCATAGTTTATGATTAAGCTATTCGCATTCGCGTATTTATTTTCTGTTTGTTCTAAGGTATGTGCCACCTCATGTGTAGAGCCCAATACCATATGTGTCTCAGATGATGGGCCTAAGACACATATGACCCAATATTTAAAGGGAATGGTCCCTAAGGCATAGAGGATACATAAAAGTTGGTGTCTGTTCATATAAAAAAAAAAAAAATAGCTTTTTGAAAAGAACCAGAACGCGTTCTTTCTCGCTTCCGATCGCTAGAGAGATTAAGAAGGGTGGTTTCCCTCTATCACTTTAGAAGATCCATATCATATTCAACACAAAATGGACTCAGGTTTGTTCCTAGACCGTGGACAAAGACATACATGTTTTTCTATATTTGATACATATCTAGTTTCTTTTTTTTGGGTGATCATGGAGACTATAACATTCTTTTCTTTCACTTTGTCCTTTGCTTAGCTCTTGGAAGATCAAATAAAAATGAAGGAAAAGTACGCATGTACTGTTTATCTTTTCCTCTTATAATCTTATATCATGGGGAGTTGGGTTGAGATTTTCCTTTCCTTTCTTTTGCTCTTCCCTAATTTTCTCTACAACCTAACAAATGTCTAAATTTCTCCATGATATCTTATAGTTGTTGTTGTTGTTTTTTTTTTTTTTTTTTTTTTTTTTTTTAACAATTTTCTATATGTTTCCACTAAAATACATGCTCATGTTTTCAAGAACAAGTCAATGAGTACTCAGTATCCATCGAAAAACTCAAACTAACATTGGGTTAAGAGTATGTCTGTATGCACAAGTTTCACAAAAGTCCTGCAAAATTAGCAAAATAATAGAAAAATAATGCTAACAAAGAGTTTTATTAAAATTATAATTTGTGGGGTATAATCCCTATGATAATATTCTTTTACAAATAAAATATTCCTCTAATTCTTTCATTTTGATTACAACTTGAAGAACGATGACTAAATTATTTTCTTGGATTTGAAGATCAATCAAGGGCCTACAGTGGCTTTTTCCCGAATGAACTTCTTGAATGACAAAGAATGCGTGTGTAACCTTTTTGCCATTTACCGAACTTGCAGGGGGATTTTATGATACTCTTTTTCGTTTTATGAAGCCTATTTTCCCAGATGAAGTTGCTTTGTAGATCTCATTTTCTTGATCTGAATTTTTCTGATCTCATTTGGATTTTCCCATATCAGATTCTTTTAATCTCTCGATTTTCCCTATCTTGGATTTTTTGATCGTTTGGATTTTCTTGATATTGGATTTTTTGATCTTCTTGATTTTCCCAATCTCGAATTTTCTAATTACCTAGATTTTCTCAATCTCATATTTCCAAACATGTTATTCTTTCTTCATTGCATAAGTATAGTTAAAAAGCAAGGGAGACCTTAATTTTTTTTTTTTTTTTAGTTCCAAGTGGAGACATAAGGAATAACAATTATTAGTGAAAAGAAATATAAAAAGAATAACACGAAAATCAAAATTACAATTTTAGTTTATGTAATTCTTTTATTATAACTAAAATGTATAGATAGTACTTTTATTGTATGAAATTTATGTGTAATTAAAATATATCTACTATACCTTGAATAAGGGTTGTTCCTAATTTATCATAATTTGGAATCTTGTTTAAGAACTAATTATAATCATTTATTATAATTTAATAGAATTAAGAAAAGATAATGAAAAAGTTGAATTTCACATTTTTGAATCAATCCATATATTAGAAATAAAATTCATGATCCTAAGACCTCTTTCTAATAACTTTTTCTTTTAAGTATTCTCATTCATATACGAAGAGTGAAAAGGCAAATTTAAATTTTGAAATAAAAAACCAGTTACAACAACAATATTTGTTTACCTATTTCCAACTCTTTTATTCTCTCTTTTAAGACAACTCTCATCTATCTTGCTCTTATTCTTGTTTTTCTCTCTTTTAAGGCAACTCTCGTCTCTCAATTTCCCTTTCTCATCCACTCTCTTTAACATAATTTTTTTGTCATGAGATGTATAGATCAGAGCTTGGGGATACAAGCTTTGAAAGGTATAGATTATGCCGTATTTTTGTTGTAAATCTTTAATGTTTCTATCATATTTCAAATAAAGCTTTGAAAGAAACCTATTTTTTTTGTTGATTTTGTTGTATATCTTATAAATCTTTTATGTTTCTTGCAAAATCCTTTTGTTTTCCATTTGTTCTAAGAAGATCTGATGACAATGATAGAAAAACAATTCTTTGAGTTATTTTCTTTCACTTTGTCCTTTATTTAGTTCTTAGAAGATCAAATAAAAATGGAGGAAAAGTACTCACATACCGTTTATCTTTTCCTCTGATAATCTTGTATCATGGGGAGTTGGGTGAAGATTTTCCTTTCCTTTCTTTTTCTCTTCTCTAATTTTTTCTACAACATAACAACTATCTAAATTTCTCCATGATATCTTATAGTTGTTTTTTTTTTTTTTTAACAATTTTCTACATATTTCCAATAAAATACATGCACATGTTTTCAAGACCAAGTCAATGAGTACTCAGCATTCATCGAAAAATTCAAACTAACATTGGTTGAAGAGTATGTCTATATGTACGAATTTCACGAAAGTCCTGCAAAATTAGCAAAGTAATAGAAAAATAATGCGAATAAAGATTTTTATTAAAATTAAAATTTGTGGGATACAATCTTTATGATAATATTATTTTAAAAAAGAATATATTTCTTTGATTATTTCATTTTGACCTCAACTTGAAGAATGATGACAAAATTGTTTTCTTGGATTTGAAGATCAATCGAGAGCTTAGAGTGGTTTTTTCCCGAATGAACTTCTTAAATGACGAAGAATGCGTATGTAGCCCTTCTGCCATTTACTGAACTTATAGGGGGATTTTATGAAACTCTTTTTTTCTTTAAGAAGCCTCTTTTCCCATATGAAGTTGCTTTGTAGATCTCATTTTCTTGATCCGAATTTTTCTAATCTTTTATGAATTTTCCCATCTCGGATTTTTTGATCCTTTGGATTTTCCCGATCTTAGATTTTCTAATCCTTTGGATTTTCTCAATCTTAGATTTTCTGATCCTCTTGATTTTCCCGATCTCCAATTTTCTGATTACTTGGATTTTCTTGATCTTATATTTCCAAACATGTTATTCTTTCTTCAATGTATAAGTAAAGTTAAAAAGCAAGGGAAACCTTAATTTGTTCATTTCTTTTTAAGTTCCAAGTTGAGACAAAGAATAACAATTATTAGTGAAAATAAATATAAGAAGAATAATAAGAAAATCAAAATTGCAATTTTATTTTATGTAATTCTTTTATTATAACGAAAATGTATGGATAGTACTTTTTTTGTATGAAATTTGTGTGTGTAATTAAGCGTTGTTATTAATTTATCATAATTTGGAATTTTGTTTAAGTACTAATTATAATTCAATAGAATTAAGAAAAGATAATGAAAAAGTTGAATTTTATATTTTTAAATCAATCCATATATTAGAAATAAAATTCATGATCTTAAGACATCTTTCTAATAATTTTTTCTCCTAAGTATTCTCATTCATATACAAAGTGTGAAGAGGTAAATTGAATTTTTGAAATCAAAAAACGGTTACAAATACAATATTTATTCACCTATCTTTAGCTCTTTTATTCTCTCTTTTAAGACAACTCTCGTCTCTTAAGTTTCTCATTCTCATCCACTCTTTTTAACATAATTTTTTTGTCATGAGATGTAAAGATCAGAGATTGGGAATACAAGCTTTGAAAGGTATAGATTATGCCATATTTATGTTGTAAATCTTTAATGTTTCTATCATATTTCAAATAAAGGTTTGAAATAAACCTAATTTTTTTTGTTGATTTTGTCGTATATCTTACAAATCTTTAATGTTTCTTGCAAAATCCTTTTGTTCTCCATTTGTTCTAAGAAGATCTGATGAAAATGATAGAAAAACAGTTCTTTGAGTTCTCTTTTTTTACTTAGTCCTTTGTTTAGTTCTTGGAAGATAAAATAAAAATGGAGGAAAAGTACTCATATACCATTTATCTTTTCCTCTAATAATCTTGTATAATGGGGAGTTGGGTGAAGATTTTCCTTTCCTTTCTTTTTTTCTACCCTAATTTTCTCTGCAACCTAACAACTATCTAAATTTCTAGATGATATCTTATAGTTGTTCTTTTTAACAAATTTCTACATGTTTCCAATAAAATACATGCACATGTTTTTAAGACCAAGTCAGTGAGTACTTAGCATCCATCGAAAAACTCAAACTAACATTGGTTGAAGAGTATATTTGTATGCAAAAATTTCACAAAAGTCTTGCAAAATTAATAAAATAATAGAAAAATAATGCCAACAAAGATTTTTATTAAAATTAAAATTTGTGGGGTATAATCTTTATGATAATGTTCTTTTACAAAATAATATATTCCTTTGATTATTTCATTTTGACACAATTTGAAGAACGATGACGAAATTGTTTTCTTGGATTTGAAGATCAATTGAGGGCGTAGAGTGCTTTTTTTCCGAGTGAACTTCTTGAATGGCAAAGAATGTGTGTAATCATTCTGCCATTTATCAAACTTGCAGGAGGATTTTATGAAACTCCCTTTCATTTTATGAAGGCTATTTTCTCATATGAAGTTGCTTTGTAGATCTTATTTTCTTGATCTGAATTTTTATGATCTCTTCTAGATTTTCCCATCTTGAATTTTTTGATCCTCTTGATTTTCTCAATCTCGGATTTTTTGATCCTTTGGATTTTCTTAATCTTGGATTTTCTGATCCTTTGGATTTTCCTGATCTCGGATTTTCTGATCACATAGATTTTCTTGATCTCATATTTCCAAACTTGTTATTCTTTCTTTAATATATAAGTAAAGTTAAAAAGTAAGGGAAATCTAAATTTGTTTATTACTTTTTAAGTTTCAAGTGGAGACATAAGGAATAACAATTATTAGTTAAAAGAAATATAAGAAGAACAACACGAAAATTCAAATTACAATTTTATTTTGTATAATTATTTTATTATAACTAAAATGTATGGATAATACTTTTATTGTATGAAATTTATGTATATAATTAAAATATATCTACTATACCTTGAATAAATGTTGTTACTAATTTCTTATAATTTGGAATCTTGTTTAAGTACTATTTATAATAATTTATTCTAATTAAATAGAATCAAGAAAAAATGAAAATTTTGAATTTCACATTTTTAAATTAATCCATATATTAGAAATAAAATTCATCATTCTTGTTTTTCTCTTTTTTAAGATAACTCTCATATCTCAGTTTCTCATTCTCATCCACTTTCTTTAACATAATTTTTCTGTCAAAAGATGTAGAGATCAGAGCTTGGGGATACAAGCTTTGAAAGGTATAGATTATGTCATATTTCTATCATAAATCTTTAATGTTTCTATCATATTTCAATGAAAGCTTTGAAAGAAACCTTATTTCTTTGTTGATTTTGTCACATATGTTATAAATCTTTACCGAACTTGCAGGGAGATTATATGAAACTCATTTTCTTCTTATGAAGCCTCTTTTTCGTGTGAAGTTGCTTTGTAGATCTAAATTTTTTTATCTAAATTTTTCTCTCTTCTGTATTTTCTCATCTCAGATTTTCTTATCCTTTGGATTTTCTAATCCTTTAGATTTTCCTGATCTTGGATTTTATGATCACTTTGATTTTCTTGATGTCAGATTTTCTAATCCTTTGGATTTTCTTGATCTTAGATTTTTTGATATTTTTTTTCCCGAAGGAAGCCCCCTTTATTTATAACTGAAGATAGGAAATTGAATTTTGAATTCCTGAATTTTAGTATCTTAATTGAAGGTGTTTCGTTTTTTTATTTTAGATTTTTTAATAATAATTAGAAGTCTAGGCTACAGGCAACCAGAATAAAAAAAATACAAAAAAATCAAGCCCGCTAATAGGCTATAGGCAACCAAAATAAAAAAATACAAAAAAATAAAGCCTGCTAATTATAATAATGCATTGATATAGCAGAGACAAACGACTAAAGCAAGTATACTTAAATTAAAAATCAATAAAAGCATCCATTGTATTTACTAATTTAGAAGTCTAGGCCACAGCTAACCAGAATAAAAAAATACAAAAAATAAAGCCTGCTCGCTAGAGGGACCACCTCCTGAAACATGTCTTCCTCTCTGGGTAGGGTCACCTAGAAACTCGTCCTCATCATCGGAGGGGAAGCTAGAAGTATCCTGGGTGATGTCATGCTTCTTCATACAACATCGGTAGCCGTAGAAGAACATATCATCCACCTGTTTTTTGTAGTCTACCTCCAATTCTTCTTTCTGAGCGGCAAACCCCTCCCCCCTCCCCTCGCCCATCGAAGATCCTGCAGCTTTTGCATTAGCCGAGCAACCTAATCTTCAACCTTTTTCTTGTTGGCTGCTAGAGCCTCTTTCTCTTCAGTAAGCCAATGAGCTTTAACCTAAGATACCTCTTTTTCTTCCTCGACCTTTCTCAACAAATCGACACCTTCTTCAGCAAGCTTCTAGGCAGTGGCGACCTCTCTTTTCGCCGTCTCCAAGTTGGCGAGAAAATCCTCATTCTTGTCCATGTTATGAGCAACATATGCCCTCATGGTTTCAGTTGCCTCTAGCAGATGGAAAAGGTGAGCGCGCTGCCGCATAAGGTTTTGGACTCCGGCTATCACCTAGGGGCAACAGAGAAATCGTTATAAAATGAGAGATTAAGGCAAAAACAAGTGTAAAAGGGAAAGATGACATACCACTTCTTCTGTTTCAAAAATCGTGTAGTGCATATGGAGAATGCGGGCAATAGTGGTGTCCAGAGTACCGTGTGGAAGCCATGCCATGAAAGACCGACTAGGATTGTCATCTATCTCAATTAGGATTTACTGAGTAGCCGGAAAGAGCACCTCCATGTTTTGTACTGGGGCTTTTTTTCCATGAAGGAAGGGATGCGTTTTAGAAGCTTAAATATCTCCTATCGACTAGGGACATATGCTGACTTTGGATGGGGAGGAGAAGAAGTCATGCACTTGAACAATTCTTTGTTGAGGTTTTTCGGGACAACAAAAGCTTTCTTCGTCTTGTTATAAGAAATATCATCAATAGAGGAAGGTTTCTCATCTGGCTCAGGAGTGACGGTTGCAGTAGTGGTCAGAGGTATTGGCATGGGTGGAGAAGCTAAGGGAGGTTCTGGACAAGCTTTCTTTGAAGGGGTAAGATTGATAGCAATGGATTAGGATAGGCGCTTACGTTGCCTCTCACGAAATCTGGTCTTCAAATTGGAAGCTATATCCTCTTCCTCCTTTTCTTTCTCGCAAATAATAGGAGCCACTACCAGGTCAAACCATGCTATTGGTCTATCGCTAGAAGATGAAGAAGATGAAGATGATGAAATTGATAGAGAAGACGAGGATATAGGAGGCGGAGTCCTCGCCCTCTAGACATGACGAGCAACAAATTCCTTCTTCTTTTGAGTGGGAGGGCAGACAACAAAATTGGAGAATGGATGACCAACAGCTAGAGCTTGCCTCAATGTCCCCTCCTAACATCTTCTCTCTTGCTCCTCTAAATGGGCCTGGTGTGCCTCAGAATCTTCCAAACGAGCAACCTCATAAAAAGACAAATCATTCAGTATGAAGTGTTCACCAAGCACCAAAGACGGGGAAGCTAGCTAAAGAAATACGGGGATGATGAATGACTTGGGATTGTCGATCAACGCTAACAAGTTTTTTTCAGACAAAAGAACCTTGTAAGCTCGTTCGACTGTGTCTATCTTGAACAACTTGTTGAGTTGGGTGAATGAAGCCTTTTCTACCCACTCTACAAGGCATCCCCATCTCTCCTTGCCTGCATTACATAAATAGAAAGATCATTAGTAAATTTACAACAAGGAAGAAATAATTACAAGATATAAAGAAAGTGATAGAAGCATAGCCTACTCGGAATCTCCAACGAATGTTATGGAGAAAAAACTCCATCTAGTCCCTCAATTGAACCACTCCAAGGACTGGATACTAGAACATGCCCCTTGGCCCAATCTTTGCATGAATCTAGAAGATCGATCACTAGTTGGAGGGAAGGAATATGAGTAGACAAGTTGAACCTTTCCTTTTAACTCATCTTGATGGTATAAACGAACAAGACTTTCAGCAAGGAAAGATCCAACTAGAAAAGCATGTCCAACACACTACACCCCATCAACACCCAGACAACGTTCGAATCAAAAAAAGTTGGAGGAATTTGTGTGAAATGAAGGAATTACTTGAAGAGAGAAGGGATAGGAAAATGAAGCCCAACAACAAATTGCTCATTGGTGAAATATATCATATTACTAGGAAGGTCAGCAGAGGATCGAGCCTCGTCATCTATTAATTGAATTGGGATATTGTCCGGAATATGGAAATGAGCCTGAAATTCCCGTTTAGATAGGACACCACTGGACACTTTAGTCTGAGGCACCCGACTCTTATGTTTTTTCGTCCACTTTGCTGAGGCCTTCTGCTGGTAGAAGCGACTCCTCCTCTTGCCCCTATGCTAAGTGGATTTAGGCCTTGTGGAAACCTACGGAGGTCAACATAGTTATTAGAACCAATCGCCCAACCCGTCCACTGTTCAGTGTTGCCTCAACAATACAAAAAGAAACCTAGATAGACCAAAAGCCCGAAGCTAGATGGGTTGGCTATCGAAACTTGTAAAGCAAATCTCCTAGCCAATGATAAAGGAAGAATCGCTCCCATCGCCTTAGTGCGATGATAGCGAAAAAAGAACATGAACCGACGACAAATGCATTGACAACATAGGAGCAAAAGAGGAAACTGAAAAGCCCTAAGTTCGACCATCGGCACATTTATTATCTCCCAAACAAAGCACCTAGAATAAAAAAAAACATTGAACAACCCTAAATTTGGATGCGGAGGTGTCCATTTTCTATCTAACCAAACAACCGTCGATGTGGTCCAAAGAAAAATAGCAAGCATTGCAAAAGGAAGGGTGAGTGATGAAAAACTTACTGAATCAGGAATGAGCACTTCAAGTGGGGAAGAAATCCATTGGAAGCAAGTTTAAAGCCGGTGACGAGGAAAGCAAAGAATAGCAATCGGTGACAAACACAGTGGACAAGGAAGGCAAAAAACAACAAGCAGTGGTAAATGCAGCGGCAGTGGAGGTGCAACATGACCAAGGAAATTGCAAAGCAAGAAAAGGCTAAAAGGTGACCCAAAAAGTATGGAGCCCCTCTATTTATAGGGATACAAAAACCTAGGTATTCAAAGGGACAACCTGCCTAGAAATGCTTCCCAAAGCCAATTGAAGACGTGCACTGCCTGATAGCCAGCTTTGATTGATGCGACCCATCATTACAGCCCCAAATGACACGTGTTCCTAAGTGCCCAAATAACCTAAAGAGATAGATAATTCGTTCTACCTCAACCCATTGGCTACTTGATCGAATAGAAGTAGACGTATTAAGGGGGCATTGTGGGGGGTTTTCTCCACATGTCTTCCCCCAAATCAAAAACTTTTAGTCCGTCCAAGGTAAGTAGATGATCTATTTGAGATCAATCCATCTGAACCAAAACAAACTCCGTCTGGCGCAATAGGAAAGAGATTTCTTTCTTTTCTAAATGCTAGATGGAATGGACAGACCAAGCAAACTGAGATTTCTAGATGAATTAACCAACATAGCAGGAAATTGCAAGCATTGAATAGATGGATAATGACACCCAATGCCTAAACAACAACCTAGACGACATTTACACCTAAAAGCCAATGTCTACTAATTGCTACATGCAATCAGCGACATTGACAAACGTAAATGCATAGTCAACTACATGGTCCGAGACTATTGCTTAACAACCAGCAAATGACACTAGTCAGCGGCTTTTGTTTGCTATGATTGCCCAATCTGCTCAGAGATGATGGTGTTGATTCTCTTGCTAAGGCTTGATTTCTGTCCTAATGGCAATCATTATCACAAAAAAGGCATGAATGCACCATTGACGCTATGGTGATGGTGTCATCTGCTCTATAAAAACCCCTCGAGAAGCATGAAAAAAGTACGCACGTATAGAGCCATTCAAAATAATTGGACCCATCCTTATTACTTTATGACTTAAGTTTCGAAGGGGCATGCTCAGACCACTTGTTCGAACATCCTTTTGTGTAGAGAAGAAGTTATTCTGACTCCAGAGAAGTTAGACGGACCCAAATCTGGTTGGCACTACACCAACATGTATCAAATAAAAATTGGTAAACCACAAATACTTCTCTCATTTGTAAATTCTAGAGATGATTATTATAATTTAGAAACTATGATTCCAAGAACAGGTTGTCTTAAGGCAGAATCTGATCATAATATAGCGAAACAAGCCCAAAAATGTTTGATCAACTGTCTCTTGGTTTTTTCGGAGAAAATGCAGTTTCTGGGGCAATGCTACTGTATTCTGTGGCGTGAAATTCTCTTCTTCTTCTTCCACTTCGTGTAGAAGTCTCGATTTTCGCCTTTTTTTTCTCCTCGTTTGCTCCAAGACCGCAAGAAAGAAGCAATCCTTCTTGCGGAGTTACAAAGGAACTCAGCTTACCGATCATAGGATTTCTCCGAGGAGTTTCCATGGATTATCACAATTTCCTCTGATAGTCAAGGAAGATGGAGATCTAGTGTGGAGAGATTCCAATTTTCTAGCTAAGAATTGATTGAAAATTCTTGAACTCCATCGACAAAAACATAACAACATCTCCGATGTTGACTTCCCATTCCCCATCAAAGAAGACAATCAGAATAGAGACCCTAGCATTGGTCTCCATCTTCTTTCCTACGTGTCAATGGTAGCCTTGGAAAATTCTCCTTTTTGCCACCATGTTGGAAGCTTCTATATCCTTTTCAATGGGCAACAACCCTCCCGAATAATGTGCGAGATCCATCCTAAAAAAAATCTCTTCCTTCATTTTTCTCTCGTTACAACCGTGGTGATCTCTTTCAATATGTGGGCTGTCAAAATCCTTCACATATGTGTTGGCCACTTACCATTGTTGCATGATAATCCCTTCTTTTTTCCCCAGGATTCCTTCCATGTCTCCTTATTTGGTTGTGATCTCCTATCCTTAATGGCTCCAAGTCTCATGCAAAATTAAAAATAAAATTGAAATAAGAAATCATGTAATTGGAAGTTAAGATCAAAATGAAATAGAATAAAATAAAATAAATTAAACGTCAAATCACATATCCACAAGATCCAAGATATCAATTCATGGAATTAAAGAATGAATAAACAAGTAAGCAAATAAACAAATAAATAAATAAAGGTATAAAAATAAATATTAGACGTATGCAATTAGAAAAAATCAAGAAATTAAATTAATGCAACAGATTATAATAATTGAAATGTCAAACTCAAACCATCAAAGATTAGAAAATTCATCTCATGCAATAAAAGAATAAAAGTCAAGCCAATACTCATCTTATCTCGAAAAATAAGTAACCAAAATCAAGAACATGCCTAAGTGAACTATGCCAAAAGAAGTGTCTAAGTGATCCTATGATAAAAAATATCTAAATGACCAAGGGTGATCCTAGGTGGGCTCGAGTATGCCTAGATGGGTCAGGATGTGCCTAAGTGGGCCTAGGAGTGCCTAAATGAGCATGAGTGATCCTAAATGGGCTAGATGTGTCTAAATGTGTCAAGGCATGTCTAAATAGGCCAAGTGTACTTAGATGGGCTAAGGCATGCCTAAATGGACCAGGTACATCTAAATGGGCATGAGTGACCCTAAATGGGCCAGGTGTACCTAGATGGGCTGGTATGCCTAAATGGGTTAGGTGTGCCTAGGTAAGTCAGGGTGCACCTAGGTGGGTCAAGGTGTGCCTAAGTGGGCTTGAGTGTGCCTAGATGGGTTAGGGTGTGCCTAAGTAACCTAGGGTGATTCGAAATATGCTTAAGTGACCTAGGTGATCAGAAAAGTGCCTAAGTGACCTAGCATGATAAAAAAAAGTAAAAAAGGTTTTGTAAGTATGTTCTTAAATATGTACTTAAAGGAGCTATCCTAAAAAGAAAAAGGAAAAATCCTAGATCTAACTTGGGGTTGTCAAGGGTCACAATCAGAGGTCAAATAAATCCTTAACTAGAGTCTCCAAGGTAGTTCAAAAAGGTAAGTTGTAGCAATGGACCACCAATGGGACGAAAACAAGGTAACAAGGAGTGGAGGAAAACAAATAGAAAAACATGTATTGCTAAGACAAAATGGAGGGTCTATACTAACCAGAGTAAAAACTTCCATTTGGAATCACTAACCTAAAAGGATTGACTTAATCCAACAAAAACAAAAAATTGCCTAATTTAGGATGAATGTGTCATAAGCTCCTCAAAATCCCACTAGATGGGTTTGGGCTTTGTGTATGCACATAAGCCTCTGCTTTCTCTCCAAGAGCCCACGAGGCCTAGAAAGTGGGATTCAATAAAACCCTTTTTTTACTAACATCTACTTCCTATATATATGGGTAAGGAGACTTAGGCAATCTTCTTACAAAGAGAAGGATTAAGATTTTCGTTGGAGAAAACAAGGGTAAAGTTTAGATTTTAGGATTTCACATCGTGGCCTTTATTTGAAGTGAAAATCTAGAGGAAGATTTTGAAGTAATGCAAAAAAAACTAGGGCTCCCATATAGTTATGAGATAACACATGGGGTTAAGGTGACCATTACGCACAATAATCTTTGTTTAAAGTTATTGAAAGTTCACAATTGAGGGTCTCCATTGGCAGTGATAAAAAGATGGAAGAGGAAAGATGGTTTAAGGTTCTGAAAAAGTCAAACCATAATATTGTAAGATAAGTATAGAGACAGAGGTTTGAATAGTTTTACCCTATCTGACATTCCTAAAGACTATTGTTCTTATCCATAGATAAACTTGGTATTTTATTTTTAGAAGTAAGAACAAAACAATTATTAATGTAAGGTATGAGAGTTTAGAGAAGTGCCAACGAAAAACATATCATTAAAACCTATTTTTTGTAGTAGTTAAAATGATATCCCACATCAATCTTAGACAAGCTAAGACCTATCACAAGAGCTTATGAATAGGAAATTTTTGTATCCCACATCGATTATAGAGAAATTTAAGGCATTCCAAGGAGCTTATAAATGAGATAGGCCCTTGTTTTTTTTTTTTTTTAAATAACTCAAGGTGCATAAAGTATAAGTTTTGTTTAAGGAAAAGCAAGAAGGCAACCAAGGCCGAAGGCTTGTAGTAAGGAACTACAGAAGCTCCAAGGATAAAGGTAAGATATTGTAGCATAGCTAAAAAAATAAAAAGAAATGTACTAAACATATGCACATGAAATATCAAATATATTTTATACTTTATTAGTTTGATTTACTGTCTATAAAGGAGAATATGTTTTTGTTCACTTATGTTATATTGAAAATATATGGAAATTTCTTTTGAATGTTTTTTAGCCAAGGATTTATTCAATTTTATGATTTAGTCTTATTTCCTTAGTTATTTATGATAATAGGTTAGTAATAATATTATCCTAATGCAATATTCAAATTCTACAGAAATCCTATCATATGTCTTATTAAGCTAAAAATAGAAGAATTATACTTTACTAAAAAACCTTGAATTTTGTTAACATTACATAGTAAAATTATCAAGTTACCAGAATAAAAAAGATTCATCATATAAATTGAATCTTATTCTCATAAGATCAATTCTATTAACTCAAACATCCATTTTAATTATATAAAAAAAATGTTTCAAAATTTCAAAAACCAATTTTAATTTCAAAATAAAACATCTAATCAAATTAGTTATTCTTCTCTTATAGGGAAAAATGATCTTACTCAAATAATCCAATTATTTAGCAATTTATATTACACTAATCGTAGCAAACACTAAATCAAAAGTTAAATACTACCATAATTAATCCATGAACTAATCAAAACATTAAGAGATGAACATATTAAAGTAACCCCAATTTGTTATCATCTTTTTAGCCTTATCATTCCGGTTTTTCCCCTCTAGGAATGTTAAAGAATGATAATGTGTAGTAGCCCTAGAAATTGTAACTAGCTTGGACAAAGAAACGTGGATTTTGTTATGAAAAATGAGTTTTGCTTTTATTTATGTCATAACTGTGACTTGTTCCTGTGGTAATTCTCTTGGGAATTGGCATGCTTGATTTCAAAGTTACAAGATGAATTTTCTTGGTATCCATATGACAAATATAATGGACTTGAAGGAAGAGGTGAGATTTTAAGGAATATTCTATAAGGTGTCTAAGAATTTTTTTTTAAAAAAATTATCATCAAGAAAAATGTGGACAATTTTTTTTTTTTATTGAATTTAAAATAAATACTTGCATAATATATATATGTATGTGTGTGTTTGCGTATCTCTTACCAAAGAATATATCATCCAATTATTCCTTCAAGAAGAGTTTGATTTCAAGACTTGAAGATTCTCATATTGTCTATCTTTTCAAGATTACCTTTGGGTTTTTAAGCCTTGAATTGGATCTCCACTTGAGTTTATTGTCAACCATTGTAACACTTAACCTAATTAAGAAGGACTAAATAAAAATTTGATTTGAATCTTGAATTGATTATTAGAGATTTGACAATTTGATTGTACTACTTTGTTTCATAACCTCAATAACATTACCTTGTAAATGTCTTCATAATATCTTGCATATTGTAGTTCAATTTACTTGTATTTGCCTTGTATATATCTTATAAGTTCTTTTCCAATTTTCATAGAATCATTTATATGTAGTAGAGTTTCCTTGCATAAGTTTCTCATTAGGTGTGTGTCTATATTATTTTGAATGCTTAGCAACATTAGTATGAGGAACGTACAAATATTAGTATGATGATGATAATAATAATTGTAGGAACGGTGCTAATATAAATGATGTTACTATTGATAATTTTCTAAATATTAATAATGATATCCTGGATTAAACTTATTTTATTAGCCATGACATAAGAAGTATAATACTAAAAATAATAGGAACAATTATAAAATTATCAATATAAGTAATAATAATTTGTAGTGGGAATAATAACATCAATTAAATTAATGCTAGAATGGTTAACATATTGACCATGACATCCGTAATAGTAACAACAACAAGAAGAATAGTAATAATAATAATAACACTAAAGAAAACAACAACAATCCCAACATCTTGAAAACATAACAATGTTGAATAGGAGAAAAAAACCTAAATTAATGTGAACACATAAAGGAATAACAAACAAAATTGAAATCTATGCAAGGTCTGAAACTTAAAGCAAACTTTGCATGATTTCTTCAACCATTCATGGTTCATTAAGAGAGATAACCAATTTTATGCCCTTTAACCCCTTAAACATAATTCTTCTAATTTTCTATAGTTAAAGGTCATGATTCTTGGATTGTTAAGGATAAAGATTTTGAGACTTGGGCATTGATCTTATTTATATTAGGTTGCTCATATTTGAAAACTAAAGTGTCATTTGATGTATTTTCTTTCAAAAAAATAAAATAAATAAATAAACCATTTTGCTTCAATAAAAGGAAAGAAGGCCCTAATTAGTACAGATAATTGAAGGTGCAAAATGGAGCCTTTTGCCTTCTAAGACCATTTATTTTAAAATCTAAATGTAGTTTCTAATAATTCTTAGTTTCTTTCATTGTCTGTCATTTTTTTTTCTCTCTCTTCATCTATATATGTGTGGACCCACATTTTTCACGTGCATCCCTACTCGACAACGAGACTCGCTTTTATTTATTTGTGAAAAAATGATTTTTAGAAAAAAACTTGGAGTCGCCACTTATTTTAGTTTTATTTTTTAAAAGGGAAAATAAAATAAGAAAGAGAACTATGTAACTCCTTATTTAGAAAAGACATGTATGCAAAAATCAAATCTGAATTCGAGGATCAGGTTACTTAACAAAAAGGTACGATAATGAACCATAGCACCCCTCTAACCCCATATACATACGGTCTTTACTAAACGAATCAAGGGAATTGTGACAATTAATTAATTAATTATGGATACCAAGAAAAATAATCACGCAAATGAGTATGTACAAGTCATGGTGAAAATCAATATACACAAAAATAATGATGAAATCTAATTATAAAAATACACAAAATAAATGACAAGAGCATTATGCAAATTGATTTATTGAACTGATTAAAAAAATATTTTTTTTCAAGAAATTTCAAAGGAATTTATTAAAAACAATTTCAAATTAATGATTTCAATTTATTTATTTACAAAAAAAAGTTTCAATTTATTTTCAATTATTGAATTGATTCATTTTCACTTGTGTTCAATTCTCTTGAAAGTTATTTACATTTATTTTATCAAAAGAATTTATTACAAAATTTCAATTTGATAATAAAAAAAATCATTTTTACTTAAAAAAAAAAAATGAGTTTTTACAACTTTATTTACAAATGTATTTTAATTTGATTTCTATTAATTGTTTTTTTTACAAATTTTATTTACAAAAATATTTTCAATCCAATTTTATTTTATTTTTAAAAAAAATTATACTGCTTCGATTTAAAAATTCCATTCTTACTAAATAAATTATTTAAGGTCTTTATCTACAAAAATTACTTTTAATTCCATTCTACATTAACAGAGATTTTTTCAAAAAAAAAAAAACATTTTTTTGAACAAGTTTATTAAAAATTAACCTTTGGGACAATTTTATTTTAAAAAATAATTTTTATTAAACAAAAAAAAAAATTGGACAATTATTATCAAATACAATTTTTCAAATTCTATTAAAAACAATTTTTTTTGAATTTTTCTGATAGCATTTTTCTGAATTTTTATTAACAAAAAACTTTCTTTTACTAAGAAGAATATTTTAAAACTATTATTTTATTAAAACATATTTATTGAATTGTTCTTCTTATTTAAACAAAATTTTTGGTTTATTCGATGTTCAATTCTGGACATAACAAGTAAATATATACAAACAAATATTTACAAAAATCAATAAAAATAAAACTAAATAGTAGTGAGAAATAAAACGCGTACCTTGATAAGCTTACAACAAGTTCAATATCTTCTTACAGCTTTTCGAGTCTTACTTTCTTCCTTGAAATTCCATGCTCCACTATCATAAATCCGTATTTAGCCAACAAAATTGCAGAATGACCCATGCAAAAACAAAAATAGCCCAAATGTAAATATCCAGATATGTACAAAATCTCAAACAAATATTCAAACCCAAATTCAAATTTCAAATTAATTCAATAAATTTCGTCAATCAAAATGAGCTCAAATTAGCAAATATAACCCAACAAAAACATCTTACGTTCTATAGGCCCTAATCCAAAATTTTTAAATTAATAACCAAAATATAAGCTCAATTAATCAAACTCAAAACATGACAAATTAAAATAAATTCCATTAGGCCTAAACTTAATATCTCATAATTCCAACCTAATTTAATATGCAAACTTAAACCCACAACCAAAATAAAGCCCAATTTATGCTAATCACAATTTACTATCAAAATCAAACACAATTTAATAAATAAATAACAAAATAAATTAAGCAAACTCAAAATACCCAAACCACTACTGCATAAATCAAACAATAATAAATATAATGGCAACAATAATAATAATAAAAACAAAATAAAAAATTTTAACTCACGTTTTGGAGCCGGTTTGTGTGTTGTGGGAAAGAAAGAAAATGGGAGAAGAGTGGGAGATAAGGGAGATGGTGGGGTGGCAAAAATGGGCTTTAGGTGGAAAAAAAATAAAAAGAAGAAAGAAAATGAAAAGGAAAGAAGAAGAAAATGGGAAAAAATGGGAGGAGAAAACGAAAAAGCATCGTGGAGATCAGTAAAGTGGCTAGCAGTGGAGTAGGGACGGAGTAGATAAAGAAGAAATGGAAAAAATGAAGGAAAAAATCGGAAAAAAAAAAAAAAAAAAAAAAAAAAAAAAAAAAAAAGTGGGTAGGAGAAGAAAAAAATTCAAAAAAAGAAAATAAGGGAAGAAAGGAAAGAAGGAGGGGGACAGGGAGCGTGTGGCTGTGGGAGGAGAAAGTGTGGTAGAGTCGTCTGTGGGAAAGTAATTGAGAGGAAAAATGAGAAGAAAACAATTTGGGGTCAAAATCAAGAGAGGAAAAGTAGGGGGTGGGGGGGGGGGAGAAGAGTAAGGGTGGTGTCTCCATGATGTGGGAGATATGGGGATAGATTGGGGTAGGTTAGGGTAGGTATGGGAAAGTAAGAAAAAAGAGAGAAAAAAAAAATGAGAAAATGAAGAAAAAAGAAAAAAAAAATAGAATAATAATAATAAAAAAAAACAATATACAAAATAATAAAAACTAAGAATTAAAGGGTGAGTAGGCCAAAAATATCATATGTAATCGAGTTTGAAATCTAAGGATAAAATTGGGCTCAAAATTAATGTGAAAATAAAATTGGGACAAATTTTGGGGTCTACAAATATGCCTTTCTTTGATAGAATCCATGAGTAAAGTGAGTGTATACACAAGCAAAATAAAGTGAGCTTTGCCGAAGAACAAGAAAGACCACCAAATTTGTCTCAGTATGACATGGGCTCTCTTAAACCAAAACAAGAACAAAAAAGCTCTAAAACCCTACAAAAATGGCAAGAACGGAAACTCCTAAGGTGCCTCTAAAGTTACACTATGGATCAAGACTCCCTCAGAAAAGTCTCCAAAAGTAACTCAAAAATTAATGGCGAAGTCAAGTAGCAGTCGAACCACCAAGGAGCATAGGAATGAACACATACAAAAGGAAAACTACATGTGCTCTATACAAGGGCATGAGGCGAGGGGTACCAATGGTATGATCAAAACATATGTTATAAGCTTAAAGGACTGTAACACACACAATGGATGAGAAAAGACTCTAGAAAACTACGACTCTGAATGCCAAGACTGCAACGAATTACTTTGAACACATAAACTATGACTCTGAATGCCTAACTGTGAGCAATGGCTCTGATTGCCAAACTGAGAAATGACTCAAATGCCTAAGTGAAGAAGGTGACTCTGAACGCCTAATATGAGGAAAATGGCTTTGAACATCTAATTTGAGGAAATGGCTTTAAACGCTTAAACTAAGCAAGGTGGCTTTGAACGCTTAAACTGATGAAAGTGGCTCTGAACGTCTAATATGAGGAAATGGCTTTGAACGCCTAAGTAGACGAATATGGCTCTAAATGCCTAATATGAGGAAATGGCTCTGAATGCCTAAGTTGATGAAGGTGGCCTTGAACGCCTAATATGAGGAAGTGGCTCTGAACGCCTAAGTTGATAAAGGTGGCTTTGAATGCCTAAATTGAAAAAGGTGGCTCTGAACACCTAAACTAAAAGAAATGGCTTTAAATGCCTAAACTGGAAGAGACGGCTCTAAATGCCTAAAATGTGGTTCTGAACTCCTAAACTAAAAGAGATGACTCTAAACTCCTAAAATTGTGGCTCTGAATGCCTAAATTAAAATAATTAACTCTAAACACCTAAACTAGAATAAATGGCTTTAAACACCTAAATCGAAAGAGATGGCTTTAAACGCCTAAACTAAAATAAATGGCTCTAAACTTCTATGGGAAGAATGACTTTGAACGCCTATAGGAGAAATGACTCTGAATGCATATCTAAAAGTGGTGGCTCTGAATGCCTAAATTGAGGAAGGTGGAACTGAGCAAAGTGGCTCTAAATGCCTAAATTGAGCAAGGTGGCTCTGAACGCCTAATGGCTCTAAGTGCCTAAACTAAGGGAGGTAGCTCTGAACGCCTAAATTGAGCAAGGTGGCTCTGAATGCCTAATGGCTCTAAGTGCCTAAATTGAAATAAATGGATCTGAATGCTTAAATTGGAAAAGATGGCTTTGAACGCCTAAAATTGTGGCTCTGAACACCTAAACTAAAATAAATGGCTTTGAGTGCCTAAATTGGAAAAGATGGCTTTGAATGCCTAAATTGAAAAAAATGGGTCTGAACACCTAAACTTGAAGAGATGGCTTTGAATGCCTAAAATTGTGGCTCTAAACGCCTAAACTGGAAAATGTGGCTCTGAATGCCTAAAATTGAAAGAGATGGCTCTGAATGCCTAAATTAAAAGAGATGGCTCTGAATGCCTAAACTAAAAGAAATGGCTTTGAACGCCTAAACTAAAAAAGATGGCTTTGAACGCCTAAACTAAAAGAAATGGCATTGAATGCCTAAACTTGAAGAGATGGCTCTGAACGCCTAATACTATGGCTCTGAAAACCTAAAATTATGGCTCTGAACACCTATGAGGGAAAGTGGTGGCTTTGAACGCCTAAAGGACTCAAAAGAAAGAATGACTAGGATAATGAACTCAACGAAAATGGGGTATGCCCCAGTAGAAGAGCTCTGAAAGGGAGGATGCCTTAAGTGATAACTCGTAATAATTGGTAAATGGGTTGAACAACCATGAAATCAACAGGCGATATGATGAACCCAAAAAGAGGGTATGGCCCTGTGTAATGACTTGCAAGTATTAGCAGCTGGGTCGAGCAACTACGGAGTCAATAGAAGATCTGATGAACTCAAAGAGCGGATATGCCCCAGTGTAAGATAATGACAAACATAAGACACAGAATGTCACCATACAAGACATTCTAAGATATGCTTAACAACAATGCAATAAAAAACATATATATAGCCTCAATGAACAAATGCTTAAACAAGACCCTACGTCACTAAAACTATGCTAACAAAGCAAAACTAAAATAAAGGAACAAACAAATGCTAACCAAGACTCCAAGTTTAAAATGTAAGCAAAGCAAGACACAACATATCAACTGTCAACGTGAAAATATCAACACAAATACATCAATAATCTAACAGGCTCTACAATCATGTAAAATGCTAAACCTAATGTCCAAAGGCATGTGAAAAATCGAATAGAAAGCTCAAGACTAGTTTGTATCCTCCTCTAATCAAGAGAATGGGATAAGGTCATGTAAAATGACAAAATAGGTAGGCTCAATATCGGTCATACTCTAACAAGATGGATGTAGGTATAATGGTGTCAAATGTAGGATGTTTGGATGTCCAACAAAGGAAAGTGGGTATCCAAGTCGAACTAGGTATGTTGAGAAGACTAAACCCAAGGTGTCAACAACTCTATAATCTATAAAAAATAGCAATCATAAATAGAAGGTCAAGTCTCAATGTCAAAATTAGCAAGGTAGCTATTCCCCAATATGAAAACATCCTCTCAAAATGGGTAAGCCCTCAGTGCAAGATAATCTCTAGAAAGTATGTGTCTAGCATAAACTGTCATCTCACAAAATCTGTCACCGATGAGTAGGCTATGCCCTAGTGTAAGCATCTCCAAATCATACATCGATGAAAGGAGTTCAACCAATCATACATAATCTGATCAAAATGAATCTCTGCTCCTCTAAGTCATCGTGGTAACCTTAAAAGAGTGTCTGACCTCCTCTAAAGAAATATCATGTCCAAATATGAAAAAGATCAAGCAAAGTGGTATGCCTCAACAAAAATGCACTCTGACATGATCATGCCCAAATGTAAGCTGGTATCTCTAAGATCAATCGCTAGTGAAAGGGTTATGTCCCAGTATAAGGCAATCTTTGAAATGACTAAAATTCGTTGCAAGCTCTCACAAGTGTCTGTGTCCTGATCCAATCATCTGAAAAATCCATCAATACCAATGAGAAGGCTATTCTCCCAAAAACAATATATCGCCATATGAGAGAGGTATGCCCCTATGTAAGAACATGAAATGAAATCTCCCATTCATGCCTCATACTCTAATGTAAAAGGAATTTGATCACCTTCAAGGAACAGTCATGCCTCAAAATCCATCATTGATTGAAAAATAAGCCCTGACATAATGGTCATCTAAAAAAATCAACCACCGACCAAGAAAGATGTGCCCTAATGCGATGTATTAAGCAAAATGGTTGCATACCCGATATTAAACCCTTTGAGATGGTTATGCCCCAATGTAGGGTCATACCACAACTCCTAGTCCATCACAATCAGAGTGCTCTCCAACCAATCCCAAGTATCGCCTACATGAGAGCTATCAAACACAATGTGTGATGTCATGGCCTCAGGGTGGTCTTTAGACTTAGGATGTAACGTAGGCTAGGGTAATAAGGTGAAGAAATGAAAGGAAACTAAGCTCAATAATCTTAATGATAAAACCTTATACCCTCATGTATAAAGTGCAATATGTGCAAAGAGTCTCATAAACCATGGATCTGAGGACATCCAATATGAATATATCGGTGAGGAAGAAAGAATCCAAGATGAATATATCAATGATGAAAGAGAAGAAAGGAAGAATATCGAACTATTGATGGGATGTATAAGAATGATGTGTGAAAAATATCAAACACAAAATGTAAATCGATATGAACAAAGAACAATGTAGGCAAAGCGAATGAAATACCATGAGAAGAAAAAAAAATAGAAGGAAAATGAATGAGCACTAATCCACTCAAATCAGGACATGAAGAATAGTCAAATCATCAACGTATGGACTAATGGAAGAGACAATAATCCGAAGTCCCTAGGAAAAGGTCATCTGTCTCTCACACATAAAATACATAACGAGATAGGCACAAGGAGAGGAAGACGTCTAAAAGTTTACATACAAACTCTCTTAAGCAACTGACTAAAAAAAAAAAAAAAAACCAGCTCTCAATGTCCAATATATATACTCAATGGAGAAGGACACTATATACATACATAAATACATGCGTTTATTTTTTATTTTTTATTTTTTTGCATTTTTTATTTTTCATTTTTTTTCATTATTATTTTTTTCTTTTTACCCACACATACTTTGAATATCAAATAAATGAGTTTCACTGAGAACACATAATGAAATGAATTTACTCTCAAACAATAATGTAGGTGAACTCTTTTTGACAAGATGACACTCTCAACTAAGGATCTTTGAACCAATGTCCATGAAATAGGAGTGAAAGGGGACATGACCGTCCTCCATGCATTAAAATGTGAAAGATCATCACTCATGGCGAAGAAAGAAATGTGATGAAAAAGACAAAGGATAGAACAAAGGATCTAAACAATGAGGTATGATGAAAAATGATGGTAGGACAACAAAAAAATAATGAAGAAGATGAGTCAATAAGTTCATGGCTCATGAGACTCCCGAATAAAGCATATATACACTAGAGGGCCCCTATCCCGATGCAAAAGGTGAGCAAGGATATAAAAAAGAAAATGTTATGATGCTCATGCGAGGCTCAAAGGGCTAGCAATGGTCTAGATGTCAATAAAGGTAATAGGGTGTGAGCTAACCGAAATAAAGGCTAACCATCCTATGACCAGGGTCTCAAACATCGTGCCCTCAAACCCTCAAATGATCAATACTGAAGATCGATGTCCATATGATATAACCGCGTCAACCCTCTAGAATGGTGCGCCAAACCTTACTCCAAATGCTCCGTAATAATCTCAAAGATGATCCTCTCAAAGCAAAGTAAACGACAATTTTGTCAAGCACAACTGCTCATCACAAGCTAAATCTCATCATATAAGATCAATCTCTATACTCATGGCAGAATAAGTGACAGTTTCATCAAGCAATCAACCAATCCTCACATCGCAAATTAACTAAAGATCATAAGTCATCCCTCATCATGTAAAATCAACCCCGGGCTCAAACTCCTCACACTTTACATGGTTAGATCAAAGAGAAGATGTGTAAAGATAGAACAACTAGTGATAGAAAGGTCATGTGATGGTGTCAAGGGTGATGTTGTGTAAAACTCACAATAGGTAGATGTAGGTTGAAGCAAAGTCCAAGTGTGGGAGTGAGTAAGGTACTGCTCTGATCATAAGAAGATGGGTTACAATCTCAAACTCTCTAAGTCAAATCTCTGGTCCTAGGCTAATAAGCTCAATATTCTCCATGATAGGTTAGGCCTCAAGACTATAATGTGCAAGTGAATAGATGCCTCAAGTCAAAAGTACAACACATCATATGATTTATGGTCTTGTGATGACAAATCTATAACTGGATAAATGATAAAAAAAACTCTAAGGTCATAAAGGTGTACACTGTGAGATGGCTATAAATGTGACTAAAAAATTTTCATCAATAATCCAGAAAATGAATGAGGTGTGAAAAACAACACTATCATGAGATTGATACTCCATCTATAACAAAATATCTCTAATTCACTTTCAACCCAAGCTCCGTAAAGAAAAATGATAAGGTGATAAAGGCAAACCTCTTAAAAATGTTATGAATGTGAAAACATGCCTTTCACCTTTCTATAATGAAAATATCGGGTTGAAAATAGAAATAGGCAAATCGACCAAAAAATAAAGTATCAAACCCATGACACATGAAGAATGTAAAAAGTTGAGCATAATCAATGAGCATATCCCAAAACGTTGAGTAAAAAGTGACAACAAATCGAAAAAATGTGTCAACTCAAGAAAAGAAGACTATCTAAAGCCCTAGGGAGAAAGTGTGCTAGACTCAACGAGCAACAAGAAGAAACCAAAATCATACAACAAGGGGCGGTCCAATTGATACTCAAACTTGCACTGATCTCTAAGCACTCTCAACTGGAGACCAAAAGAGAGAGTATTGGATCCAAACTGTGACTAAAGTGGCCTCGAAGGTTCTCAAATGCACCCATGTGTAGGAAAAGAAATCCTAATCAAAAGATCTAAGGCTTAACCTACAAGGTCAAAGTGGCTCTAAAAAGAAATATGAGTGGACTTTAAAGGATCTCTAGCAGAAGCAATCATACCCTCTGGCGGTATGCAACCTCCTACACGCCTCTAAAGAGACGGGACTGTTTCCATGCAAGGTGGTCATCATCTCCACACATGCACTATCTTGCATTCTAGAGGGTTTCCTAATGGTGAAGACTCTCACATCTCTCAGCACTCAGTAGTAATCTAAGGTGCACAGTGAACAGTGTGGGTGCATCCGAAAATCCTATCAAATTAAGCGGAAAGAAAACACACTGGTCACACAAATATCCTGAAATCTAGCTTTAGCCTATACAAGTCTTCAAATATCAGACTCCAATCAACATCAATGTGTTGGCGGCCTCCTCCAAAATGCTCTCAAACATAAATATAGCTCATCACTAAACCCTACTTTGAATCACTAGCCCGGTCGGAGAACAAACAAAGCAACAAGTCTCATATCAAATACGAGATCAAGGGAAACAAAGTCAATTGAGACTATGGAGTTAGAGGTAAGGGGTTAGATGTGTGTCCCGCATAGACAAACAATACACGCATCACATAAGGAAAGAGTAGTCATGCACCAAGCAGTCAAGCAAATAACAGGTATATCACTAATATCTAAACACAAACTAGGCAAGAAATATGATAAGCAAGATAGGTATATAACATAATAGACAATATGTTGAGACAAAAAAGATGTTATACAACAAAGAGAATCAATCATGCCAAGATGAATGAGATATACAAAAATAAGATTATACATGTCAAGGAAAGCAAGATAATCATACAACAAAAAGAGTCACTATGCAAAAGTAGGTAAGAGAATCAATTGATAGAATCGTCATGTGAACATCTCCAATAAACAATAATAACCAAACAAGCATTACAGATACATATCAAAGCTCTCAAAGTGTAATCAACACCCAATCATACAAAGACACATAGAGAAAGGTATCCATTGATCGACCAATCAAACACCACATTTCCCTCAACTCGGGTTTAAGTTTGACCTCTAAACATCCCCAACAAAGTCGCCATTTTGTGGACCCATATTTTTCACATGTGTTCCCACTCAACAGTAAGACTCGCTTTTCATTTGGTGAAAAATATGATTTTTAGAAAAAGACTTGAAGTCGCCACTTATTTTTGTTTTATTTTTTAAAAAAAATAAACACAATAAGAAAAAAAAAAAAAAAAAAAAAAAAAAAAAGCCTTGTGTGACTCTTTATTTGGAAAAGACGTGTCTGTAAAAATCGAATCTAAATTCGAGGATTAGGTTACTTATCAAGAAGGTATAGTAATGAACCGTAGTACCCCTCTAACCCCGTATACATATGGTTTCTACTAAACGAATCAAGGGAATTGTGGCAATTAATTAATTAATTATGGATACCAAGAAAAATAATCATGCAAATGAGTATATACAAGTCATGGTGAAAATCAATATACACAAAAATAATGATGAAATCTAATTATAAGAATATACAAAATAAATGATAAGAGTATTATGCAAATTGATTTATTGAACTGATTAAAAAATATTTTTTTTTTTCAAGAAATTTCAAAGGAGTTTATTAAAAACAAATTCAAATTAATGATTTCAATTTATTTATTTACAAAAAAAAAAAAAAAAAAGTTTCAATTTACTTTCACTTAATGATTTGATTCAATTTCACTTGTGTTCAATTTTCTAGAAAGTTATTTACACTTATTTTATCAAAAGAATTTATAACAAAATTTCAATTTGATAATAAAAAAATGAATTTTACATTAAAAAATGATTTTTACTTTTAAAAAATTAATTTTTACAAATTTATTTACAAATGTATTTTAATTTAATTTCTATTAAAAAAATGTTTTTTTTTTACAAATTTTATTTACAAAAATATTTTCAATCCAATTTTATTTAAAAAAAAAAATCTACAACTTTGATTTACAAATTCTATTCTTATTAAAAAAATTATTTAAGGTCTTTATCTAAAAAAAAAAATTACTTCTAATTCCATTCTACATAAATAGAGAATTTAAAAAAAAAAACATTTTTTTGAACAAGTTTATTAAAAATTAACCTTTGGGACAATTTTTTTTTTTTTTTTTTTAAAAAAAGCAAGTTTTTGAACAATTTTTATTAAACAAAGAAATTTTTGGACAGTTATTATCAAAAACAATTTTTCAAATTCTATTAAAAACAATTTTTTTGGATATTTCTAAAAGCATTTTTCTGAATTTTTATTAACAAAAAACTTTCTTTTATTAAGAAGAATATTTTAAAACTATTTTTTTATTAAAACATATTTATTGAATTGTTCTTCTTACTTAAACAAAAATTTTTGTTTATTCAATGTTCAATTCTGTACACAACAAGTAAACATATACAAACAAATATTTACAAAAATCAATAAAAATAAAACCAAATAGTAGTGGGAAAAAAACGCGTACCGCGATAAGCTTACAACAAGTTCAATGTCTTCCTATAGCTTTTTGAGTCTCACATTCTTCCATAAAATTCCATACTCCACGTGCCATAAATCCGTACTCGGCCAACAAAATTGCAGAATGGGCCCATGCAAAAACAAAAATAGCTCAAATGTAAATATCCAGAGATGTACAAAATCCTAAACAAATATTCAAACTCAAATTCAAATTTCAAATTAGTTTGACAAATTTCATCAATCAAAATGGGCCCAAATTAGCAAACACAACCCAACAAAAACGTCTCACATGCTATAGCCCCTAATCCCAAATTTTCAAATTAATGACCAAAATATAAGCTCAATTAATCAAACCCAAAACATGATAAATTAAAATAAATTCCATTAGGTCTAAACTTAATATCTTATAATTCCAACCTAATTTAATATGCAAACTTAAACCCACGACCAAAATAAAGTCTGATTTATGCTAATCCCAATTTATAATTAAAATCAAACAAAATTTAATAAATAAATAACTAAATAAATTAATCAAACTCAAAATACCCAAGCCACTACTGCATAAATCAAATAATAATAAATATAATGGCAACAATAATAATAATAAATAAAATAAAATTTTCTAAATCACATGCCGATTTGAGTGTCGTGATAAAGAAAAAAAATGGGAGAAAAGTGGGAGATGAGGAAAATGGGCTTTGGGTGGAAAAAAATAATAGAAAGAAGAAAGAAAAGGAAAAGGAAAGAAGAATAAAAGGGGAAAAATGGGAGGAGAAAAAAAAAAAAAAGTTGTGGAGATCGATAGCGTGGTTGGCAGTGGAGTATGGACAGAGCAGAGAAAGAAGAATGGAGAAAATAGGAGAAAAAAATTGGAAGAAAAGTAGGTAGGAAAATAAGAAAAAAATTCAAAAAAAGAAAATAGGTGAAGGAGAGGGGGTGGGAGGGGAGGAGCATGTGGT
Source organism: Vitis rotundifolia (assembly GCA_030254885.1). Classification (NCBI taxonomy): domain Eukaryota; kingdom Viridiplantae; phylum Streptophyta; class Magnoliopsida; order Vitales; family Vitaceae; genus Vitis; species Vitis rotundifolia. The sequence goes on from CM058167.1 coordinate 11,334,925, forward strand.
CGTGGGAGGAGGAAGTGTGGTAGAGTCATCTGTGGGAAAGTAACAAAGAGGAAAAATGAGAAGAAAAAAATGTGGGGCCAAAATCATGAGAGGAAAAGTGGGGGGTGTCTCTATGACGTGGGAGATATGGGGATAGATTGGGGTAGGTACGGGAGAGTGAGAAAAAAGAGAGAAAAAAAAAAGAGAAAATGAAGAAAAGAAACAAATAGTAATAGTATTATTAAAATAAAAATAAACACTATACAATATACAAAATAATAAAAACTAAGAATTAAAGGGTGAGTGAGCCAAAAATATCATATGTAATTGGGTTTGAAATATAAGGATAAAATTGAGCTCAAAATTAATGTAAAAATAAAATTTGGACAAATTTTGGGATCTAAAATGTGTTTGTGTGTGTATGTGTGTATGTGTGTTGTGTGTATAGATGATACGTATGTTACCACCCCTTAGTTAATTTTTGAAAACTTCTAGTTGTGGATCAATATAGGGGCAAATATAAAATCTATTGAACTTAGAAAGATAAATCAATCAAAGAAATGTACTTCAATATTTTTCATACATGAAAGTTACTTAGAATCAAATGATTTTGTTCAAACAAAATTTTGATAAATATTAAGCATGAATTAAGTGAGGGTCTTCATGATGAAACAAAAAAAAAAGGTTTTAGAACATAATCTTAAGGTATTATAATAAGAAGTTAAGTAATTGTACGTTAGAATTTAGTCGCATGTTGCTTTGGTTATGTTATCTTCATCTAACAAGTTATGCATTGAAAAAAGCTTCATAATCTATTTTTCAACAAAATAAACAAGTTAATCAATTTTAAATTCTTTTTTCAAGAGTTATTAATAGTTTATTTGCATGTATTCAAGTTTATTGATACATTATTTAAGTCAATTTTGCAAAAAGAAATTGGTCATATCCTTAGAATTGTACCAACATTGTGATATGTGATATGAAAGTTTCATGAACTTATTTTATAAGACAATATGTAATAAACATATGTTAAACTTAACTCAAATCTTTTGTTATGGAGGCTAGACATAATCTAATATTTTGAATAATTAAATTAACTTTTGCTCAAAATCCTCAGCTTAGAATATGATGTAGTTCAAATAAATGTATAAAAGAATATTAGAAGTATCAAAATTAAGAATCAAACCTACTGATTTATAAATTAATTTATAAACAAGTGTTAATTAAGTTTTCTTATAGTTACTAGTACTCTATCTACTATATAAAGCAACACCTATTAGGCAACTAGACTTTGTTTTAAGTTCGATTGAGTTACATATATCAATAATGAAAATTATAATTTCTTTTGTACATTTTGAAACCTAAATTTTCTACTAACCACTAATAAATATATAAGTGATTTGAAAAACATGGGTATTATTTTAATATTTATTCTCAAAAATATTTTAAGAGTGACACGATATCTTAAACCTTGGATTTCTACACTTTCACTTGATTTACACATTATACTATTAAATTTTATTAGGTTTTCAAGCATTTCTACTTTAATTTTTTCTATCAAGTAGGGATTGCAAAGATATGGAATGTTAGGATGGGAATGTCCACCAAACTTGGCTTTGTGATTTAGTTAGTGGTAAATGTTGAGATAGTATTACTCATTTTCTTAGAATAATTATCACATATGTGTAATAAATAACTAAAATGAAGATACATAAGAGTACAAAAATATTTTATGAGTATAAGATAGAAAATATAGACATTTCAAAGTGGAAAAAAATATAAATATTCTTTAACAAAAGCCACAACTATAACCCAATAATAAGAATAATAAATTAGTTTGGATCAAGTTTATTTTGTTTGTTTCACAAATAACTTTAAGGACCATGTTTGCTATCCCAAAAAATAAGAATAATAAATTAGTTTTGACCAAGTTTATTTTGTTTGTTTCACAAATAACTTTAATGACCATGTTCGCAATAATAGCAAACATGCAAACATGTCTAATATGAACTCAATAATAGTAAAGTATAGTAATTAAGCATGCAATTGTTCCTTCTAAATTTATTTAGTTGTTCTTGAATTGCACAAATATTTGGCGAACATATTCAAATGTATATTTGGTATACATCATTGGATGATGGTATGAACGTTTGTGATATAAAAGTTTTATAAATGCATCCTAAATTGTTCTTGTTTGAATTTGCCTTTAGGGTTCTTGCATATTTACTTAATACTTCATGCAAATATATATATATATATATATATTTCTTTTTTTTTTTAAGGGTTAGGGGTGGAAAAAAGAGTCCTATATGTCATGCTATTTTTTATTGAAACATTAATTTTTTAGTACTAAAAATAATGCCGACACTCATGAAAATATAGGTAGCTAGCTCAATAACCATTCCATACACTAATGGTCGTTTGGGAATCACAATTAATTTAGGGCTAGGGGTCGTAATATATCTTGCTATTTTTTATTGAAAAATTAATATGTCAATACTAAAAATAATGACACTCATACTCATGAAGATATAGGTAGCTAGCTCAATAACTATTCCATATACTAATGGTGGTTTGGGAATCACAATGAGATAGGATTTTTTTTTTCCTTTTTTTTTTTTGGCTAAATAGATTTGACCTCATTATGACAAGTTTATCAAAGATACAATTGCATAGGGTAGGCTTAATATTTTCACATAAAATCTAAGTTGGATTGAGATTTGGATTTGAGCTATGCAAGGGTTAACAATCGAACCTAGAAAGTCTTAATGTTACACTTATGTTTGCTCTTAAACAAATCATCCAATTACCAAACTAAGCACCTATAAAAGGATAAATATTTTAAATTATATTATTCAATTTTATGGAAAAGAGCTTATCATTTCACAATCTAACCAAAGCCTTAGTTAGTGGCTAAGAATATCCTTCTCCTATGACTTGATTAGCTTAATGCAAGTGAAGCACCACCAATCATAGGCTCTAATGTCCATCTCTGAAGCACAAAATGTATTCAACGCACAACAACATTGTACCCACCACATACCAACATGTAGCTTTTATATCATTGCTACCTGCCTCTCATGGTTTACTAGAAGTACTTTGTTCAATATTTTATTTTCCTTGTTTCCCTTTGTTTTTCCCTAAATTTAAATGATTTACATGATAAGAAAATTTCCCAACATATTCTTTAGTTGATCTTTTAATAGATTTTTAGTTCCTAGAATTATAATCATTTTGCATTAATATTGGATTGACATGAAGAACTTACATCATTTTCATCTTTATACGAGATATATTTCCATTAAATCAAGTATATGATTGATTAATGTATAATTTACATAAGATAACCTATGTCAATAGTGTATTTTTTTAATTGTTTGATTAGAAGAACTTAATTATTCATGCATGCTAATTGGACAGATAGTGAACTTGGATAGATAACACCTTCAATTCTATGTTAGATTATATTTTTCTTGTTAGTTATGTGATGAATTTTACATTAAAAATATTATGTGTAAATCTAAATTTAGTTATTTGGATCCAAAATAGTAAATAAGGTGTTTGTTTACATTTATTTATTTGACAAAACTATTCTATAATTCTGTAGAAGATGGAACCTGTGTCAAAGAAAATATCAAAACATTATTGCAATAGAGCATCAGGATCTCATGCCCAAGGGCAACTAGACGAAAAATTTGTCACCGAATTCTTACCATCAAAGGAAGCTCAAGCTCAGGTTCTCCAATATGAGGTATAATCTATATTTTTGTAGCTACAATAGTGTTTTTTTCTTTTATACCTTAAAATTAAATAGGTTCATCTTAGCTTAGGTTCATCATTGTTTTAGTTCAACCTTGGTGTAAGGCTCACAAGTTTCTCATTAGGATTGGCAAAGCTGAACTTCAACCATCTATTGGTTTGCATACTTGTGTTGGGGGTACAATTTTTTATGCATAAAATATTTATCCAATTGATACCTTTATAATAAAAAAAAAGACAATTTTCTCTTATCCATATCATCATTTAGTTTCTATATTAAGGACTAATTCTTTGGCTCTTCAATCTTATTTGAGTGTTTTTGGTACTTTTCTCTTTTGACAATTTTGTTTCCAATGATATTATAATTTGTTGTATCTAAGCCAAGTAGTATTAGTACAATGTTATATAAGTATATTTTTTTTCATGCTAGTTTATGGACAAGGATTTTTTTAAAAACTTATAAAAAAATATAAAAAAAACAATGTCCCTTCTTATGAATAACAATTAGTAAGAAACTTCGAACAATAAAGAACATTTTGAACTTGTTAGCAGATATTTTAAAAAATTCAAAGTACATATTTCTTTCTAGTGTTTGGTATTTAGGCAAAATATGAAATTCTTATCATATTGACCATCATTTGAACATAATTTCAATTGATGGTGTTCAATATATGGCAAAATATGAAACCACTCTCATACTGTCATTTAAGTAGTTAACCAAGGCAAAGTTTAGGTACACCTTCTACTTTTTATTTTTAAAAATATAAACACTTGTACAGATATAACAACTCTTATACAAAAGTAGAAATTCATTATAAAATCCTAAAAACCCTTTTCAAAATTTTAAAATTTTGAGGAAGTGAAAATTGTTTACTTCCTTAAATTTAAAATTTTTTAAAATGTGTTTTCTAGTATACAAGGTATGTATCTACTTTTATATAAGAATTCAAATATTCTATATAAGACCTTTTAGGTTAATATATATATATATATATAGAAAATGTATCCAAACATTGCCTAAATTTCCTATTAGAAGACTATTAGTCACTAATGTCATCAATTAGAATATCTAAACTTTTATATAATATAAACATTATATTAGATTATTGAATCATACATATAAATATAAGATCACATCATAAATTTAATATTAAATTATTATATAAGAAAATCATTAAGCTTTATTATAAAATAAAATATAAAAATGTATTCTATAATAAAAGCATTTAACTTATTATACGTATAAACATTTATTTAATTATTTTTTAAAAAAGAAATTACTACTTTAGATAGATTTTTGTACCAAAAACTAATCAATAGAGAAGGAAAGAACTTCAATGAGTAAAACAAATGGATTGAAGTGAAAAAATGAATAAGATTTATGACCTTCGGGAGAAGTATGCCCTATATATTTAGTAGGATAGTTCAATCCCATATATTTATTCATTATTCATTTTCAAATATTTATTCATGCAGCAGGAAAAAAGAAATCAGGCAAATTTACATCTTGAAGCTATATACAATCAAAATTGACCTACTGTGAAGAACATAAAATGGAGAATCAAGATAATGTTCCTACCAACTTGGCTAAGAAGTGGATGGAAGCTACCTGTAACAAAATGAAGGCAGATTTTAACTTTCATTCATCCATTATTAGAAATGTTTTATTTCCTCCTCAGGAAGCATCAAGTGAAGCCAAACATTTAGAACAAGTAGAAATTCAGAGTGAAACAAAGTGATATTTCTTCAAACATGTAAAAGTTATATAGTATGAACAAATTTGAGGCAACTTAATAAATTCATACATGTGACCCTTTTTCTATCCATCCAAACTACATTATTATGCTGGCTCTTTTATAAGAAGGATCCTTTGTTTTAGTGTTGATTTATAGTCTTGTTATTTAAGACTTTTTTTTTTTTTTTTTTTTGTTTTCAAATATCCTAATTGAAGATGATTTCTACCCACTATTCATACATTTGTTTTCCCTTAACTTTTCTAGAACATTAAAGTATAAATTTGTTGACAAAACAAGTTCTAAAACAAAGTGTGGGAAAATTAGCTTTTTAATCAAAACTTTCTATAAAAATAATTCTAAAAACAAACACTCTTATAACAATAATAATAATTAAAAGTTCAAAATTGTCCCCGACAATATTAACATATTTTATTGTTTATATTTTTAAATTTTTTAAATTTTCACGTGAAAATCAAAATCAATAAACATGATATTAACTTTTTACATATGATTCTAAGTTGGTTGTAGTTTTAACTTTTTGTTTGATTAAAATATTTAATTTTTTTATTTATATAAAATAAAAACTTAAAATAATTTTAACTTTTTACCAAGTTAAAATTTTGAACTTTTATTTAAATAAAATAAAGAAATAAAATATATTTTTCATAAAAATTATATTTAATATTTATATTAATTTTCTCTTGATTTTATTAAGAATTAAAATTATATTAGGTCATTGGAATATAAAGAAAAATACTACTGTAAAAGAAATTTCTTTTAACAACACTCTTGTCTTGTTAAGGCGTTATATGCACAAAGCAGTAGCCATCTGATCTAAATATTTTCACTATCATTTTTACATATCTATTTGTTTCCACATAAGAAAAAGTAAAAGGTGCAAGGAAGGATAAGGTATCTTTCAATCAAGCTTAAACGATGGGAAAATGACTACTCGCAGTGACAAGACCCTCAATACTCTCAATCATTGACAAAACTAAGACAAGCTAGACGGTATCACTGGGAGGCAAGGGCATCTCCTCCAAATCCTCCTGCAGCAAATCCCATTATCTTCCATACCCTACCGCAAATTCTGATGGAAATGAACCTTGATGATCTCTTCTATCTGATCTTATCTGATCTGATCAACAGCACGTCATTAGTGCCCCTGAACAATTAAACTTCATTTTTCGCTTTTTCTTCTCTGTTTTTTCCTTCCATCCTCCTCTTCCTTATCCTTTTTCATCTCTTCTTCAACCAACAGACTTGATAATGCGTCACTGGTAACCTATGCACATTAACCGGAAGACACAAACAAGATTTCATCACATTTAGGATGGAGAAAGATGCAGTAACACAGGAACAGGGAAGATGCAATTACATAAGTTACATACATACATATTTCTTAGCCTTTTTTTTTTTTCATAGGTAAAGATAGGTATGTACAAATTAATAATAAAAAAAAGTACACTAAAGTACACAGGATTCATACATGGGACACCTAAAAGAAAGATCTTGAAAGAGAAGTCATAAAAGACCACCCTTACTCTCAACAAGACGCCATTCAATCTATAAAATCAATTAAAGGCATTGAGTCTTCTCTATGTACATGCTAACCCAAAGTGAAAGATTACAAATGAACAAATTTTTTAACTTTTGATTTGTCTATTCTTTGTTTCCAAAAGCTCTTCAATTTTGCTTCCATCAAATTGTCCAAAAACACAAAAAGGAGCAACTCTCCATACCTTCCTCCTTTCTTCCCAACAAATGAGTCATGCCAACTTAATAGAATATCTTTTATCAAAGAAGGGAAAATGATAATAGAGTTTACACTGCTAATCCAATGCAGCTCTAAGGTAATACTTTTTTAGTGGAAATGCAAGCATTGAATTTGAATTCAGGCTTTCACCTAAGCTGCTAGAACCCAATGACTGAGGTCCCATAAGGGATCAAACTTCAACTCAAAATTATAGGATTTGATTCAAAGGTAGTTAAAAAAATGAAATTCATTCTGGTGTTTTTTGGTACAATAAAGTAGAATATAATCAATAAACTCCCTTTTAAGTTTACAAAGAAAACATCTATTCATTAATGGTCACCCTCTTTTCTATAGCTAATTTGATGTCAAAACTTTCCCCTAACTAGCTTTCCAAGCAAAAAAGCTCGCTTTGGGCAAGACCCATGGATTCCAAATAATGTTTGTTGGAAAGGTGATTGACCTCTTGGGTTCCAAGACCAAATAGAAAAATTTAGCCGAAAATAGACCCTTTTTAGCATCCTTCCAAATCACCTTGTCGTTTTCTTCCCTACTAGTCAAATTCACTGGCAATGTTGAGAAAAATGTCTCAACAACCTCCAGCTCTCAATCATTAAGTGCCTAGAAGCACAGATTCCAATGACTCCTCGCTCTTAAATCTTCCCATAAATCTGCTACCCAAGCCTCCTTTGATAAAGCCAAACATACAACAATGGAAAGGAATTACACAAGGGCTCCTCGCTACACCATCTATCCTTCCAAAATCTAATCCTCCAATCATTGCCTATTTCAAAGGAGGTTCTACTAAAGAAAAGATCCCACGTCTTGCTTATAGGTTTTTAAACCTATAAGCAAAAAACTTCACGGGAGTACCAACCCTCTTCTTCCCCTCTACTATTTGCTTCCAAAAAACTTTCCCTTTAGAAACATATCTCTAACTCTACCTACCAAGGAAGGCCTAATTCAAAAAAGAGACTTTTTTCCAAAGCCAAGGCTCTTATCCAAGCAAACAACTGGCCAACTAACTAAATGAGGCTTTTTCTCCAAAGTCCCACCTCCACAAAGAAAATCATTATAAATTTTCTAAAACCTTAATCTAACCTTTCTAGGGATTACAAACAAGAACATGTAATATTTTGGCAGACCAGACAACGTACTTCTAATCAATGTAAGTCTCCCCCATTCAGAAATATATTGCTTTTTCCACAGCAAGTCTTCTATGAAACCTTTTTCCCACTGCATCTCATACTATTGTTGATCTGAAAAAGGCACCTAAAGGCAGACCTAAGTGGATGGAATCTCTCCCACCTTGCAACCTAAATCCATTTCTAAATCTTCTCATCTGCAACACCTGGAATCAATTCACTTATATCCAGGTTTATTTTAAGCCTCAATAATTCTTCAAATCACATGAGCAACAAACTTAAGTGAACCAACCAATCTTAAGAATCCTCAGAAAAGACCAAAGCATCACCCACAAACAAAAGATGAGACACATCTAGCCCCTCTCCCACCCTCTGTCTCACCCTAAAACCCAAAAAGTAGGCCCCTTCCCTAGCCCTCTCCAGTAGGCAACTCAACACCTCCATAGCCAGATCAAATAAATAAAGAGAAAGAGGACCCCTTGTCTCAACCTCCTCAAGCTTTGAAAGAAGGCAAAAGGGGTCCCATTGCCAAGCACTAAGAACCTTGTTATGGATATGCACCAACTAATCGAATTAATCCCTTTTGGCCAAAGCCTATTTTTTCCAAAAGTATTAACAAGAAAGTCCAATTGACATGGTCGTAAACCTTTTCAATATTTAATTAACAAATTACTCCACTAGAATCCCTCTTCAACATGGAATTGATTGCCTCATTTGATATGAGTGTCGCATCTAAAATTTGTCTTCCCTAAGGAAAAGCTTTTTGAAGCATAGACATCACTTTTCTCACCATCTTCTTTAATTTTCTTTGCCAACACCTTAGCTAGAAATTTATACATGCCACCCACCAGACTAATGGGTATAAAAACTTTCAAGTCCTCCACACTCCTTTTCTCTAGGGGGCAAAGCTAGAAAAATAGCATTTAAACTCCTTCCAAACTTGTCACAATCAAAAAATCCCTAAAGAACCTCATAACCTCATTTTTCACAAAATCCTAATTAAAGGTCCAAAACACCATAGAAAAACCATCAAGTCTAAGAGTTTTGTCCCCATTTAAGTCATGCAAGGCACTAAACACTTCCTCCTCTAAAAAAGGCCCCTACAAGCCCACTACCTCTTACCGATCCAAGGTCTTGAAATAAATGAGATTGATGTTTGGTCTCCAATCCCTAGTATCAGACAATAATTGTTGAAAAGCCCAAGCCATTCCTTGCTTAATATTGATCTCCTCTAATAGCCACTCCTCATCCACCTTAATCTTAGTAAAAAAAAAATCCCTCCTTTTATGGGCATTAATCACTTTGTGAAAAAACTTGGTGTTCTTAGGCCCCTCCTTCAACAAGATCTCTCTAGACTCTTGCCTCCATGAGACTTCCCCTAGAAGAGCCCACCTGTGGTAATCTTCTTTTGCTACCCTTTTGGCTTCCTCCTCAAAAAAGAGAGTTGCTTCCCTCTCTTTAGAATCCTAGAAACCCACCTGATTCAAAATTAGATCCTTTTGAACAACAACATTACCAAAGACTTCTTTGTTCCACACCTTCAGTCTTGCCTTTAACACTTTCAATTTAGAAGCCAAAATGAAACTATAAGATCTTCTAAAATCAAGCTTCATCCACCAACTCTTGAGCAAACTTTGAATCCCTTTACCTTAAGCCACAAAACATGAAAGGAGTTTTGCCACTCCTCATCCCTGCCCCATCTCGCAAAAGAGGCAAGTGATCCGAAACAGGCCTTTGCAAGGTGCACTACATCAACCCACTGAAATGATTTCTCAATCTTCTGAAACCAAAAAACGGTCTGGCCTTGACAAAACTGATTGTTCAAACCACCACACCAAGTAAATGGGCCCCCCAACAGAGAAAGATCACATAATCCAAGCTCCTTGATAATCTCTGAAAATCATCTCATGATTGTAAATAGTCTTTCCCTTCAACTTCATTTCCTTGGAAATCTAACAATATTGAAATCCCTACCTACACATCAAGAATCATCTAACAACCCTTTTATAACTCCCAAGTTTGCCCACAAGCCCTCCCTCTCCCTCCCAACAATAGGTCCATACACCCCAATGAAGATTCAAATAATGTCGTCCTCACAATTTTGTAAGTGACAAAAGATTCAAAATACACACACTTCCATGCCAACAAGCTTCAATGCTCTATTGTTCCAAAAAACTACAACACCCAACTGCACCCCTGGCATCCACAACACCCCATTCCATAACCTACCCACCCCTAAACTTCTCACAATCTCTACTAACATATTATGGATTTTTCTCTTGTAAACAAACCAAATCCACTCTTTGCAATCTGATCAAGGACTTTATAACTTTTATTTTTGTCATTAGCCTCTTTAACATCCTAGTTGAGAATTGTCAAATTCATTGACTAACCGATACCAACTCCATCATCCCTAATCCCCTGGAAGCCTCCTTTAGGAATCACTTGCAACATCAAAGGTGGAACTTCCCACCATAGCTGCACTACAAAGCAAACCAAACCCACAATCATCTGCAAAGAGCTAAGAACATTCCTCCCATCAGATTTAATTAGAGATCTAACCCATTGACAATTTCAATTCTGAGCGATATCTTTATCCACCACAACAAAACCTCCACACCTGTCCCGTAAAGGCTGAACAGCTCCTTCCACAAATGCAATGTGAGTCCTAATAATCTCATCCACACCTCTTTTGCAGGAACCCCATTCCAAAAGCACCTAACTACAGGGCCCATCTATCTAAATGAAAAAGTTTGTTCTGAAACATTCTCAACCCCCTATTAAAGCATTGATTCTGACTCAAGAATCTTCAAAATCAAACACGATAAGAGGTCCCCCTAGCAAAAATAACCACACTTCTTTCAACTGCCAATTCAAAATAGCCCACTAATTTAAAGTTTTCAGGTCAAAAGCTGGGTCATAAAACTCCCCCCATCTATCCATCAAACAAAGCTTTAAAGATTGGCCCCTCAAAAGAACCTCCCTTACTCCTAATTGAATCCAAATAGCCTCCCCACCTTAACTATAGCCTTCCTAGTCTTGTTTGTGTAAGACTCAGCTAAAGTAGCTTCCAACTTGCTCCTCTCCACTGCCTGCATCTTCCACCAAGGGACACACCTTAACCCTTGGAGGAAGAGACCATCCCAAGGCTACAGAGTTAATCTGCAAGAGTGCGCCACCCCCTGGGCAGCCCATGCCTTCTGGGAAAACCAGACCAAATCTTTTCAACTCCACTAAGAACACTAAATATTGGATAAATCTACCAGCTCCATTGCTACAGCACAGTAGCCTGAATCTTCTCCCCGCTTCCTCCCAGACCAAAAGACCTACGAAACTTTCTTCCTCCTGGAAACACAACTCCACTCTTTCTAGCAAACGAGATAGAATAATCTCTCCAAATCTAATCTAGCTAGAGAAGCCCCTGCCTCTCTCCACAATTTTCCCCTGCAGACAGCCATTGACCTTCTCAATGGAGATCTCAAAGGACTTTGACTCCACACCAAACCACCTAATCGCTACCCTCATCCTTTCTAGCATATTTCATTCCAGGAATTGGTCATAAAATTCTTTTTAAAGTGTTAAAAGAAAGATTGAAGGCTGCATTAGAAAAGTTGATATCTCATAACCAAATAGCATTTGTTTGTACATATTATCATGCCATCATCATGTCAGTGTCCTTTTTCTAATTTGTCATGTTAGTGTGCTTTATCATATAACAGTTCATTTCTGTTTCACAAAAGATTGATGCATCAATTCACAAGTGATATGGGCCAAGCCTAGAAACCCTTCTTTTCCAAACCTAAGTCTTCAATTCTACATTTTAAGTGAAGTGACAAATTTAGAATCCGATGCATGCCAATTAAGCAAGCATCACATGGTTTCTTTTTTCTCATTTCCACTCTGAAATTTGGCAATCAATATTCTTTCTTGTATGAGTTAGGTCATATAGAAATTTGGTTCTGATTCAGTGTTAGATTCTACCATCTTTCACTGACTTTTAACATTCTTGAACTACAAGCCTATTTCAGTAAAAGATTATCACAAACCTTATCAATCATTAAGTATTTCATAAGAATATTGTAGGAGAGTTTGATGTTCCTACTTAACTAATATGCCCTTGCGAATGTAAACAATGAAGTTGATTGGGCATTGAACAGAATGAAGCCAAACATTAATGTTAAGTGGAAAGGGGGAAACTGGGTTTATTGAGAATATTCCTTGTAATTATATGACTATAAATGGGTATGCTTAGCTTGTTTAATTAATAGTTATAAGCTTTGCTGGCATTATTAGTAGTCACTTAGAATTAACTACAGCAAGTAGTAACTAACATCTGTGGGATGAGTATTACCCAAGGTACTGCAACGAGTTATTGCCCAAATCTCTACAGCCCGACAATGTCGACACTATTATAGCAGGGTGCTAATAAGAATTCTTGGTCTGTTCTGAGTTTTCTTGACACAGGTTTTATTAATGGTTTGTGATTACCCTTGCCTTTAACACTATGTTTTGAAAGCATGATTGCCTAAATCTTATGCTATCTTTCTCTCTCTCATCTTCTTTCTGTTGGTTTCTTTTCTTGTACTTTTCTCCCACTCTCATTTTTAAAGAACAAACTAAACCAGTTAAAACAACACTAATCCACATCTCTCAATTTCTTCTCACTGCTAAACTAATCTATGACAAACCTCAACACTAATCCCTCGTTATAGTATGAGATTCCAAAAGACATGCATCAAATGTTTAGTGCACATCTGTTAAGAAATATAAAAATACAATAATGCCATTTTGAAAACAATCTCCTCAACTAAGCCCATGTGATCACACTCCTCATGCACTTTGTCTTTGAGATTTAAGTAACAAAATTCCTACCTTTATTTTTATATTTTGTCATGCAACACATTGTACTATGGTGTTCTGTGTATTCATATTGTGGATACTTTATCATTCATGTAAATCAGACAATTCCATGTGTGCTTTTCATTGCTGGCACACATTGTTACCATTTCCCACATGATTGAAACATCTTTGTTGCTTCAATATATCATTTACAAATGCTTTAGTTGTAATTAAGTGCTAATTATATAAAGAAGCTAAAATTGACTTTAGCACCCAGTCTCATATTCAGTGTTTTCTGATGTGAATGGACGTACACACATGAAATATAACTGATTAGCCATATTCTTGTATATTTGCATCTAATCAGGTTTTATGTATTGTTCCCAAGGATTTCAGTGTGTTTCTGAATTTTTATACTATTTTCATTCCAAAATGACACACTAAACAGAGAGCTATATGAAAGAAATGAATTTATTCCAATCATATACAAAACATAGTGAACATAGTTAATTGATGGGATATCAAATTGCTAATAAGATTTTATGCCAAATTGTTAAATGGACCAAAGCAACTATCTCACTACAATGGCCCAAACAGTCCTTTAAGGACTGCAGACCTGTCCCAGTGAAACAGTGACTTAGCCATTTCCCAGGCTTTTAGATTAACAAAGAAAATTGAGAAAGAACAAAATGCCCACAGATGAACTCTCAAGATGATATAATAGTTATTTCTCTATGTTAAGATTAATGTTCAACTCACCAATAATGCAAATGCATACAAAACGATCTGTCAAATAATTCAACTATTGGAAGAAGAGCTTTTAATGTACAAATGTTTTATAACTCAATGTGTTTTTTAATGTATCATCTATTGCGTGAGAAATGCCCAACAAACTTGTAGCTATCTAAGCCTTCACACTTTTAGTTGCACGTAATTCTAAGGTACAACTAACAACAAAAGGGTATAAAGCATACCTCCAATTTAGCCTTAGCTTCATCAGAAAATGCTTTACAAAGAATCTCATAACTGCTGTCAACTCCTATCTGCAAACAAAATTTTTCAAACAATCCGAACACTTTACAATAAATTGAATAAAGAATGTAAACAATAAGATATTGTATGAGAAGTATCTCAACAACTCCATTCCATACCAATGGATTCACTCTTGATGGTGAAATACTTGCTATAGTGTATCTGCACAAAAAGATTAACATGCAAGCATGGTACAAAATGCAATGATAAGTAAAGGATTTTAAGGATATAAAATGTCATTGCTAATTATAATAAGAAAAAGTAAAGATCCCTCAAACACTTGTGAGATAAAGCTGAGTAGAAATCACGAAAACTAAAATTCAGTTGATGATATTTATATGCCATCTCCAACTAGCATGCATGGTTGCTTTGAGGATATTAAATGAGGGTCTTTTCAATCCATTCATCTTCTGGATTTACATGTGATCATAAGGTCAAAGTCTTCAATATGTAGGAGACTTCTCCCAACCAACAATTTGTAGTTCAGACACTAGAGAACATGCCCACCTATGATCATTTCTGAAAGTGCATATACAAATCCTCATATGATAATCTTTTAGTAGTGGGCTTGCAGGACTAAGCAGAGGATGAATAGCAGGGAATTTCTCACAAACCATGAACAACATTAAAGATGTGAGTTATTCTAACAAACCTATATAGAAATTATCCTCTCAATAAACAGGTTCCGAGAATTTTAACTTGTGCCAATGCTCTCATATCCAGTCTGAATTTTAATGGCTAGGTCTCTGTGAAATCTAAAGAAAATAAGATTCAATTTGAAGTGACAGACCCCGAAATGATGGGAAAGCTATCTTACCAAATTCAATTTTAAATCATAAAAAAGAAACTATTATTCACAAGTTTGGTCAATGGTCTTAAGGCCCATGTGAAGAAATGAGCATGGTTCAATCAATCCAAGCCCTTTTCTTCAATCAATTCTCAAATGGTGCTTTGATCAATCAAGTCAAATGCTCCATTAATGGGGCACTTGGCAGTAGCTTATGATGAACATATTTTGACACACAATTAAACAAGGCCCACTTAGGGATATTTTGAGAGACTTAAGGGCATGAACAAAGCCAACAAAATCCTAATGATCTCCATGTCATTTTCCATTCCTAAAAGTATATGCTGACAATTCTAAAATCTCTTCAAATGCAGAATATATGAGGCTCCATCTTTCTAGCTTCAACATGAAAAACATTTGGACTCAAAGTGACTAAATAATAACCAATTTTGCCAATATACTTTTCCAACACCTAAATACCTAACACTTATATTGTCCTTCATTTTGAGAGATAATATAAGTTCTTAATTATTTGATACTACATGATATGATGATGCATAAGGGCAATGGACACCATTTTGACTTGACCACCAAAGACAACTCCCTATGGTGTTCTTTGACTCCAAATTACACACATGAACACAAACACAGAGGCAAATGTTGTGAAAGCATATTTGCAAACACGTGTACATAATTGTAACCTGTTGTCTATATCTTGGTGGTTTACTTCACTCACCCAATGGACAGAACCCTTGAGTATTATTAGAAAGGACTTGAAGGGATACACACATGGATATGTAGACTCTTCCTGATTCTTCATTTACTTCATCCTCAAATTCCATTTCTACTAATAAAAAATATAAGTTGGTAATTTAAGTGAAAATTTTACCTTAATTTACCTATATAGAAATTCATAGCTGAAAAGTTTGCTTTTTGAACAGTGAGCACCACAGCACCCATGGAATTCTACATAATGAGGAAAATGTTAAATCAACACCTCTTGCAAGCACGGATAGTATTTCTGAAGTATAACTTAGGATTTGTCCAGTCCAAAGTTTAGCAAATAGAACCAAACAATATATATGTATAAAGAAAAACACACACATGCATGAACAAACACAACTACATGCATATGCACACACTCGCACTGACAGCATGTACACATACACACTGTGCATATATATGCATAAATATATGCATATGCACACACACACACAGAGAACATATACATGGAGGTATACAGACAGACAAAAATGCACATATATACACACAAGGAGAGACACATACTCATACATACATATATACACTCATATACACTCATATACATACATATATACATGCATAAAAATATGAAAATACATGCACATTTACATATACAGGTACACAAGTTTTTATGTATAGCTTAGAGAGATTAATGGAACTCCAGTATGAGATCATATCAACATAAACACTATCACAATTTCTAGGAGCTCTGTTTGGATCTCAAAAACAACAAGGACAGAGAGGAAGAAATCAATTTTGCATTGTTTGGTTGTGGTGGAAAATAGGAAGGAAAGCAAATAGGAACAGGAACATGCGATAAAGTAATGAAAAGTTGAGACTATTTGATGAAATAGTAAAGGAAAACATTAATGAGGCTCAATTTTTTTCCTTCCCTTTTTCTATTCCTTCATAGTTTCCGAGAATTGAATAACGCAGAAGTATCATGTCAAGTAATTTGCTAAGCACTGTCCTTTCATTTACTTCCATGTCAATATAATTCCCCTAAGCATCAAGAGAGAGGAAAAGGAAAAAGAATTTAACACCTTGCAAGCAATAAGCTCAATTAGTTGCATTAAGAATCTCCCCAATCCCTTCCCTTGCACACTAGGCTCAAGCTGTAGTTCATACACATAAACAACAGGTAGGTCCTCCTCTATAGTAAAGCGGTATTGTACAAATCCAACAATGGTGGCCCTAGCACCTGTGATAGTATTAGAAGTCTTTCCAGTTCCCAACAGTGCAGTCATCTCATTAGTGCCAGAATCTGGAAAGCTATGCACAAATATGTACCGTGCTTCTGGAGCAACCATTTCCCTGCGCTTCACCTTCTCTTCTGCAGGCCATTCAGATCCATATGACCCCTCCATATTGACCTGCAAGTTTCAGAGTCATGTCCTATCATATTGCTCTATGACAGGCTAATTCAACAGAGAGGAAGAAAGAGGCACAGTTTCATCATTTTGGCTCAGCAAAACAAAAGATGAAGATATCAGCATTGACTCTTACAACCTTAAGGAGGTTTTGAATGTACTGCTTCATGGGAGAGGACAGCTTATCACCACGCCCTGATTTCAAATGTACAGATAGGCCTATAAATCAAATTAACATAAGCATTAACTTGGAAATCAAGCATCATGATGGCTCAGAATAAAAATAAACATAACAATGTAATAATAATAACAATAACAACAACAATAATAATAATAAGCTTCATATAACTATTTGGCTCCTTGTGTTGACAGAAAGTAGACACAGAAAACTTATGACAGAACAGACACATCATTGGGTCCACAGTAAAAGGATTTTTTATTTATTTACAGAACAGTACAAGGATATATATACTTGATCCAAAAAATTGGAGTGTGCTTCCCGTTTGAAATCTGCGATAGCACTTTTTAGCAAATAGGGGTCCCATATAGCAACCTTGTTCTTCTCATGTTACACAAGTTCTTCAATGAGATAACCAACAGTATTGTATCAAGAATGATCTGGAGCCAATCCAACAGTTTAAACAAATTTCTTTTTCCTGATTCTATTTCAAATGATTTACTATAATGATCATCAGGTAGCAAAATTGATAATTAAAAAGCACAAACATGGAAACACTTTGAACAAGTAAATGGCATGAAAGGATGATAATCGGTGATCAAAAAAACAATCAGTACCAAAGTTATTCCTAGCATGGAGGCTAAGGCAACCAAAGTAGTGGAATAAGTCCGGGGTTTAATACTTTGGACAAACCCACCAGCCCTCTCCACCCTGCTGCTGCCAAAAGGAGGGGAAAAACAAAAATAAAACAAACAGCAACCCAAAAAAGAAAAAAAAAGAACAAATAAATAAAAAACATAGGGCTCACGTTGAACATATAGATGAAGTTCTTTCTTATTATAGGAAAAGTAGAGACATTCATGTTACTAGGCACCTAGCAAAATGGGGCAGACCCTAGTATGCAGAGAGTATACAAAGTACACCAAAAGCCAAAGAAGCAAAAAAATAAAAATAAAATAAAATAAAATAAATAAATGCAACCAGCATGAAAGCTACCTAACCCCTACTCAAACTATTAGGTTATGTTTGGTTCTTGGAAAGTACCAAGGAAAGATAAGAAAATACTAAGGAAAATTATTTTCTCATATTTGGTTGTGGTATAAAAAATATCAAAGAAAATCAAATACAATTAAAATTAGTTAGAAATTTATACATTTTTAAATTATTTAATCTTTATATAAAAGTGTTTAAATAAGTTATAGAAGTTTGAAGTAGTATATATAAATAATTTATTAACTTTAAATGTATTTTTTATTTTCATTCACTTTTTATTTCTTTCTACATTTCCTCTCTATTTTCATTCCCTCATGTTTTCCCTTACATTTTCCAAAAATCAAACATAGCCTTAATGAAATCTAAAGAAGATAGATGATCATCTCCTAAACAACCCCAAGTTCAAATGAACAAATATTTATGGAGATTTTCCAATGCCAGTTCCTAACCTCTCCAAGTCATCAAAAATCCTTAGCTCTACTCCTTATAACACACCATGACAAGCATAACAAGGTCTACTCCACACCATTTTGCGAACCTTACCACAAACCATCATGCCAACCATACTAAATATCCTTAACAGAATGGGGAATAACCCATGACTGTAAACAAGGAGAACAACAAAGTCACAAGGTCCCTTGTTATGTCGGCAGAAGCTTTGATGCAAACATCGTTAATCAAGAACACAAAGATGAAAAAATATATATATATATATCAACACAAACGGTACACAAGATTTTAACGTGGTTCGGCCAACCATACCTACGTCCACGGATGAGAGAGAATCATTTCACTATACAATAGAGGACATTACAAAAAACAGAACCAAAACATTACAGAGGATAAAACCAAATACAATTCTTAGGTTCTGGAAATATCCCATGTTTCCCCACTCTTCATATCCCTACCCTACCACGAGCCCTCTTACTTCACCAGGTACCTTTCGTTCTTCCTCACATCTCTATCCACCTCGTATAGTTTTTACAAGTTCATCTCTATCTCATAACTTTTTCCTCTCATGACCTAGAATATTTATAAAGAAGTTCCAACAACCTTCCTTATTTTATAAGGAAGTCTAATATTACAATAATATATCAACCTAGAAATATTCTATATAATATTCTTTATAAAATATAAATTTATACTAATTCGGAATTTGGGACACTTCCTAACAATCTCCACCTTCAACCAAATTCCATGAAGTCAATCTTCAAACTCTCTATGACACAAGCTTTTGTATCATATCACCACAAGAAAGCAATCGACTTCACCTTCAACTGAAATTCCTTTTGTCTTCGTCTTGTGTGCTTTGTAATTTTTTACTCTTCTAGAAATCTTCAATCCGAAGCTCTGATATCAATTTGTTACCTCAACAAAAGTTTTGATGCAAACATCGCTAATTAAGAATACAAAGATAAAAAAAAATCAACACAAATGGTACACAAGGTTTTAACCATGCCTACATACACGGATGCGAGAGAATCATTTCACTATACAATAAAGAACATTATAGAAGACAAAACTAGAACATTACAAAAAACAAAACCAGATACAACTATTGGGTTCTCGAAACATCCCATGTTTCCCCACTCTTCATATCTCTACCTTACCACGAGCCCTCTCACTCCACCAAGTACCTCCCGTTCTTCCTCACATCTTCATCCAGCTTGTATAGTCTTTACAAACTCATCTTTATCTCATAATTTTTTCCTCTCATGACCTAGAATATTTATAGAGATATTTCGAACAACCTTCCTTATTATATAAGGAAGTATAATATTACAATAATAAATCAACCTAGAAATATTGTATATAATATTCTTTACAAAAAAATGAATCTATACTAATTATGAATTTGGGACACTTCCTAACACCCCTCATAATGGATAAGAATGTGGTTAGTTAATTCCTTTCTTTGTCTACATCAAAACAAGAACAAGGTCCAACCCGATCTTATAAGCTAATAAATCTTAAAAATTTTATCCCAAAGACTTCCCGAACAAAGAAATCAACCTTAGATGGAGCCCTAAAATCACCGTTCTTAGAGACTCTTCACACCTATAATCACAACCACCATAAACAATAATCCGGTGGATAAGCGGCAAAAAGAATTCGACCAACTTCAATTCTCAATGATGGAAGCTCCTAAAGGTTTTACTATCTAATGTATCCAAGCACTCATCCCATCCCATTTTTCAACAAACTAGGAAATGTTTGAGCTGCTAAATTAAATAAGTTTGGGAAACAATCCTTTGAAGAGAACTTCCCAGATGAAAAAGCCCACCAGAACTTGGTCCAGAGACCCAACACCCTAAGAAATACACTTTAAGAGAGAAAACTATATTAAAAAACCCGCCAAAACAGCGGCTGAAAGTACACAAAGAAGAAGAAAACACCCCCCACTCCCCAACTGGAACAAATCAGCTGCCCAGGACAGAGGTGCAAAAGGAACCCCACCGTTAACGAGTTCCCACCCAATCAATAAAATCAACTAAAGTTTTATGAACAATTTCGTCTTCGACCAAAGGAAATAAACAAAAGAACTCTTAAGTCTTTGGATTAACAACACTTCTTCCTCGAAATGTTATTTTGTTTCTTGCCTTCCAAAACGTCCAAAAAATACACAAAGGGTCTGCTCTTCAAACTTCCTTTCTCTTTTTTCCCACAAACATGTTCCAACCCAAAAGCATCGCCTTGATAGTGGTTGGTAGCACCCACGACACCCCAAAAAGTGAGAAACATCGCCCAAAGAGTCCTTGCCTTAGCGCAATGGAGCAAAATGTGGTCTATAGATTCTTCATGCATTTGGCAAAGGTAGCATCTATTCGCTAAAAGCCAACCTCTCTTCTAAAGTTGGTCCAAAGTAAAAGCTTTTCCTCATGAAGCTTCCCACCCAAAAATACTCACTCTAGGTTGCACACAAGCTTTTCAAATGACAGTCGAGGGGAAAGAGACCGGAGGGCCTGAATCTAATGCTTTGTAGAGGGACTTAACGGAAAACTTCCCACATTTAGTCTCTCTACAAAGCACCCTATCTTCCACATCCTACTGAACTCTCTTCCCATTAAGGCTTAGAAAAAACCTGTGCACCTCATCCACCTCCCAATCATTGAAAGGTCTAGAGAAGTGCGGGCTCCAACTCTCCCCACCCTCAATGGAACTCCACACATCTTTGACCCAAGCATCCTTGATAACAACTAAAGCAAATAAAGTGGGAAAAGAAACACAAAGGGGTGAATCCCCACACCATCTATCTTTCCAGAATTTCACCATTTGTCCATTCCCCACCTCAAAAGAGAGCCTACTGCTTACAACATGTCACTCCCTCCTCATTACTTTCCACAACCCCACACCATGAACACCCCTCACTTCCTTGGAACACCAACCCCCTTGCTCCTCCCCAAACTTTCTCCTAATCACTTGATTCCAAAAAGCCCCTCTCTCATTAACAAATCTCCACCTTCATTTGCACAAAAGCGCCTTAATAAGAGTAGAGAGACACTTTACCCCCAACCCCCCTTTACTTTTGTCTAGGCAAACCAAACCCCACCATACAAGATGAGGTTTCCACTCAAGAGCCCCACCTCCCCACAAAAAATTCCTCTAAATCTACTCTATCCCCAATCTAACATTTCTAGACAAAGAAAACACAGACATAAAGTAAATGGGCATGCTCGCCAAAGTGCTCCGAATCAAGGTGATCCTCCCTCCTTTGGAGATGTATTGGCTCTTCCACCTAGCCAATTTCTTCTGAAATCTCTCCTCCACTCCATCCCAAACAGTCACAAATCTATGAGGAGCACCTAAAGGCAATCCTAGGTAAGAGGATGGGAGACTCCCAACCTTACACCCAAGATCCGCAGTCAAAGCCTCCACGTTTTCCACACCACCTAACGGGACTAACTCAATTTTATCCAAATTAATTATCAACCCCGAAATGGCCTCAAATCACATTAGAATCCAACTTAAATACATCATCTGATCCTAAGAAGCCCCACAGAAAACTAGAGTATCATCAGCGAATAATAAGTGAGACACTTGAAGCCCTTCACCACATCTACCCCTGGCCTTGCAAGCTACCAAAAAAACCCCATTTACGGCTCCCTTAAGAAGGCAACTAAGAGCCTCCATAGCAATCGCAACGGTGAGAGGGGGACTCCTTGCCTTAAACCAATAGAACTTTGGAAGAAACCTGAAGATGTCCCATTAACCAGAACAGAAAAGCTAGCTGTGGAGATACACCACTGCATCCACCGAAGCCATTTCTCCCCGAAACCCATCATACCCATAACTGAAAGCAAAAAGGACCAGTCCACATGATCATACGCATTTTCTAAATACACATGCTTGAAAAGAAATCATCCTAGCCTCTTTCTGAGATAAGAGGAGTAATAATATAGATTGTAGAGAGAATTAAAATATTTTTTAGATAATATTAACAGAGATACTGGTCTCAGGTCCAGTCTTTGCACAACCTTTTTATTGCCTTAAAAGTGCTTTTCAGCAAAATTAGGCATAATATGCTTTTACAGAAGAACCGTCAAAGACTAAAAAATTCATGATATAATGGCGTACCAATTGTATCATAATGGCAGAAGGGAGAGAAAGAAACAAGAGGGTCTTTAACAGAAGAAGCTGCTTTCATGGCTTCATCAACTGCCTTCTTTTTATCAAGTATCTGCAATCCAACCAACCAAATCCATGAAACTTAGTAATATCTTCTCCGTTTAGCAATCTTTTAAGAATAAATACAAATGTACCCACATCTTTCCGTTTCATCCTCTTTTCTCCGTTTCTTGAGAAACCCCCGACCTCCATTGCTGGCTTCTGCCCCAGAAGCTGAGCCAAACCCTTTTCCATCGCGACTGATTTCTTGACCCGGGTCGGGTCCATAATGATTCTGCAAATCAGACCGGTTCTTTCCTTAAGCTGCTTTAGGCAATAGACAGGAGGGGGTGTTTTTAAATATATATTCATATATAATTTTATGTTTAAAAATTTATATATAAAAAAAAACAGTAATTATTAAATATATTAATTTATGAAAGAAAAAAATTGATATATGAATTCTAAGAAAGGGAATGGGACAAGAAGTTAGAAGGATAATGATCGCCAGGAAGAACTTTGTCCTCGTAGCGGGGATTCTCTATCCCAAATCCAACTAGTTTAAGGAAGGAAATAAGACTAACGGGGTGAATAATCCCCAATCCACCTACTTTAAGAAGGGAAACGGGACAGGATACGAAAAAGTATTCGAAATGGGGATGAGGTGAGCCGCCTCTAATCCTGCCTCATCTCGTTTATATCCATGGGTTGAAAAATCGGGCAATTTCACTAATATTTTCACAAAAGTGCCCGAAATGAAATAGATTACTGATTATCGGACCAAAAATCACCAAAAAAAAAAAAAAAAATAGACTAAATATTGTCAATATTTTGGTAAAATGCCGATATTTCGACGAAAATATTGAGGGACACAACACATGCGAGTGGGGAAGGGAGACAACCAAAAAAATCACCGATTTTTGGGTGAGTGCCTTCTTCCTTGAATCCAACAACAATTTTTGATTTTTTTTTTACGATCCCAGATTTCACCCGTGCCTTAATATTTATAAGTTTTTGTAAATATTTTTTTCTAATTTATCTTTTATTTTAAATTTATATTACCATTTTATTTTACATTATTATTTTATTTTTAATTTATATTTATTTCATTAATCTTATTTTAAAAAATTACTGCACTTTAATTTTCTATTTTTTTAATTTTATTTAATTAATGTTTTTATTTTAAAATTTTAAAAATATAAATTGATTCAAAAATGGATGAAATATAAAAAAAAATTAATGAAGTTATAATATTTTATAAATTAAAATTAATTTGATAAGATAAATTATTAATATAATTTTTAATAATTTTAATTATTTAAATAAATTAGTATTAATAGCACAAATTTGTCACCACAAATTTATAATAAAATTTTTAAAATTAAATGTCAAATAAAATACTTTATGTAAATCCATTTAATTTTTTATTTAAAATATAATAAAGCATGCTTTAATAAAAGTAGTTTTAAAATTTTAAAATAAATTAATATAAATCTATTAAAAAAATTTAAGTTAATTTCTTTTTAAATTTTTTAATAAATATTATCCTTGATTATACTTATATCAATTACACTTATAAAATAACTTTAATATGTACATTTTGCGTATTTTATTATTTTTTGAAAATTTTCTAATCATTTTCATAAATTTTTAATAATTTTGATCCCACTAATATTATTGTCAAAATATCAATATATCTATAAAATCTAAATACCGTATTTACCGTGCTTAGTTTCCTTTTTTAAGAACCCATGGTTCTTTTTTTTTTTCTTTTTATTCTCTTCTTTTTTTAACTATCCACATATAACTTTTCATATCTCATTGTGAACTTAAATTAAAGTTACTCCATTATCATAGATTTTTCCCTAAAAACAATATTAATATTTGTTTTTCGAGCATTTTAATTATTAAAATGTTTTCAATAAGGCCAAAAATAATTATATTCTTTATTTTTCTCTGAAATGGTTTGTTAAAAAAAATTGAAGTCTGCAGCATGAAATAATAATATTTACTACTTTTAATATGGCTAATTTTGAAGAAATATTTTCTAACTTCTTTTTCTTTCAATCATCCAAAAGGGTAGTCATTTTCCACTAACACTTTTAAAGATTCCAATTAAAATTTGTTCATTAATATAAAAATTAAAATCTCAAACTTTTTTATTTTATGAATTTTTCTTCATTTTTATTGACTATAATTTTTAACCCGAGTTATAGATATAATTAAAAATAATCATATTATAAACTAATATAAAATTTATTTTCAAAGAAAAAAAGCAATTAAATATTATGTTACATAGATATAGTACTAAATTGATTCCTACAAAGTCCATTAGATGGCTATTTAATTTTTTTATTTTTTTATTTTTGAAAAATAAAAGCGTTTCTTAATAAAAAAAAATTGCATTTCAATGTTCATAAAAATTACTTTTATAATACGGAGGACTAAGCAAATAAAATATTAAGTCCAATTTAAAAGTTTTAAAATATGAATTGAAGGTTTTATATTTCAGATTTATAAAAAATAAAAAAAATAAAAAAAATAAAAAAGAAAAAGAAAATCAAATCATAAGATTCAATATTAAAAATTTTTGAAGAATAAAAAAGTAATCCAAAAATATAAATCCTTCTAAACCCCAAAATGTGGCTTGGGTAGATTAGGTAGTTTGTGAATGTTAAATTGTAGCATCCTAGCCAAGAGGGACTCACAAGAGACAGAGTGAGCTCACTATTGGACTAGGCCTAGTGGTCTAGCTCATTAGAGTTCTCTCTTGGAGACAAAGCCTGTTTGTGGGCTGTTTTTAGTATAGCAAACAACCAGGTCCGTTTGTGGGTATCTAAAGGCAGGCCATGGGTGGGTTGTTATGGGGAATGGTCGCTGCTAATTTAAGAGAATAGATAAATGGAATTTTTAGGTTATGTTTTGGCTCCTCAAAAATTTGTGAGAAAATACAGGGAAAAATATTAAAGTGGAAAAGTAGAAGAAATAAAATTAAAAATTAAAAATTAAAAATTGTTGTAAAATAAAAGAATAAGGAAAAGAAAAGACAAGAGAATAAACAAAGATATTCAAATAAAAGTAGAATAGAATGTAGGAAGAGAACAATATGAATTTTTATTAGAGGTATCTCCATTTTATAGGGAGTTAAAAAGAGATATACATCAATATGGATGATCATCCACAAGTTCCCATAATCCAATAAATTTTCATATTTTATAACACTCCCCCTTGAATGATCATAAGAATGTCTCATTAAAACCTTACTATGAAAAACCCTATGGGAAAAACCTTAGTAAAGGAAAAAGAGTACAAAATTCTTTTGGATTATTGCAATTACCTCATTAAAAACCTTACTAGTAAAACCTAATAGGACAAAACCTGGACGAAGGAAAAAAGAGTACAGTGTAGTGATATTCTTATCAATTAGCTCATCCTCATGTTGACATTATATGTTCTCCAATAGCACAGCATGGAGATCTTTGAGTCGGTGTATTCTAATAAGCTTCTTAAGTATTGCAGTTGATAGTGCCTTTGTGAATAAATCTACTAAATTGCCACTCGATCTTATTTGTTGAATAGCAATTTCATCACTCTTCTAGAGTTAATGAAAGTAAGAGACTTCGATGATATATGCTTAATTCTATCACCCTTAATGTATCATTCTTTAATCTGTGCAATGCATGCAACATTATTAACTTGGTAGCATTACCTTTGATAAAGGGTAGTCTGCATGTTTCCATTATTTGTTTGATTGATCTCCACAATATTGTCGTACCACCATAGATAAATACATACCTCATTTAAGATCGAGCTTTGTGGGGTTTTGAAAGATAGTCAACATCTACATATTCAATCAATTAAGATTTTGATCATTTGGAATAACATAAGACCCATGTTATTATAGTACATGATTGGCTTTATTCTAATGTTTTTGAGTTGGTGTAAAACTATATTTCGCAAGTAAATTAACAAGGAGTGCAATATCTAGTCGTGTATAATTTGCAAGATTCATCAATACACCACTAACACTGTAATATGATACTTTTGGACCAAGTAGTTTTTCATTATCTTCTTTAGTATAGAAGAGGTCCTTTTTTACTTCAAGTGAATAAACTATCATCAAAGAACTTAATGGATGTGATTTATCCATATGAAAGTGCTTCAAGACTTTCTTTGTATATGTTGACTAATAAACTAATATTTCGTTTGAAAAGTGCTCAATTCATAGGCCGAGGAAAAAAATTTTGTTTTCCAAGATCTTTCATTTCAAATTTACTTTTCAAATAGTCAACTATTTTTGTAAGCTCTTCAAGAGTTCCAACAAAATTCAATGTTCCACATATACTATAATAATTGCAAATATTCAACATAATGAATATGCATAGACAAATAAGATAATACATACATACTTCTCACTTCAAATATTCATTAAAGTGATCGTACCACATGTCTTTGGATTACTTAATCGATACATAGATCTTTGTAGCTTAATTGAGTATATGCTACAATGTTTTGAATTAGTTGCTTTAGACATTTTAAATCATTAAGGGATTTTCATATATATATATATATATATATATATATATATATATATATATATATGCCATTATCTAAAGATCCATGTAAATATGCAATAATGACATCCATAAGACGCAAATCCAATCATTCTAAGAGTATTAAACAATTAGAAATCTAAATATGGTTGTGTTCATCATAGGAGAATATGTTTCCTCGTAGTCAATACTAGGTTTCTACAGGAAACCTTGAGTTATGAGTCACGTTTTATATCTCGTGATTTCATTTTTCTCATTACACTTTCTTATATATACTCATTTATATCCAACAAGTTTGACAACTTCAGGCGTTTAGACTACAAGTCCAAATACTTCTCATTTTTCTAACTAGTCTAATTTTTTTGGGATGTATTCTTTCCATTTTGGCCAATCTTTTCTATGTTGACATTCATTCATAGTTTCTACTTTGAGATCCTCATCATTTTTTATGATGTCAATAGCTATTTGGAAAGAAAATATATTGTTAATGACAAGAGTATTTCAATCTCATTTTTCTCCATATATAAGTAAATAATTGAGATCTTTTCAATATCAAGTACTTGTACCTTTTCAAGAGCTAATTGTAAAACATATGCCTCTCATAGGGCTACTTGTTTAAACTGTGCCTCTTCAGGGGCTACTTGAGACTGATAAATCATTTTAATAACTCATTTTACATGCAACTTCTTCAAGAGTGCCACATTTCATATATTTTTCCTTGTGTTTTCCTCTTATAGGGAATGTGTTTGCCTTTTCAGGGTCTACCACGCTTCAAGCATGCCTTAGACTCATTATTTAATTGTCCTTCAAGGATACCAACTCATTATTTAATCGTCCTTTAAGGATATCAACGCATTATTTAATTGTCATTCAGGGACATCAATTCGTACTAGAATATTCTAGGTTAGTGAAAATAATTTTGTCACTTTCTTTACATCAATGAAAGCATTTAGTAGTTGATTTGTAAGTTCTTGCAAATAAATAATCTTTTAAACTTCTAGTTCACATTGATTAGTATGAGGATCAAGATAAGTCAAAGTCAATGCATTCCAAATAATTTCACGCTGTTCTTCTGGAACTAGCTCTTCTCCCTCTAACGACGAAAAATTTGTCTCATTAAAATGATAATTTACACAACATGTCATTCTACCTTTTAAGTGTATAGGTAGATTAGTCACTAAATAAAAACTTCTAGCATTATAATGTACCATGCGACCTTTTACCTCGGGGGACCAAGTTGGTCTTAAAAGATTCTTTTAGATCTACCATCGTATAAAGTGTCATTCACATGGAATCAAATACTACTAGTGACATAGTATAAGCTCTTTTGGAACCTTTAATCAGGTTTCTATCACTTGATATGGTATTAACATTGTTTATCATCAATGTTGTGCAATTAATGAGACAAGAGTCACTAAATAAAAACTTCTAGCATTATAATGTACCATACGACCTTTTACCTCGGGGGACCAAGTTGGTCTTAAAAGATTCTTTTAGATCTACCATCGTATAAAGTGTCATTCACATGGAATCAAATACTACTAGTGACATAGTATAAGCTCTTTTGGAACCTTTAATCAGGTTTCTATCACTTGATATGGTATTAACATTGTTTATCATCAATGTTGTGCAATTAATGAGACGAGTCACTAAATAAAAACTTCTAGCATTATAATGTACCATACGACCTTTTACCTCGGGGGACCAAGTTGGTCTTAAAAGATTCTTTTAGATCTACCATCGTATAAAGTGTCATTCACATGGAATCAAATACTACTAGTGACATAGTATAAGCTCTTTTGGAACCTTTAATCAGGTTTCTATCACTTGATATGGTATTAACATTGTTTATCATCAATGTTGTCCAATTAATGAGACAAGAGTTTCATCAAAATAACAAGTCATAAAACATTGTCATAAAAACCTCACATTTATAGAGTTAAAGAAATATTACCATAGAGAAAGAGTTAAAATTAATAGAAAAATATCAGTCATTGATAATGACTTAACTTAACAAGTTGTGTAAAAGCAATGAGAGCATATATAACACAATAAAACAAATATGAAAAAGATAATTTAAAGTTATATATTTCTTAAATAATCTCACACATTTGATTTTGTAAGTGTGAAGCAATTTATACATGAAATAACGAGGAAGTATTTCAATAATCAAACTAATTGTAGTGATAGATCAATAATTTTATTCAAAATATTATTATGATCTAAATCAATATGCAAAAATTAATTCATAAATCAAAATTTCAAGAGAACATATCATGATTTAAAGCATCTTGTTGTCTCAAAATTTTAATTGAAATACCACAAATCCATCTGAACATATATGTAAAGATATAACATAATATATTGAGAACAATAGTTGAACCTATTGTAATTTCAAAATTATTTTTGGATAATGAAATTATTGCATTAATAAAAATACCATATGTGACAACATGCAATAATATATATTATTTTATATAACTCAAAACTTTTCAATCATAAAAACATGCTATAAAGAAAATTGACATCCAAAATCAATTTATTAATCATATAACCAAGTCATATATTTCACATGCATTCAAAAAAAATCTCAATTTTCTAAATCAAAATGTTATTGTGTATTAAACAACTAGAATAAAAAATATTCCAAACTGTCACCTCTAATACAAAAATATCATACTTTCATGCAATTCAAAATTCCACATCTATATGTAAATTTTTCTACTACTGACAGTATAACTTCTAATAATAGAAATTTATAAAAACTATTAAACACTTACCTATTTGTATAACTTGATATATAAAATATTAATATTTTAATAACATGTAAATATTATCTATATGCTTGTTATTATAGCTTCAGACTATAATATATTTCATTATAACATTTGGTTATATAAATGTCATAAAGTTGTACAAAATTGTTAGTTAACAATTTTGTTCTATATAGCTTCCAACTATAAGAAAGTATATATTAACAACTTTGACATAACCTTTGATTAGCACAAAGAATATTAATTTTCTTATTTTCATAATTTCGGGCTATGAAAAATAATATTTATATAACTTCTGATTATATAACAAAATTTAACAAATTATGTATCTTTTAGGTACATAGTTGTTCATTGACAATTTTGTTTTGTATAATTTTTTGTTATACAAGAGAATTAAAAATTGTATGCATAGCTTCTGGCTATGAAACAATTGTTAATAAAAATTGTTTTCCATAATTCCTATTGTGAAAAATAAGTGAATACGAAATAAAAATTAAAAGCCAATATTTTTCATAACTTTGAGCTATGATTATTTTGTCAAAACAAGAAAATATGCAAATTTGTACATACCTTTAAGTTATGAACTATTTTTTTATGTAAATTTGTGCATAACTTCAAGCTATAAACTATTTATGTATAACTTCTAGTTACACAATATAATTAAAAGAAATTAAAAAAATTAAAATTTAATATCTTTCATAGCTTTAGGCTATGATTATTTTTTTAGAACAAAAAAATATTTAAATTTGTACATAGCTTCAGGCTATGAACTATTTTTTTATTTATGTAAATTTGTACATAACTTCAGATTATAAACTATTCATCACGTAGATTTGTGCATAGTTTCGGGCTATGAACTTTAATTATGTAGATTTGTACACAGCTTCATACTATGAACATTTATTTATTTATTTATTTTATAGCTTTTGGCTATATAATATTGATTGGTATAACTTCCAGTTATACCGTATAATTAAAAATAAATAATTAGGGATCACATACATAACTTTTGGTCATGTATTTGTAATTTTGTAATTTTCTCCATAACTTCTGGTTATAGGAATTGCACATATTTTTCATAACTTCTGGTTATGAATTTACCCCATAATTTATAATTTATCTCATAACTTCTTTTTGTGAGAAAAATGAGAGAGAGAATAACGTCTTTCTATTTTTCTGAATAGAGAAAAATCTTTCTATTTCTTTTGTAGAGACTATTTGTGTTGATAACGTGTTGTAAAATAAAAAAATGAGGAGAAGAAAAGACAAGAAAATAAACAAAGATATTCAAAGAAAAGTAGAGTAGAATATAGGACGAGAACGATATAAATTTTCATTAGAAGTATCTCCCTTTTATAGAAAGTTACAAAGAGATATACATTAATATAGATGATCATCCACAAGTTCCCATAATCCCATAAATTCTCATATTTTATAACAAAAATAGATTTAAAATCAATAAATTACTTACATGTGTTACTATAAACTCATTTCATATATTTTTTTCTCTTTTACATAAAAATTAAGTAATTTAAAATGGATTTAAAGTTAATAAATTACTTTTTTGTATTATGATAAACTCATTTCACATATATTTTTGTTTCTGTATAAAAATTAAATAATTTGAAATTGTATTAAATCATAACTAATTTTAATTCTATTTGATTTTCTTTATATTTTTCAAAATAAAACCAAATATGAAAAAATTATTTACCATAACATTTTTTTTTCACTTGTATTTTTTGTTTTAACCAAATGTAGCCTTTAGGATTTGAAGAAAGACACCTTATGAATAGAATCAAGAAAATCTCAACCACTCAGCAACTAAATAACAATTTGAGAGTTGTATTAGTTAGATAGTTAGATGGTTAGAATTGTAGGTTAGTCAGCTCGATTCGTTAGCATGGTTACTTTAGTGGGAAGTTGTGTTTGGAGCCAGCTATTTGAAGTAATATGGAAATCAAACCGAAAGAAACTAGAATATGGGATTTGATCGTTAATGAGAAAAATTTAAGTTACTCATGCACTATATACTGTTTAGGTAAGCATTTCCAAAATTTCCCTTTAATTTTCCCTGTCAACAGCCACCAGTCTCCATGTCAGCAGGCAGGTGCACAATTTAATAAACACTAAAATCTGAAACCTGAAGTTTGAAATCTGAAACCCACAAAACACTCGACCCGAGAAACATTTGAAAGTTGGGGAACTCTTTCTGTCACTTGCTCTCGTTTTGCCTTAACCCGATCTCATAAAATTTCCATTTTCATAGGTGGTTTGATATAACCGATCTATTTATTGCGGTATTGAGCAGGCGATGGATACCCATATTCCAAAAGTTGTCTTCGTCTGATTTTGGCCTGACCCTAGCATGTCTCTCTTCATGAATTGACCACACAAACCCAATAAGTATTTTCCAAAAACCTTCAACGAAGCCAAAGTGGAGGCATATTTTCATATTTCTTCATCAAAAGTTGAATTTTTTTAAGGTTTCTAGAAACCGAAGTGGAGCCTCCTCAATCAATCACATGTGAGTTTTCCATTTAAGGATTTGTTTGACTGTTGAGAAAATATTGGGGCCGAAGGTGTTATATTTTAGGGTTTGTTGTATTTTGATTAATTTTTGCATGAATGAAGATGAGAGAAAATTTGTTTTGGTTAAAGAAATTTTCAGATGGATCCACCTCTTTTTGAATCGGTTTCTTTATGAATTGAAAGCCACCTAGTTTTCCTTTTTGTTTTTCAGAATTTTTTTTTTTGCAATTTCTTTTGCTTATTATGTTTTGGAAAACTATCTCACTATACTAAGAACAGATTCTAAGCCTTAAACATCTTATACTTTGCTGGAAAGTGTTTTAAGCTTATAGGTAATAAAAAGTTGCCACTAGTAGGACTATGGCCATTAAAGTGCTTTATAGTGTGCTTGGTTAGCAACCAAGCACTTTAAGCTACAAGGGTTTTAACTCAATGAGATCCAATAAGATGTTTCTGAACCTTTTGGAAGGACCTTCCCTATTTCTTCTCAATTAATATTTACTTAGAACTTGATGAAATGTCTCTAATGCTTTTGTGAATGTCTCACATTGCTGATGCTTTGTAATTTCACTGTAGGAGAACAGAAAATGGATAGACTTCCAGCTATCAGATTGACTAGGTTTGCTACATATTGATTAATTTTATCCCTGGAAATTGAATTCTAATACCTATAGCAAGATATTTTGGAACATTTGCGTATGTGAAGTATTTGAAACCTTTAACTAGGGCCCTCTGATCGCTAATATTGTATCTTGCAACTTCAATTGATTTTTCCTTGGTCAATTAACCATGATTTGTAATTTGTAAATTTCTGGGTGTATTTCCTTTTTTAATTTCAATTTTAATTTTAATTTTAGTTTTTATTTATTTACTTATTTTTATGTTTCTTTGTGTATGTGTTTGCTAAATGTACTTGTCTAAAACTTGAAGTTGTGACCAAATGTTGCAAACATGTTCCTCATGTTTAATCTATGTTTTTTTTTTTTTTTTTCTTTTTTTCCAAAGCTTTGAAATTCCTCACCTATTAATCTAAATTTTCATCATTTCTTTCCGTAAATTGTTAGTCCTTCACTTGAAAGAAGGATGAGAGGATGCGGAAGTTTATATTCTATACAATGTGTTAGAATTGTTAGTCCTTCCTTGGAGATGTTGTTTATATCTTGTGACATCTCATAGAATTTTTTAGGAAAAAGAAAAAGACTTGTTTGTTGCACCTCAAATGCTATAAGGCTACATTTGGTTGTTCACTATAGGACTGTATTTGAAATTTTGTTCCATGGGCATTTATTTCTTTATTTATTTTAATATGATGTTAGAGATAAAGGGGCTAGTTGAATTCAATTGAAGTCTACTCCCATGTTTTTTACAATTCTGTAATCACTCTCAAATTAAAATGCCTACCAACTACTCCTGATGACGGCAGTAGTTGTTGAAAAGAACCATTTAAGATAGTTATGGTCCATTTATCATGCTTGCAAAAACATCTATTTTGGTGCACTCTATGATTAAGCTTCTCTGCATCACTCAACAATATTACTGTGGTAGGTGGTTAAGAAAAGTATTTACTAAATCATTGGTTCCAAAACTGAAACATTATAGTGTTGTATAATTGAGGGGCCCTAAGGAGAAACTATTACTCCAAATTGTCTGCAATACGTTACCTGCCTACCATGTGTGTCTAAACCATATCTAATTTCCTTGGTTGAAAGATGATGTTATTGAAGCGGGCAACATATTTCATTCCCTATTGACCAGCTTTGTTTCCACATTTATAAGTTTTTCTTTTAGATTGCTTGAGTTTATCATGAACATCAAAAGAGAAACTACTCAAGAACCATGTGAAATATTTAATACACAAGTAGAGTTAAGTTGTATTCAAGTTGACTTGCATAACTCACTAAGTTAAGCATTAATCTAGCATCTCTATGATCCACTTAACCTCTTTAAAATTACAATCTAACCTATTTTTCCAAATGATTATAAAAAAGTAGAACAAAGTAATATAAATTATTGATAAAAATTCTATTTTTTTTTTATACTTTAAAAATAGACAAGTTGTAACCCTTTCTAACACGAGACCATTATTAATTAGAACAAAAACATAGTGAAATCCCAATCCAAATATGACATTTTTTTTTGGGATAGGTAAAAGTGATTGTATCAAAAGCAACCCAAAGTATACATGATGAAACATGACCTATTTAATACATAGGTTAAGTAGATCCAAGTCAACCTAATTTGTTAATTTAATGTCATTTTTAAGTTGTGATTGCAGGCTATCTTGAGAGTTACAACTCCAGTAAATATAGAAAATCCAATTTATTATTCCAACATATAGCTTATTGTTAAACATTTTGGTTTACCTGTTCAATTCTTTAGTTTTAATTTCTAAGGTGTTTCCTAGAGAAAATCCAATTTATTTGTTCAATAATTTTGTTCTAAATTGGGTTTTTTTTATTCATTTTGGCTTACTATTTTCATAAATACATATATATTCCATTTATATTTTAATTCATTTTATTTTAGTACTTGTTGCTTATGTATTTGGATTTGTAGCGTATTTGAGAACATTCATGACTTCTCTTATATATTCATAGATTCATCATGTTCATTCAGTTTCCTCAAAACATTGTGTCATTACTCATTTTTAGCTTTTTCATTATGTAATGGATCTAAGCTTTGAAAATCCTGCCCTGCACTTTCTTCTCTTACCATTCTCTCCTTCTCCTTGTTGGACTATAGATATATACGGACTCTATAGAAGGCAAGGTTCCAACAGTCTTAGATTACCTAGGAACTATTGTCGAGGTATTCTCTTTTTCTTGTGTTGCTTCTTCTTTGTTCTCTGTGTGTGAGTGTGTGTTTCTCGCTCCTTTTTATGCTAGAACATTATGTGAATCTAGGGGAAAACTACTAACTAATCCATGTGAAAACATCCTTGATAAATGATGTATTTTGGCTGTTATTCTAGTTGAACAAACTAGGGTATCATTGGTTTCCATGATTCTACAAGATACATGTTTCCACAGTGTGTGTTGAAAGGAAAGGTAATTATTATTTACTGGCATGTATGTTTGGTGCATGTAACAAGTAATTGTAACATCATAAACATCAATGTGTTGATGTGGGAGGATGTTGGTGCAAGTTTTTTCACTTGTATTATAAGAATTACTTGCCTATAAGCCTCATAGTATTTAACTGGTTCTACTAATACTTTAAAAGAGTTTTGGAGTGACCTTCGGCTCAAGGGGTTTGCTGGTGGCATTCTTGCCTTTTGGGATAAGAAATCTTTTGAATGCTTTGGGATAGAGGTGGGGGCATTTTTTATCTCATACTATTCTAAGAACTGTGAGGATCGTTATGTGTGAGTTTCTCAGGGGTCTATGACCTGGTTTTTTTGTTAGGTCTATAGGTTGTAGGAGGGTGTTTGTGCGTGGGGGTGAGGATGCATCAGAGGGTTATGGGATGAGCTATGGGGCATCAATATGGGTTTAAATGTGGCAATGTTCCCTGCAGCGAACAGTAGCTAGCTGGCCCCAGCTATAAGAGGTTTCTTAGAATTAATGAAATCGTGAAGCAGGATTTTGATGTACAGAGAAGGGTCAGGGTAACAGGGTTTGATTTGGGTAATACGGGCCTACTATTATTTGTCATGACTTTATTTAGAGCCCATTTGATATGGTTGTTGTCTCATTGCTATTTATTTGTCTTTAATTTTGTGATTTTTAATCTTCACATTATTATTATTATTATTATTTACATTTTTTCCTTATGGGTACTGGAGAATTCTCCATTCTCTCCCTATTTCAGTAGTTCCTTTCCTCAACTTGGGTTTTGTGTTTTTTGTCCTCTGAATGAACTTTCTTCTACTTAATTCTCTTTTCTCTGTCTGATTGTTATCGTTGCCCTTAACTGGGTTTTCTTTCTTTTGAGTTCCTAATTCTCTGCCTACTTGTGTGTTTTTTCCTAACTGGGCTTTCTATCTTTGTATGTTTTTTTTTTTCTTTGGGACTGACTATGTAATGTCAGAATCAGGTTTTCAAGGAATTATAATAAATGCCTATTTGGGATTCCAGTATGTAGTGCAATTGATTTGTCTTCTTTGGTTTCCTATTTATATTATGATGGTTTTGATCATTATCAACAACAGCTGTAGTTTAGCGAAGTTTTTTCAATTTTTTTATTAGGTTCGTACATCTTGGGGAGGACTTCTCATCCTTCTCATGTTTTTCTATTTTAATACAATTGTTCGTTTTTGATAAATAATAATAAAAAAAAGTACAGGACTTCTTGTTGTTTTTAGTTGGGATTGGCATTTCTGAAGGAAGTGCGCTTGATCTTCATTTAAGTAATTTGTAACCAATTATTGAATCTACTAGATCTAGACATTTACAGAATTTAATTATACCTGGAATTCTTGGATGATAGTTCATGAGGTTGGAACAACCAGTGTAAATCAATTGAAATCTTCTTGTGGGTGTTAGTGGTTTCCATGCAATTCATTTTTTTCTTTCTTTTTGTTGCTTTACAGACAATTTTTTTTTATTTATATTTTTTTTTTAGTTATTCATAACTTTTTTAATAGTTAGTCATGCTAATGAGTTTAAGAATGGGTTTTTCCCTTTTTTTTTTGTAATTGTAGATAGATGAAATAGTGAGGTTAAATGGAATTTACAAGTGGTTACTAACAAATGCTGGGGTGAAATTGTATGAAGGAGATGGAAATATTGTTGGTCCTAATGAAGTTGAGGTGACACAATTGGATGGCACTAAGTTGTGTTATTTAGTAAAACACATATTGATTGCAATTGGTAGTAGGGCTCAACGTTGAACTATTCCATGGTAAGTAAATTTCCTAATCTTCTTTCTAATATTATTTGAGATTGAATATGGTATACTAAATGATTAGTCTAACTGGTTTTGAAATTATGAGTTTAAGATCCTAATTTCAGTCCATTTGAATGGTAATGAGGATTTGAGTGTTTGCTAATTTTGAAAGGAGGCATGAAGAAAATCTTGTTCTCTACTTAGCTTGTGCCATGTAGACACATAAAAATCCAATTGAAGTGGAGCTTAAATCCACTTGACTCTTTTAGTAAATAAATATAGCACAAACTAAAGATATTGCTAAAGAAGCATGGGTTGTCAAATCATGCAATTAGATGCTTAACATGTTTAAGGTGTAGGAAACACCATAATATTTTCTAGCTGAACAGACCGTCAATTTTGCAAAATCACTATGAACATATGATTGTGGTTGATCAATATAAAGATTCACATGGACATCATGAAAATCATTGTGATTTAAATTTTTTCTGATACAAAAATCTTTGTTTACTAAGAGAGAAAATTTTCTTTTAAATTTTGATTTAGTGGTGGATTGAGTCCCAATTGCTAATGACAAACACAAGGCAAAATTACGTAGGTCAAGTCATTGCATAACAAAAGGTATATTCTTAGATGCGGATTCTTAGGAACAATCATTCCTATTTGGAGAGAGTTATGGAATTATGTCCTTGCAATCTATAAATGGATTAGAAGGTTTTGAGAAATGGCTATGATGTGTCTCTCTGGGTCACACTTGTTGATTGCTCTAAGAGTAGCCACATGGCAGCCTTAAATCACCTGGTAGGATCTAAGATTCTCACCCAACTGAAGGCCTGAAAAAATTACCCGAAAGTCTTTCTCTTCTTTCACTCACATACACACACATGCACATCTGTGTTTGAATGGTTCCTACCCTGCCCCTGTGAGGAAAAGGTTCCCTCCGTAACTCTTGTTTCTACTTAATTTTTCTAGTTGTGGGAAATGTGACATTGTTCTCTTTGTGTTGGAGTTGGGGCTAATCAAGAAATGAACAATTTTTTTTTTTTTTTTTTTTTACTTGAGCTTACATAACATGTCTTCTATTAGCTAGGAGGGTTAAAGATAGGTCATGAAAGACCTTGTTCAAGAGCATACAAATTTTTGCATCGATGTGTTATTTTTTATATTTTTTGCTTCTTGAACATTTCTTCTACATTTTGTTTTTTGGATGTTGAGTAAGAAGATAATATTGTTAAATTCAATTTTTTTTTTTGCAGTCAAGATACTCTTTTAACAAGACAAATCCTTGTCAAATATTCACAAATTTAGATCTTTATTGCCAACTTTATATATGGAAAGCATGGCATGTGCATCTTTTAGTATTTCTTTTACCCTTAAGCCATGTTTAGGAGAGTTGCTCAAACACTATAAGCAACTCTCTACCAAATTCTTGACCTGCAAATTGGGTTAACAATAAGAACATGAAGGTAATATACAAGCTTTAAAGAAAATAATAGAAGTGTATTTATAAATGAAGAGGGTAGTCTTAAAAATCTCAGGTTGAAAAAAGTTTAATAAAAAATTAATTTCAAGTACACATATAGGTTTGGGAAAATAAAACAAATTCAACAATCTATGTCAACATTTAGTAATTATAATCATGACAAAGGAGTCATTAGTCATTATCTCTTTGGAGGTGGTCTGCAATCTTACGTTTACTATGACTCATGTAAATTTTGGTTAATAATTGCAAACTAAGTATAAAGGCAAATTAGTAGGAAAAAATACAGCCAAGGGAAAAAAAAGTAGGGAAAATAATAGCATTAGTTGGTGCATTTTCAGATGACCTTAAGAAATATCGTTTGATTGTTCTTGTAATAAGAAATATCAATGAATGAAGGTGGAAGCTAAAAGGGCTAGAGCATGCATTTTCCCAGACTTTAAATCATTTCAACATGAAAATTGAACACAATTCCTTAGGGTTCTACAAGCTAATCCATCCATGAGTTGATTGAGATGTTCCTTTCCCTAATATGCGTCCAGTTTAGATCATAAATCTAGTAAAAGTTAAAGTTCAGATTGACTTTGATCACTTTGGAAGATGAATAAATATAGGAAATACCATGCAAGTTTATTCAAGTCACAAACCGTGTTGAACACTACTATACTACCGGCATGGCTGTTACACATGATCCATTCTTCTTAAGAGAAGGATGTTGG
This sequence comes from Vitis rotundifolia, assembly GCA_030254885.1. NCBI lineage: Eukaryota > Viridiplantae > Streptophyta > Magnoliopsida > Vitales > Vitaceae > Vitis > Vitis rotundifolia. The sequence goes on from CM058167.1 coordinate 11,374,748, forward strand.
GTCTTGAGTGGGGGTAAGAATAACTAGGGGGTGTGGAAAAATGAAAATCACAGAGCTAGTATGAATAAGAATGAAAATTTCATTTTCATGGTTACTATAAGCAACCAAATGCTGGTATGAGCTACTTGGGATTCCAATTCCACAATTTCATTTATGCTAAATACCGAACCCTAAGGGTCATCAAATCATTTAACAAGTTATTTATCCTTTCATGAAAACCTACCAATTGAATGTCTTGGAGAATAGTTGCTTCCTTAGCCTTAATATCTCCAAAACCTTCCTTATTCTATATTTTCAATTTTTCTTTGATAAGCTAAAATTTCAGTGCAACTTTGTAACCTTCCACCTAAAGAATCAAAGCAGTAATTACTAAAACTTTACATTCTAACCATTATGAAGAGTTCCTCATCCTTGTCCTTCTCTCTTTGATGGATATCAATAAATCTATGGTTTCCAATCAAGTAATTACAAAGAGATTTAGAATTCAAAGGTTTTCGGATACGTAGGACCTCAATGGAGTGTCTACAATATTAGCAAAAATATAAGGAAAAAATTAACAATAGTGTCAAAGAAGATATTTAATGTGACCTCTTTTAACTTTTACCTGCCCAATGTTAGTATTCATCATAATGGAAGATTGAAAAAGCCATTGCACATAAGATTGGAGGATGGTTGAAGCCAATAGATGCCTGTAAAGTGTTGTGTTATCTTGAATGTCCATCAAATTGGTGGGAAAATTTTACAAGATAACTACTAAGCTACCAATTTGACCCGAATCTTAAGCTGTTAGGTAATGGATTAACAATGTATATCAAGCTAGCTTGGGCTAAACCTTAACATCCTGTCTAGTAGGCAACCTTTGTGCTTGTACACAAAGTCTTTAAAGGTGAAAGCATAAGATGAGGTGTTTTAGTGCTTATGAGGTGAGGCTAAGTCTCGAGGCAAAGAGGCGTAAGTCTTTTGAGACTCTAATTTTCATAATTAATAAATATTAAAAGTAGTTTAAAATATATAAAAATAAATGACCATACTAATAGTTTCATATTTTCACTTAAGTCTTAAAAGTCACAAAGTAACAAACATAATAAATCAAACACATATAACTCAAAAGCACATCAACTTAAGTCTTCTTCATTACTATCATCCACATCAACCTCCAAGGAAGCATGTGCCTTACCTTGAGGGTTATTGATTAATTTATTCCATTTTGATGCATCTTAGGAGCTTCCATTTTTTTGTCACTGTTTTCCAGTTACCACTATGATTGTTAACAAGGAACATCTTCTATTTTCTTGATTCATTAGCTATGTAGAAATGCAATTAAAAAAATTACAAAGATGCATAAGTTTCCAATTTGATTGTGCTTAGGATTATCATTGTGTTTTTTTTTTGTTTATAACAATCAGATTTGCATAAAAGGGTTCTGGACATTGATATTTTACTAGGTGTGAGTTGAGCTGCTGGTTTGGAAGAATGGATGAATTTTTAAATTCTACTATTTCTATGGCATAAAAGTTTGGAATTAGATTCTTCAATGCTTCTTCCATAGTCTTTATAGCTCACTTATTTATTTTTTACAAATATCATCCAATTTAACATTGACGACCGATCCATTATTTCATTTGTAATTTTGTTCAATGACCTTTTTGTTTCTTGTTAATACTTCACAGTAGTTTATTAATTTGGTGCTTACTGCTTATGTTTAAATGAGAGGCGATTTAACTGGTTGAAGTTCTTTGAATCTTCCGAAATTGGGAAATATAGTTTTAGTATCACTCATTTTATAGTCACCCCCTTAAATCACTCGTTGCTTTACTAAATCTATTTGGTGTGTCTTGGTACAACAATATTGCTTTTAAATTCTTAACTCCAAAGGATGGGGTCATTGATTATTAACTCTATGAACGAATTTGTGGAATTATACAAATTGATTTGGAAAAATCTATAATGTGGGATTTATTGAACTCTTAATCAGGATACGATAGAATTTTGACTATCAAATGAAGGTCCAGGTATAAACAAATTAGGCTAAGGTATAAACCCATAAAGTTAAGATAGGAAATGACGTACAGGGGAGTGAGAGTGATAGAGTAAGTGCAAAATAAGGAGGTCCCTTTTTGATATGTGGGATCATTTAATTAGTAATGTCATCTCGATGGTAAAAAATATTTTTCGATAATTGTTATAAGATGTAATTATGTTTTTAAGATGATGAAGAATGAAAGTGAAAAGAAACATAGAAAATGGGTTGGAGATGAGGACATGGGAAGGGTGGGTAGGGAGGAAGCCACCATTCTTATTTTTTAAGCAACTTGATGGCATCAAATTATGGATACAAGGATAGATTAGGGATTTGAATATAGAAATGGGGCCTTTATTCCCTTCTTTCACCTTTCCTCTTTGTCTTTTGTTTCGCTAAAAAAAAAGTCTTCCACATTGGAGAAGCAACACATGGCCCGAGGATGACCCATTTCTGACCTCTCTCTCCACTCTTTCTTCTCCTCTTTCCATCATTATTATATTCATACATAGTCCCTACTTTTTTTTGTTGTCATTTTGTTTGTAACAAATTTTTATTTAATTAAGGAGATGGAAGAGGACATGTTCTGCTACATTCATGAAGGCGATCGGCTAGTTAAGGTGCTAGTGGGTCAGTAGAATATTAGGGTGGTCGGACCGAATGCATGGTTGTTAGCCCCCATATGTCACATAGTGATTTCATTTCAAAATTGTGTGATGAACTAAACATTGACTGAAATTCTATCAAATTGGAATTGACGGTCAAGTTTGACCCATCATGTCTACTACTGTTGCATGATGACGCAGTCTTACTTAAGATGTTCAGATTCAACGAAATGTTTTGTCATGTCTATGTCTCACCATCAAGTGGAGTTGTTGCAGCTTGTATCGCACCAACTAAGTACATATAACCTTACCAATATCACATTCACTTTGTCTATTAAATTTTGAAATATATGTAGATGGATGAAGAATTTATTTTTATGTTTTATTTGTAATGCCCCTACTCCTATTGTTGGTTCGTATTCGGCACACGTAGTTTCCTCTGGTGGTGATCCGCTAATGGACATCTATAATGACTCTCTTACAATTGAGTCATATGAGTTTTCCCAAAGATGTGTTGAATCAAATATACTCGAATGTGACTCAAGGCGGTTTGAAAATTCCATTATTGGTAGTGGACATACCTTCCCCAATGCTGCCGAGTTCCGTGATGCCGTGTATTGGATGTTATTACTGGTAAATTCCGTTATTGCTTTAGGAGGAATAATACGAAACACATGACAGTAGTTTGCACAGTTAATAAATGTCCTTGGAAAGTCACCACTCGTGCAGTTGGGAATTCGAACTTCGTTTAGGTTCGCACTTTTCAAAACCTCCATAATCATAGTTTAGCAGATGTTGCCGCATCCCAACCCTTATTGAGATCCAATCATGCCTCATTGCTTATTAATGATGTCATACGGTCTACTCTCGATTACCAACCCTTCCAAATTTGTAAGGACTTCCAAAGGCAATATGGGATGCAATTGACGTATCTTCAAGCATGGAATATCAAGGAGAAGGCGAATGAGCACATTTATGGAGAACCCAAATATTATTACAAATTATTGCCTTGGATGTGTGAGAAAATGGTTGCAACAAATCCAAGAAGCATTGTTGAGTTGAGACATTCAAGTGATGGGCATTTTCAGCAACTCTTTGTTGCTTATTCGGTATCTATCCAAGGGTTTGCAATAGGGTGTTGGCCAATCATTGTTATTGACTCCGCCTATATTAGTGGCCCATATAGGAGTGCGTTATTTCCGGCCACCACATACGATGCTAATGACTCCATGTTCCCCTTAGCCTTTGGCGTGATGAGCTTAGAAAATTATGAGGATTGATCTTGGTTTTTGTAAAACTTGAAGAAAGTTGTTGGAGATAAGGAAGTCGTTATTATCTCGGATAGACATCCTACTCTCCTTCGTAGTGTTCCTGAAGTGTTTGGGGTTGAAAACCATGCCTACTATTACCGTCACTTAAAGGAAAATTTCAGCTCTTTTTTTAGCAGACATAACACAAGAGGGAACAAAGGTAAAAAAAAATGCACTCCAATTCCTTGATAGTATTGCCTATGCAAGGTTAGAGCACGATTACAATGTTTCCATGTGTGAACTACGAAAATACAATGACACTTTGGCCACATGGATTGAAGAATGCACCCGAACATTGGGCTATGTCAAAATTCTCAAAACAAAGATGGGATAAAATGACCACAAACCTTGTCGAGCCGTTTAATGCTTGCTTAAGGAATGAAGGACATCACTCCATTTGTAACTTTCTAATGGAGGATATGGCTAAGTTAGGTTCTATCATTGTCAAGCATAAAGAGGAATCGAACAATTGGATATAAGGCTAAAAATCAAGACAAAGTGCAGCAAAAAATTGCCAAGAGTGAGGTGTATCTGATCACTCTTTTCATGAACGAAATATTTGGGGTTTCTATTGGGAGGACCTTGTTGACTGTGGACATTATGAAGCGTACTTGCACATGTAAGGGTTGGGAAATGTTGGGAATCCCTTGTGAACATGTGGTGGCCGTTATTTTTCCATCAGTCAAAATGTTGCTGATTTTGTTGAAGATTGGTACAAATTCCCAATGCAAGAGTTGATCTACTCAGGCTCCTTTTTCGGTATAGAGACCCATGACATGCCAACCGTGGATAATGATGGTTTGGTTTGATCTATCACTAGTGAAGTTTTCTTCTCTCTTAACCCTCCCCATACCAAACGCCATCTCGGAAGACCAAGGAAGAAGTGCATTGAGTCTTAATTTCAAGATAAACGGACTGTCTATTGCTCAAGATGTCATACGTTCGGGCACGACAGGAAAATGTGCAAGAATCATTTGTCTTAAGTGCCTTGCTATCACCTTCTTCCATTATTGAAACTTTGTTCCATTGTATTGCCATTACATGTTTTGAAGATACTTTCTAAAGGCTGTTACCAACCAGGAACAAATTTGTTACACTTCTCATCAATATGTTGTAATGGTTAATATTACATCCAAATTGTTATCATAATTTCTTCTGTTAATTTCTTAGTTGGATAATTTTGTTGAAAATCATAAAGTAGGATATTTCAAAATTCCAATTTAAGTTATATGGTAAATATCAACCTCCTATTTATTAAGAACTGTGTCATGCAATACTTGAGCAAAAGTTATAGCTGTACAAAACAAGCTTATACAGATTGGAAAACAAAATCCATCATTTAGAGACATATGGACAACAAACCTACAGATTGGAAAACTGACATTCAAATAACATTTCTTGCTAACATTGAATATTAAGGTGTTTCAGACTAGGGTCCCATTTCATGGATTGTGCAAACTTTTAAAAGGATCTAAGAAGATAATATTTATAACAAGAAAATGATTGAGAATGATTTTTGTCGTGTTCCCAGATTCTTTCACATTTATGTAACTAATAATTTTTCAAACATTATGAGATGCTTCAAAATTTCACCAATAATGTTTGTTGGCTATCACTTATGCAATTTATTTCTTGTTTGTAGGTTGTTGCATTTGCTACATTTTTCAATCATCAAACCGCGGTGACAACACTTCATGCATTTAATGAAAGAATGCATGTTATTGACATTATATATCCATTCATTTTTAAAGGGAAAACCTTATTGTCGTTTTAACAAAGTTTGATGATCTTCAGTAGATATCTATAGATATGTCTTCACTAGTCATGAATAGAATTTTGCAATTCATTACAATTTAATAGCTTGTTAGCTATGATGAAATAAAAAAAATTGGGGAAAATGTTGCTTCATTGGTCAATCAAAAGCGTTAGATGACTTATTATTTGTGTTATTATCTTTTGATTAAGGATTTATTTTACATGGTTACATAACAAAGCAAATTGTAAATCAGCATTAGATTATTAAGGTTTGTTTGAACATTGTAGGGCAACCATCTTAAGAAGAATTATACCCTTGTCTAAACCCGACCTAATGGAACCTGAAGTTAGCTAAAAAAAGTTTTACTAAATAAGTGAAGACATAAGACAAAACTTGGCCTTTAATTGGAACATCTTTTTACCATTTTCAGTAATTTGACAAGTTATAGATTTCTTTTATTTTTTTATTCAGAAAAATATGACAACATAACATATAACATTCAGTGGTAAATATTGGAGTAATTTGGTGCTCAAATGTTAACTGAAAATTTTCAAGGCTACTGCTAGTATTTCTTGTTCAAGTTGTCAACACCTTGGAAACTGTTCGGACATCAAAGTTTCAGTTTCAACCAAATCGGTCCAGTTGAGATATTAATCCAAATGGATCATATGACTAACCTTACCACCATGAGAATATTTCTTTAAGAAGTTATGAGTCCCTTCTTACTCGTTGCTTTTATAATTATTATTCTCAGGGCATAAAGTTAGACCCTCAAACTGGATCCATTTTACCCATTGAATTGACGAGATCAAACTTAAGAAGAAAACGTATACCAGGTATCCAATTTCATGTTAAGTTGAAGACATTTGTAATTTTGAACTTGGTTCCTAAATGAATATAATGAATTTTGCTTGAGTCTTATCTTTGAAATCCAATTTAATTGGCAAATTATCACATTGTTAGTTTTTGATGACAACAACTGGTGCTTATGTTATTCATAAGCATGAATACACTCAATAGGGACTGTTAATGCAATGAGTTATTAAATTCTCTTTCTTTCTGCTTTAGGTATGATTTATGCTCTACTTACCATCTTGTTCATCTTGCTTTTAGTTCTATACTTCTATGGATGCTTAGCAATTTATTTTCCTTTATATTGGGGCAATACAAAAAGATAACGTATTAATTGCCAATACAACTCCCAAGTCCCAAATTGCGGCTTCTACAATTTAGAGGAACCCCCATTTGAACTGGCTCCTTCTAAAATAAAATTCATTACAACTGTCTTCACCAAAAGAACATAAACCCAATAAACAACATAGGATGGTGAACAATAGATAGAAGTTTGATGAAGTTGCTCATTTCTTAGCTAGGAAATCATTCTCCATGTTGTGGATTTCTAAGACCAATAGAACACACTAGGTAGAAGTTGATAGGCCTAGCTAAATATGTGATGATAACACATCATAGCCAACTAAATAATCACCATCATACCCCAAACAACAAACTCTTCAGTCCTGGGAATATCATTCACTACCATACAATGTGCTACATTTTTTAAAAAAAATTTGGTGAGTCATGCCCTGTACTTGTTCATTCCTAAATTTTCTTACAATATTTAATATTATCAAGTACTTGCAGTATTTAATATATATATATATAACCAACAAAAAAAAGTAGGTTCCAATAGTGAAGCTAGTTTGGACAAGCAGGATGATGAAAATAACCACAGCTGCATTATAGTACGTGTTTACTTCATTTGGTCAGTAAAAAAGTGACCATATAGGAAGTGCAGAAAAATTCTTCAGAGGAAAAATGGCATAGTGGGTAAAACGACATGATATAGATTCTATATGTTTCTCAAGAAAAAGACTGATTGAAAGGGAAAACCCTTTCTACATGCCTAGTGAAGAAATTTACCCTTTCATTCTCTTTCATGAAAAAACCAAAACCCAATTTTTACAAGTCTATAAGACTTTGAGCTGATTATGCACTGACTAAAAAACCAAAGCATTATGCCTTAGACACACCAACATAAACCTAGCTAAAGCGAAGTATGGAGTAAAAATGGTACAAACCCTTGCAAAAACTATGTTGCATGCATATTAATTACCCTAATGAGAGACCTTAGATACGTCTGTATTTCTGATTAATTAATGGCTATTCATCACTTGATAGTTATTTTTTGTTTTTAGAGGAACAGTGAGTGCTTATTCAATGGGAATGGTTTATTGTGACAACTTTTGTTTTTTCAGCTCTTATCTCTTGTCAGTTAAGTTTATCTTTGTTTTTTCCCATCTGCAACTTCTTGATCATGGTTCTTCAATTGATTCTTCTAATGTTGGCATGAACTGATTTGCTCCATTTGGCCCAGTTTAGATTTTATGTTTAATCTAAATGGTTATTTATGTTAAATTAGTAACTAATGATTTACATTATGAATTTGATATATTTAGCTTTTATATCTTATTTCATCATATAACTAATACTTTATAGATTTTAAAATAATTTTATTTTTTTGATAACCCAATGGAACTTGCGATTATCCATTGGAACTCAAATTGTCCATGGGTTTGGTATGAGTTAAGAATACCCAACCTGACCTTGGGTTAGGTTTGGCGCAAGTTGAACATATTAATGGTAGGTTTGGAACTAATTAACCTTTTAACACCACCAAGTTGAACTCTAAGTTGAATCATCTATGCCACAATTTTTGTTTCATTCTTGCAGGGGTAGTAAGGAAAATTAGAGAGAGAGAGAGAGAGAGACTGCATATAATATTGTTATAGGTGCAGGGAATTGTGCGAACAAATAGTCTCTCCAAAAAAAAAAAAATTATACAAAGTCACTGACACTTGATTAAATATGTATGATATGAACTAAAAGTAGTATGTAGAAGCCTTCAAAAATTGTGTACCACATGCACAGAAGGACTCTCTTCCTCAGTGAGGGCACAGTAGTATGCAATACACATGTATCTAAATTGGGCACTCATTTTTTAGAAGGGACCAAAACCTTAATGGAAGAGAATATTTTTTTTCCCACATCTGAAGTATATGAAACAACAACAATTTCAGTCTTCCCAAAAACCATAACAAGAACGGATCTTCAGACCAACAACCTCAAAATATACAAGTTTATGACGTTAAAATTAGAGTATACTTGTCTAATGATCTCAAACCTTTTTAAAAACTATCACCTAAAACCAGCTTTAAAAGTGAATGAGAAAAATAGAAATAAGAAAAATAGCTATATAGTCATTACTTATTTATTGTGAAGACTTATTTATTGCGAACAAGTAGAAAACCAGATTTACTTAATGGAAATAGAAAAAAAGTATGACATTAACCAGATGTGATATTGAAAAGCACAACACTTCATTTAAGCAAATACATGTCTTCACCAACACAATAAATCGATTCTCCTTTGGGTGAGACACAACCCGCAACCAAATCTCCACTTTCTCTTTTACTAGAATAGAAGCTCTTCACAGCCTGCATCATAAACAATTATAAATGAAAACCATTCTGATTGTAGTTCCCATTGGTTATACATCTATATACCTAACTAAAGCTTGCTTTGCTAATTGCTTACATATAAAATAATAATGATTGGCTCATGTTATATGCATCCACAGATCATCATTATTAATTAAAGAGTGATCATCTGCAAATCATTATAAATGGCTAGGATAAACCTAAAGATCTTTACCACCCAATGATAGATCACCAATTTAAGGACTATTACAACTCATAATCTGTAAGCACTACAATTAATATTACCCCATAACATAGAGCCACACTGCTCAGAAACCAATCACTTCTCACTAAAAGTCATGCCTTCAGCCATTTTCTTCAAAGTTGGGCTTGAGGATTTGTCCTCCCACCATGCCTTCACTGCGGGACGGTTGTTCATGATTGAAGCCAATGGTGTCTTCATGAAGTAGTAACTATAAGAAAGGCGGTGATGATCAGCCAATTTGTAGAAATCTCATGCTAGACACTTTGTGGTGGCTAGTCTAGCCTCATAAGCATCTAGAACCTTACCTAACCTGTCAAGATTTACATCAATAATGGCATGATCGGCCGTGGTGCCTTGTAGCAGCAACACGAAGAACTGGTACACAATCTGGTCTATTGCAAGATGATTGTGTTGGGTTTCAACCTCTAACCATACATTTACCAATTTACCTTTTTTCTACTTTTATTATAGTTTTATTGGTTCAAGTTGGATGTGATCATTGCATGGAAATGGAAACCTCCTAACCAATTTTTATAATTTTTGAAAACAATTCTGATAAACTAGTAGATTTACAACACTATAAATGTGGTTAGTTAATGTTCTTATGCTTTTAATCACGAATTAAAATTTAAATCTGGTATGTTCATTATGCAGGTACAACAGCTGCCCATCCTAGTACAGTTGATAGGGTGACTGCCACAAGCAAAATCCCTACTGTAGATTTCTCCTCCAATTTGTCATTCTCTGCCCTTGTTGAAAAACGTCAATAAAAAGAATCTCTACATTTGCAAAAAACATGGAGAACATACAAAGGAAACGAAAAAACCATGTTCCACCCAGATCTGTTATGGTAAATGATTTTACAGTTCTTTCACTAATTTTTATAACTCTTCTCCTTTAGGCATAACTCAAATATTACGACATATTTGTAATTTTTTTTTCTTATTTCATGTTGTAGGTTAAGTTACCGAAATCTTGATGCTCAGGAAAGAAATTCATGACGGTCATTGAGACCCTCCCCATAGAGAAAAAAAATGTCATAATGGATATGGGATTTGGGGGTTTGTTGCAATTGGCTTGCAAAGAGTTGCGATATGAACTAATAATGTGGATAATCGCCAATTACGACATTGGCTACCACTGATTATGTATGCGGACAAATGTTGTTGTCCCAATGACTCCCCAAGATGTTAGAGAGGTGATAAGCATCTCAGACAATGGCGTGAACATTGTCATTTATAATAGGCGCGGCAAAGCCAACCACACATATGACATTCAAATATTGGAAGATAATATGCGTAATCTACCACTTGGGGACGAATTCAAGAAATCCTTCCTCATATTTGCCTGTGCCACTATCCTTGCCCCCAACTCAAAATGAGAAGGGATGCATGACTTGTGGGACATGATTTAGGATAGTGATGTGGCTGTTCGCAAAAATTGGGCAAAGTTTGTGCTACAATATGTAGAGGATGGAATAAGGGACTATCGTAATAGTCACTCGACATAAATTAGAGGTATGTGTTGTTCCTTCAAGTAGTGCGTTATCACCCTCTTCACATGAAGGTCAAATGCGTCTTTCATATTAATTTGTGAAGTTGTTGATCTTTGAAAGGCTCCTCTAACTAACTTATATTTGCTTTCCACTACATAACTTTTCTATATGACCAAGTTCTACATGTCGTCTATTCAAGTTGAAGTGAGAACCCCACTACGTGTTGCATGGACAAATGACCAAATAAAGCGGCGATTAGCAGCAGAAATTCAGACTTATAGAAAGTATGGTAATGTCCAGGTATGCTCATGTTGTTGGTTAATTTTTTATAATCAATCAACTAATAACTATTGAAAAATATAGTACAAAACATATATAATTCATACATGTGTACCACATTGTAGGATATTAACAGTGATGATAAACTACAAAATTTAAAATTTAGCAAGTAATGTGTGGAATTTAAGATCCGAGGCTTGGGATAGGTAGAACCCAACTTTAAATGAGGTAGTACCTAAGGTCCCTTAGGGCAATACCAAAGGTAGATTAAGGTAGTACTTCAAGGCTATTAAGGTAGTACCTAAGGTACAGTCTGCAAAAAACCAAAGGTGAACCACTTGCCCACATAAGAGAATCACATAATGGCATGGTCTAAGGGTCACAAAGGAAGGCCCGAGGCTTGGGATAGGTAAAACCCAACTTTAATTGAGGTAGTACCTAAGGTCCCTTAAGGTAGTACCCAAGATAGATTAATGTAGTACCTGAAGGCTATTAAGATAGTACCTAAGGTATAGTCCACCAAAAACCAATAATGAACCAATTGCCTACACAAGAGAATCATATAATGGCATGGTCTAAAGGTCACAAAGGAAGGCTCGAGGCTTGGGATAGGTAGAACCCAACTTTAATTGAGGTAGTACCTAAGGTACAATCCACGAAAAACCAAAGGTGAACCACTTGCCTACACAACCGAATCACATAATGGCATGGTCTAAGGGTCACAAATGAAAACCCGAGGCTTAGGACAGGTGGAACCCAACTTTAACTGAGGTAGTACCTAAGGTCCCTTACGGTAGTACCCAAACTAGATTAACGTAGTACCTGAAGGCTATTAAGGTAGTACCTAAGGTATAATCCACAAAAAAACAAAGGTGAACCACTTGCCCATATAAGAGAATTACATAATGTCATGGTCTAAGGCCCACAGAGGAAAGTCTGAGGCTTTAGATAGGTAGAACCCAACTTTCACTAAGATAGTACCTAAGGTCCCTTAAGGTAATACCCAAGGTAGATTAAGGTAGTACCTAAAGGCTATTAAGGTAGTACCTAAGGTATAATCTGCAAAAAACCAAAGGTGAACCACTTGCCTACATAAGAGAATCACATAATGGCATGGTCTAAGGGTAAAAATGGAAGGTTTGAGGCTTAGATAGGTAGAACCTAACTTTAATTGAGGTAGTACCTAAGGTCCCTTAAGGTAGTACCCAAGGTAGATTAAGGTGGTACCTAAGGTACAATCCGCAAAAAAACAAAGGTGAACCACTTGCCCACATAAGAGAATTACATAATGGCATGGTTTAAAGGTCACAAAGGAAGGACTGAGGCTTTGGATAGGTAGAACCCAACTTTAACTAAGGTAGTACCTAAAGTCCCTTAAGGTAGTACCCAAGGTAGATTAAGGTAGTATCATAAGGATATTAAGGTAGTACCTAAGGTACAATTCGCAAAAAATCAAAGGTGAACCACTTGCCCACACAAGAGAATCACATAATGGTATGGTCTAAGGGTAACAAAGGAAGACCTGAGGATTGGGATAGTTAGAACCTAACTTTAATTGAGGTAGTACCTAAGGTCCCATAAGGTAGTACCCACGGTAAATTAAGGTAGTACATGAAGGCCATTAAGGTAGTACCTAAGGAACAGTCTGCAAAAAAACAAAGGTGACTTGCCCACACAAGAGAATTACATAATAGCATGGTCTAAGGGTCACAAAGGAAGGTCTGGGGCTTTGGATAGGTAGAACCCAACTTTAACTAAGGTAGTACCTAAGGTATAGTCTGCAAAAAAAAAAAAAAAAAAGGTGAACTACTTGCCCACACAAGAGAATCACATAATGGCACGGTCTAAGGGTCATAAAGGAAGGCCCGAGGCTTGGGATAGGTAGAACCCAACTTTAACTGAGATAGTGTCTAAGGTCCTTTAAGGTAGTACCCAAGGTAGATTAAGGTAGTACCTGAAGGCTATTAAGGTAGTACCTAAGGTATAGTTAGACAAAAAACAAAGGTGAACCATTTGCCCACACAAGAGAATCACATAATGGCATGGTTTAAGGGTCACAGAGAAAGGTCCGAGACTTTGGACAGTTAGAACCCAACTTTAACTAAGGTAGTACCTAAGGTCCCTTAAGGTAGTATCCAAGGTAGAGTAAGGTAGCACTTGAAGGCTATTCAGGTAGTATCTAAGGTACATTATGCAAAAAACCAAAGGTGAACCACTTGCTTACACAAGAGAATCACATAATGGCATGGTCTAAGGGTCACAAAGGAAGACCCGAGGCTTTGGAGAGGTAGAACCCAACTTTAGCTGAGGTAGTACCTAAGGTCCCTTAAGGTAGTGCCTAAGGTAGATTAAAGTAGTACTTGAAGTATTAAGATAGTACCTGAGGTATAATAGGCAAAAAACCAAAGGTGAACCACTTGCCCACACATGAGAATCACATAATGCCATGGTCTAACGGTCACAAAGGAAGGCTGGAGGTTTGGGATAGGTAGAACCCAACTTTAACTAAGGTAGTACCTAAGGTCCCTTAAGGTAGTACCCAATGTAGATTAAGATAGTACCTAAAGACTATTAAGGTAGTACCTAAGTTATAGTTCGAAAAAAACCAAAGGTGAACCACTTGCCCACACAAGAGAATCACATAATGGCATGGTCTAAAGGTCATAAAGGAAGATCCGATGTTTTGGATAGGTAAAACCAAACTTTAACTAAGGTAGTACCTAAGGTCCCTTAAGGTAGTACCCAATGTAGATTAATGTAGTACCTAAAGGTTATTAAGGTAGTACCTAAGGTACAGTCTGTAAAAAATCAAAGATGAGCCACTTACCCACACAAGAGAATCACATAATGGCATGGTCTAAGGCTAACAAAGGAAAACTCGAGGCTTGGGATAGGTAGAACCTAGTTTTAACTAAGGTAGTACCTATGGTCCCTTAAGGTAGTACCCAAGATAGATGAAGGTAGTACCTAAAGGCTATTAAGGTAGTACCTAAGGTACAGTCCACAAAAAACAAAGGTGAACCACTTACCCACCTAAGAGAATTACATAATGGAATGGTCTAAGGGTCACAAAGGAAGGTCCAAGGCTTTGGATAGGTAGAACCTAACTTTAACTAAGGTAGTACCTAATGTCCCTTAAGGTGGTACCCAAGGTAGATTAAGGTAGTACCTAAAGGTTATTAAGGTAGTACCTAAGGTACAGTCCGCCAAAAAAAGAAAGATGAACCACTTGCCCACACAAGAGAATCACATAATGGCATGGTCTAAGGGTCACAAAGGAAGGTCCAAGGCTTTGGATAAGTAGAACCCAACTTTAACTAAGGTAGTACCTAAAATCCCTTAAGATAGTATCCAAGGTAGATTAAGGTTGTACCTGAAGGCTATTAAGGTAGTACTTGAGGTATAGTCCACAAAAATCCAAAGGTGAACCACTTGCCCACACAAAAGAATCACATAATGGCATTGTCTAAGGGTCACAAAGGAAGGCTCAAGGCTTTGGATAGGTAGAACCCAACTTTAGTTGAGGTAGTACCTAACGTAGATTAAGGTAGTACTTGAAGCTATTAAGGTAGTACCTAAGGTATAGTCCGCAAAAAACCAAAGGTGAACCACTTGCACACACATGAGAATCACATAATAGCATGCTATAAGGGTCACAAAGGAAGGCCCGCGGCTTGGGATAGGTAGAACCTAACTTTAACTAAGGTAGTACCTAAGGTCCCTTAAGGTAGTACCAAATGTAGATTAAGGTAGTACCTAAAGGCTATTAAAGTAGTACCTAAGGTACTGTCCGCAAAAAACCAAAGGTGAACCATTTGCCCACACAAGAGAATCACATAATGCCATGGTCTAAGGGTCACAAAGGAAGACCCTAGGCTTGGGATAAGTAGAACCCAGCTGTAATTGAGGAGTACCTAAGGTCCCTTAAGGTAGTACCTAAGGTAGATTATGGTAGTACCTGAAGGCTATTAAGTTAGTACCTAAGGTACAGTCCGCAAAAAAACAAAGGTGAACCACTTGCCTACACAAGAGAATCACATAATGGCATGGTCTAAGGGTCACACAGGAAGGTCCGAGGCTTTGGATAGGTAGAACCCAACTTTAACTAAGGTAGGACTTAAGGTCCCTTAAGGTAGTACCCAAAGTAGATTAAGGTAATACCTAAAGGCTATTAAGGTAGTATCTAAGGTACAGTCCACAAAAAACCAAAAGTGAACCACTTTCCCACATAGGAGAATCACATAATGGCATGGTTTAAGGATCACAAAGGAAGGCCCGAGGCTTGGGATAGGTAGAACCCAACTTTAATTGAGGTAGTACCTAAGGCCCCATAAGGTAGTACCCAAGGTAGATTAAGGTAGTAGCTAAAGGCTATTAAGGTAGTACTTAAGGTACAGTCCGCAAAAAACCGAAGGTGAACCGCTTGCCCACATAAGAGAATCACATAATGGCTGGTCTACGGGTTACAAAGGAAAGCCCTAAGCATGGGATAAGTAGAACCTAACTTTAACTAAGGTAGTACCTAAGGTCCTTAAGGTAGTACTCAAGGTAGATTAAGGTAGTACCTGAAAGCTACTAAGGTAGTACCTAAGGTACAATCAGCCAAAAAATAAAGTTGAACCACTTGCCCACACAAGAGAATCACATAATGGCATGGTCTAAGGGGTCACAAAGAAAGGTTCGAGGCTTTGGATAGGTAAAACCCAACTTTAACTAAGGTAGTACCTAAGGTCCCTTCAGGTAGTACCCAAGGTAGATTAAGGTAGTACCTGAAGACTATTAAGGTAGTACCTATGGTACAGTTCACAAAAAATCAAAGCTGAACCACTTTCACACACAAGAGAATCACATAATGGCATGGTCTAATGGTCATAAAAGAAGGTCTGAGGCTTGGGATAGGTAGAACCCAACTTTTAACTAAGGTAGTACCTAAGGTCCCTTAAGGTAGTACCTAAGGTAGATTAAGGTAGTACCTAAGGTAGATTAAGGTAGTACCCTAACGCTATTAAGGTAGTACCTAAGGTATAGTCCGTAAAATAACAATGCGACTTACAACCTTTTGCAATTGTTAGAGCTTGCTGAGTCCATTGATGTCCAAGGCACTTTCAAAAACCTGCGACTGAGTAAGCTTTGACATGCCACCCTTTTCTATATTCATACTTTGCCATGGTGAGGCTCTCTTACTCTCGGTTACTAAATCTTATACTCTGAAGAAACAATAGCTACTGAAAGTTGAAGTTTTTGATGCTCAAGCCCAAACCTAAATCTACTATACAAAATAAAATTATTTATCATCTGATAGTGAAGTTTTGAGACTGGAGGATCTCAATAGATATGAGAACTTATTCAACATGGTAAAAAGAAATTGCAGATTTGAGACTAGATGTTGATTTTGGCCGCTCATATTCATCGACTTATCTCAACAATTCAAGCTAGAATGAATGGGTCCTACCTATTAATTCTGAGAGACTCACAACTACACCTCTTCAACCCAGCTAGTTATTCAATGTTCTTACGATGAAGTTCTCTGTTTGGTTGTTGAGATAGTGGAGATAGATTAGAGGTTTTAGGGTTTCTTTTACTAAAATGAAATAAAGAAGATTGGGTGTTTGGGAAATTTTATGTTCTCGGGTTGAGCATGAGAAGATGTAACCTAATATCATTAACTTTTAGATTTTTGTGTTTTATTAATTTTCAAATATATCCTACTGATATGTAGACATTAAATGTTGCTAACATGGAGATTGTAAAAGGGTACTCTGGGAAGAGAAAAGGGACTAAGCATAGAGTGCACAAGAATGAGAATATTTTCCACATTGAGGGTCAAATATGATATTCCATAGTCTTAGGGTTTGAATACCATAACATTTTCAAATAAGCAGTTAAAAACACAACTTCCCTACTTTAGTTGTTAAGGCATGGTGTATAAAAACATTTCAAATATAATCACAAATTGTAGCTCTCTTTCTTCTAAGAATATCAAAGTTCTTTCATGGTATCAAAGCCACGACTTTTTTTTTTCTTGAATTTTCTTTGAGAAAATCTCAGCAACACACAGCCTAGAATATTAAATAGAAAACCAAACAAACTTGAAGTTGTATCTTTCAAATGACGACCTCATCTTAAACCTCTACTATTCCAACTAAAACAACCCATACAACAGTTGCAACTACTAGAACCATGCAGCAAATGTAGGTATTGAATCATGCATCACCTGATAAACTAGATAGAACTAATTACATTCTCTTACATACTCAGATGAAGAATGTTGTTTTTGCAAATGGATTTGAAGAAGAGCATATTGAAGGAACAAAATTTTGTCATCCCAAGACAAGGGCAACAAGTGAACCTAACCCAAAATTCATCACTTAGAGATGCTTTGATAAAATGATTTTAAGTTGGCTATACTCTTCTCTTACACCCAAGATAATGGGGCAAATAATAGGGCCTCAAACATCTCATGCAGCATGGAATGCCCTAGAGAATATACTTTCTGCATCATCCAAAGCAAGAATAATGCAACTTAGTCTTGCATTTGAGACCACTAGGAAGGGTTCTCTTACAATGATGGAGTACATACTTAAACTAAAAACACTCAGCGACAATCTTGCTACAATTGGAAAGCCTGTTGTAGAGAATGATCAAATCTTCTAACTTCTTAATGGTTTTGAGGTTGACTATAATCCCATATTAGCATTTCTCATTGCTCGAGATGATGACATGTCTCGTCACTCCATCCACAGTATTTTGCTTACACATGAACAATGACTCAATTTCCAAAATACCTTATCAAAAGATGAAGCTATATCAACCCATATATTCACTCACAATTGATCTACTCAACCAAAAACTATCAGAATGGGCAATTCATTTCATCAGAAACCATTATTCTCCAAAAAGAAGACGTTCAGGAGGATGTGGACAAGAACACTAACCCAACAATACAAATGGCAGACCTCAATGCTAATTATGTGGCAAATTTGGTCACACAACTATATCATGCTACTACAGGTTTGATATTCATTATCAATAGCCAAATCCCTCTACAACAAAACCCGCAAAGCCTTCATCAACTCCAAATGATGCAATAACCAGCAAGAAATCCAAGCCATAATGGTCTCACCCTCTTCAACACTCAATGACTCATGGTTCCTTAACATAGGAGCAATTCACCACCTTACCCACAATATTACACTACTGTCCAATTCTCTTACCTATTAGGGCTGCAACAAGGTCACCATTAGAGATGATAAGCAGTTATCTATTTTACACATTGGA
Organism: Vitis rotundifolia; assembly: GCA_030254885.1. Classification (NCBI taxonomy): domain Eukaryota; kingdom Viridiplantae; phylum Streptophyta; class Magnoliopsida; order Vitales; family Vitaceae; genus Vitis; species Vitis rotundifolia. The sequence continues at coordinate 11,393,232 of CM058167.1, forward strand.
TCCAAATTTTTCCATAATCCACCTAGATCTTTCAAATTACAACAATTCCTTCATGTTCCCAATCTAGCTACCAACCTCATACGTGTTTCCCAATTCTATTATGACAACAATACATTTTTATTTTCATTTTACTTCGTTTTTCATTAAGGACAAGACCACCAAGAAGACACTTTTCCAAGGAACCATTAAGTGTGGCTTGTACAGATTTCCAAGCTTCCATCCTCATCCATCTTCAATCCCTTTTATCTTAGGCACAATAGCTCTCGCCATCCAAACTCAAGTTGGCATACTTGGTACAAAAGTCTCAGCCATCTAACTGTTCTAATAGAAGAATTCTTTCTTTTTGTAATATTTCATGTAAATGTTCCTATTCTCCTATATCTATTGCTTATCAACTCTCTAAAAGTCATAAAATGCTTTCCCCTTATCTTCTCCAAAGCCTTACATCCTCTTGAATTGATTCATACTGATCTATGGTGCCCTACACTAATTCTATCCACGACTAGTCCAAAGCACCTTTTACTGTTTGTTGATAATTGTTTTCGTTTCTCTTAGATTTATGCTCTACATTCTAAAGATCAAGTGTTGCCTACTTTTCTTAAGTTCAAAGCTCTAGCATAAAATCAATTTAATTTTAAAATCAAACAACTTCAATCTAATAATGGTAGAGAATTTAAAGCCTTAATTTATTTCTTTAAAAAACAAAAAGAATTGAACATTGATATTCTTATCACTATACTCCTGAACAAAATGGTAGAGCCGAAAGAAAAATTTATCATATTATAAAAATCAGCTTAGCACTCCTTACTATAGCCTTATTAACTCTTCAATTATATCTTCATGCATTTCAAACAGCTACTTGCCTTCTAAATTGTATGCCTACTTCCATCCTTGGACACATCTCTCCTTTCCAAGTTCTTTTTCAAAAACCACCAAATTACAACTTATTCAAAATTTTTGGTTGCCTTTGCTATCCTTATACTTGCTTTTATAACTATGATAAACTCCTTCCTTGCTCTCCATGTATTTTTCTTAGATATAGTTTGTCTTGAAAAGGGTACCTTAGCTTCCATCAGTCTTCTTAACATATTTACATTATCCGATATTTGATCTTTGATGAGTCTATTTTTCCATTTCATTTCTCCCAACATCTTCCACATCATCTTCCTATTAACAATGTTGAGAACCCTAGATTACTTTGTTTCCATGCTCTAGATCTCATAGGGTTCATGCATCTATCCATAGACATCTCTAAATTTATCGTAATAGAACAAAATGACAATAAAAACCATTATTAACTATAAATTTACATATATGAATCTCATACCTAGATTTGGATGTTCCTAGATCAATTTATTGCGGTGAAGAACATGTTTGAATAATCTAGAGGTCACGTATGCTTAAGATCTTCCGCTCGATGACTCAAACCATGATCTTGGCACTCCAAAGTGTGGACTTTGGAAATGTGGAAACTTGACTATCTCTCTCTCTTTAGAGGTGAAAGACGACTAACTAAAGTCATTAGGAAACCCTAACCCATAAGGGGGTATTTATAAGGTTGCCCACTAGGCTTAAGTAACTTAAGTCCATTACAACTTGGGTCACTTAATCTAACCCAAAACGGATCATAATTGGTTAATTAACCACATATGGTCATCTAATTAATCAATTAGCCCAACTCAAGGATTTTGTTCATTATTCCCTATGCAAATTTTCATAATTACCAAAATGCCCTTATGCATAAGAATGAAGTCAAAGTCAAACCACTTCATAAATTTTGTCATCATGGTATATGAGCTCAAAGCAGAGACCACTAGGACTTATACGAGTATTGACTCTCTCAGAATCCAATTCTGAAGTTAATTCAACATTCCATTAAAGAGAATCAACTACACTCCAATGCCCTATGGAAATAACAACAAGATGAAGCTCGGGTTCATGACCTATTATCCACTACATGCAGACTACCCATGAACTAGCGTTTATAATCTAACAAAGTAGTGCTATCACTTATCAAGATTATCTCTCAAATCCTTAAGTTACAGATCCCTCTTCCTATGTGATCAACTCACATACTCTAACTCTAAGGAGCATATGTCAAATTCTACTAAAGGAATTATTGTGGCTGCAAATTTCATAATCACATGTCCTTTGGATCACCTAGAGGACACACTATTTTAATCCTATGAGATATCATGGTGCCTCTATTGAGAATATTTATTGCCTTCAACTTCCATCAACAGTGACTGAATCCATAAGGATATATGACCACTTTAGGGTCTCGCCCAAAAGTTAAAGTCTCCTATTGATTTTGGCACAAGCTTAATATCTTGTTAAGGTTGAGAGTCCATGCAGTATAGTAGTTTGGTGAATCATGACAATTGATAGCCTTGTGCCATGATTCACCATAGTTCCAATCTAGTGTGCATCATATACACTAGTACACTCACCATAGGAAATCCATTCTAACAGCCAAGACAAGTCATCCCTCAAATTAGAAGGTAATGCACTATAATCTTTACTGGGTTGCCCAAATTTATGAACCGATTGTAGATAACTTATCTACTTAGAAGGAACCTATAACTTGTATCTTCTGTGCAACTTTTAATACACACAAGTCATGCACAATGTAAGAGACATGAGTTGAATACTCAAATCAATACCAATACACCAAAATGATAGCAGATGGATAATTAAATCTAACTCCGTTACATCATGTCTTGCTTTTAGGGGCTCAATTCCAATAAACAAGTCCTTACCCTAACTCTTTCTTTCTCACCTGTCTCCCCCATAAGCTCGTCTCCACTCATTAATTCTTTTGATCTCTTTCTTGCAGCATCCCCAAACCTATCCACAGCTTCTCTTCCTTTCATTCAAGTCCTCTTTATTGATCAGTCTACCTTATCTCCATCTACTCCAATTGTCATCCTATGATCACTTGGTCTAAAGCTGGAATTGTGAAGAAAAAGGCTCTTATTGCCGCATCCACTGCTAAACCAACCTCTTATAAACAAGCTCTCAAATACCCAAACTAGCACCAAGCCATGGAAATAGAATATATAGCACTTCAAAAAAATCATAATTGGTCCTTAGTTTCTCCTCCATCTCATGGAAATATAATTATATGCAAATGGGTATTTAAAACCAAATACAAACCCGAAGTTAGTGTTGATTGATACAAAGCTAGACTTGCTCAAGGTTTCACTCAAACACATGGTCTTGATTACTTTGAAACCTTTAACCCAATGGGGAAACCTTCCATTATTCGGATCATCCTCACTCTTACTCTATCTTTATATTGGCTTATTCAACAACTTGATATTTAGAATGTTTTCTTTAATAGGGATCTTTAGGTGCAAGTCTTTATTTGAGAACCACCTGGATTTCTCAATGCTCAGTCTCTTTTTCATGTATGTTGCCTCCCCAAAGCACTCTACGATCTTAAGCAAGCCCCCTAGGCTTGGTTTAATAAATTGAGCAATGGCCTCATAACATGGGGATTTCAATGCTCCTGTGCTGATTCTTCTTTATTTCATTACCTTATAGCTAAGGACATCCTGATTTTATTAATATATGTTGATGACATACTAATAATAGGCAACAAACAAACTCAAGTTCTCTCATTCATCCCCTACATTAGCCATACTTTTGCCCTCTGAGAGCTTGGTCATCTCGGTTATTTTTTGGGCATTAAAGTTTCTCACTAGCCTACCTCTCTGCACCTTAATTAACACAAATACATTGAAGACCTCCTCAAAAGAACATAAATACTTAATGCTAAACTAGTTCTTACCTCGAGTGCCATGGGGAAACAATTATCTTTAGCTAATGGTGAGCCTCTCTTTGATCCTATACTTTACAGAAGCACTATTGGAGCCCTTCAATATGTCACCTTCACCCACCCAGACATTTCCTCTGTTGTTAACAAATCATGTCAATTTATGTCTTCTCCTACCTTTACTCATTGGTGTGTTGTCAAGAGAATTCTATGCTATCTTAAGGGAACATCTTCATATGGTCTTCTTCTGCAGTTATCAAACATTTTTTTCTCTACAAGAATATACTAATGTCAACTAGGCATCATGTCCTAATGACCATCAAAGCACTAGTGGCCACTACCTATTTCTCAAACCCAATATGGCCTCATGGCCTTCCACTAAACATCGTGTTGTCTCCCAAAGTAGTGTAGAATCAAAGTACTAGGCTCTTGCATCTCTCTTAGATGAGATAGTTTTTACATTACTCAAGATCATCCTCCTTTAGTGTGGTGTGACAATAAAAGCACAACATAAATGGTTGTCAGTCCTATGTTCCATGCACGGTCAAAGCACATTGAATTAGACATACTTTTTGTTTGTGATAAGGTTCTTTAGCAAGCCCTTTTTATTTGCTACATACCTTTCTTAGAACAAGTAGTTGATATTTTTACCAATCACATCTCAAGCTCATTGTTCTTAATATTTCGAACCAAGTTATTTGTTATTCCCCGCCTAGTGAGCTTGGGGGGATGAACAGAATCAAGACAACCTCACCCACTCAACAGCTGAATAACAATATGAAAGTTGTATAGTTAGCTAGTTAGATGGTTAGAATTGTAGGTTAGTTAGCTTGGTTAATTAGCATGGTTACTTTAGTTGTTAAGGCACTGTGTATAAAAAATATTTCAAATATAATCACAAATTAAAACTCTTTCTTCCAAGAATATCAAAGTTCTTTCACCTTTTTAGGGTTATTTCAGGACAAAATTGGTGAAGAAAAGTATTATTTTGCAAGGATGCTAGTTAGTTAATCTTAATGTGTTAACGCATTTCATTAACTTCATTTCATAGAAGTCTAATGACATCCTTGTATTTCCTATCACTAATTGGTAATGAAAGGAAATTTTCTGAGTTTTTTTACCTCATTTTGGAAGATTTTTCTATGTTATACCAATTGTTCTTTTATTAATATTTTGTTGCATATATTGTTTATTTATTATTAATTTTATTATTGAGTTACGATTATGAAATAATTTGACTTGTGTAGGTGCAGTTTTATTGTCTACTCATCATTCTCAACTATCCTCTATAAGTATTCAATTATCTTCTAACAAAGCTAAAAATATTAGAAATTTACCGGATAATATTGATAGTTGGAGTTTATGAAAATATAGGAAATATTAAATGGAAATTGTAGAGAAAAAAAGTTTGGTGAAATGAAAATTGATGAAAACTCATGAAAATATTGGGAAAAGAATCTAAGAAATTATAAAATAAACAAAAATGGCATACACATTGAAGTATTTTATTTTTTTTATATAAAAAATATATGTATAATAAGATTTATAACATTGGATCATGATATAATGTGCGTTGATAAAAAATTCATATATGAAAATTGCATAATATTATTGTAAGTATGAACATATCTGGCATAAATCTCTTAAGAAAAATAATATAAGTATATATATATATATGATATTGAAATTTGTGTGACTTGATTTCAAATAGTAGATTTCTATTAACTCTAACCTTGGTCTTGAAATTTCATTCTTGATGGATTAACATATACTATCTGAAGTAACATACAACATATATTATTGATTGAGCTAATGTTGAAAGATTATGAAGTTAATTATTTGCTCATTTTAGTTTATCGCTAAAATTCATTTCAATTGGTGTCAATCCTTGTTTATATGTTAGTTAGTTGAGTATTCGATCATTTGTTCGAATTCATTTTTGGCTCTAGTTGTTCGAGCACTGGATTCAACGTTCTCAACACTCAAGCGCTCAAGCCTTATCCAATTGAAATAAAAAAGATGATTAAGTAGGCTAAAAGGGGGAGTCCAAGCCCTTCAAGAAGACAGGCAACAAATCGAATAAAAAGTCTGAGTTTAATTTCATACATGAACCAGCAGCAACAGTTGGGTAAAAATGAGGAGTCTAAGCCCTTCAAGAAAACAAGTGGCAAATTGAATAAAAAGTCTGAGTCTTCTCAGGCTAAAGTATGGGAGAAGACAAATTTCTCACAAACAACCAAGCCATTTGGTTGTTTTATATGCAATAAGCCACATAGAGCGAGGGACTGCCTAAAAAAAGAGAAGTTGAATGCTCTTATTACTGTTGAAGAGGACCATAATGAGTCGGAGACCCCCATAAGAGTTAACCCTATTTAGCTTTTGAATGCAATTCGAGCAGAGACCCATAAAGGCCTAATGTATGTCAAGTTGGCAATGGATGGGTAGAAAGTTGTGGCTTTAGTGGATAGTGGAGCAACCCACAATTTTCTCTTGATGCAGGAAGCAGCCAAGCTAGGCTTAAAGCCTTAACATGGATGATAGCAAGCTAAAATTCATAAACAGCTAAGCACAAGAGATCCATGGCTTAGCAAAGCATGTGGTGGTACAATTGGGGAATTGGAAAGGCACCATCAATTTTCTTAGCATGTAATTGGATGATTTTGACTTCATACTAGGCAATGGCTTTTTCCAAAGAGCAAAGGTAGCATTGCTGCCACATTTGAATGGAATGCTCATAATGAACAAGACACAACCTTGCTATGTGCAAGGATTGAACAAACTACCTAAGAAGCTATCCAAATAAGGGACTATCTCTACCTTACAAGTGGAGAAAGGTCTAAGGAAGGGACTGTTGACATCTTAGATCTAAGCAACAAAAGCAATACCAATTTTTAAAAAAACTTTTAGGGTTAAAGTACTAACCTTTAGATTTGGATGTTCCCAAACCTCAAAATTCAAGTGTTGAAGAAGACCTTGAAGTTGTTGGAAGTCTCGTAAACCCACGATCTTCCGTCCGATAACTCAACCTTGTTATTGGCACACTTCTAATATGGAGGAAAGGATAGTGGAGGCCATGACTCTTTTTCTTTTTGAATGGTGGAAGAAAAAAGTGATGGAAACCCTAACCCCTATGGGGTATTTATAGGATTTCTAATTAGGCTTAAGTGACTTGAGCCCACAATGGGTCCTAATTGATTAATTAACCCAATAGGGTCTACTAATTAATTAATTAATACAATCCAGAGACCTTGTTCACTTACCCTTGTGCGTAATTACCAAAGCACCCATATGCACAAAAGTGAACCTAGAGCTTATCCAACCCTTATAATCCATGCCAATAAGGTATATGAGCTCAAAGCAGGGACCACTGAGACCGATAGGAGTACTGAATCCCTCACAATCCAATTCTCAAGTTAATTCGACATCCCACTACAGATAATCAACTGAACTCCAGTATCCTATGTAAATTACAACAAGACACTACGTGCTCGGGTTTGTGACCTACTATCCATTGTGTTCAACCTCCCCATGAACTGGTGTCCATAGTCTAACAAGGTGAAAACAATCAACCTTTCAAGACTACCTCTATTATCCTTGAATTACAGATCTTCCTATTGTGTATTCAATTGACATATCTTAGCTCTCAAAGAGCCTATGTCAAGTCCCACTTAAGGAACTACTATGACCATAATTTCCATGAACACACTTCCTTAAGATCACTCAAGATGACACACTGTCTCAATCCCATGACATGAGATATCATGGTGCCTCTATTGAGAATACCTCTTACTATCGACTTCCATCAATAGTGACCCTATCAATAAGGAATATATGATCGACTTACGATCTCAATCGTGGGTTAAAACCAATGTTAACTTTAGCACAAACTCAATATTCTCTCAAGGTTGAGAGACAACACAATGAAGTAGCTTGGTGAGATCATGACTAGTTGACAGCCTTAAGTCATGACTCACCGTAGGTCTTGCCCAATGCGTAACCATACACATTAGTACACTCACCATGGGAAACCTATCTCGATAGCTAAGACCAACCATCAATCCAATTAGGAGGTAGTGCACTATAACCTCTAATGGGTTGCCTAGACCCATGAACCGGTTGTGAACAAGTCATCTATTTGCAAGGAACCCATGACTTAGATCTTCTATGCAGCTCCTAATGCACTTGAGTCATGTACAATGCAAAAGATGCAAACAAGAATGTTCATAAAGTATAATACATGGAATAAGGATAGATAAAAGTAAAACTAGGGCATCATTAAATAAATAACGAATTCCAAATTTATTACATTATGTTATACTTTTAAGGGCTCCATCCTAACAGGGATAACTCACTTATGTCTCTACGTTGATAGAGATTAAGCTAAAAAAGATGGTGGAAGGTCCTGACAAAATTGTGCTAATTCTGCTGCAAGAAGAAGCAAACGTGATACTTCCAGAGATGCCTAAGAAGCTTCTACCAAGAAGGCCCACTAACCATCGGGTCAAACTAGTTTCAGGGGCTAAGTCGCCTACACAAGTCCCATATCATATGACTCCACCAAAGTTGGTGGAATTGAGGAAACAATTAACTAAGTTGTTGAATACAGGGTTGATCCAACCGCCAAAGGCACTATACAGGGCATCTATAGACTCTCCATTTTGTCATCATAGTACATTCATTATTAAGTGCTCTTTCAGTACTCCACAGTAGTTCCTAATGGCCCATTGACACTCATACAACTTCTTTTAAGCCACCTCTAGGGAACCTTGGTTTAAGGGCTCATCTAGACCCTTACTGTGATCTTGGTTGCCATTCAAGCTTAGTTTAGGTCTCACTTAGATCTTTTGGGGATAAGTTCCACTCAGATGTTTTTGTAAGCCTAGTTCATTTAGGTTGGTTTCTTGAGTTTAATTGCCTGATTTTAGGGTTAAGTGAGCTTGGTACTTGATTTCAATTCTTGATTACTTGAGATGGTTTTTTTCATTTTTTTTAGTGGTATAAGTTTGATATTCCATTTTTCATTATTTTCTATTGCATTATATTAATTTTCAGATTTGATAACATATGTGATATTTATTTATTTATGGTTAGTCTATTCATTTATTTTTTTTCACAAAATTGCATGAGTTTGACAAAATTAATTCTTTTTAAGTTGCATGAAATAATTTTTTTTTAATATGCATGTGAATGATATTTTAGTTTTAATTACATAATTTTAATTTTTTATTACAAGATCTTTTATTCTACTTCTTTTTAAGTTTCTCAAATTTTATTTATTTATTTTATTACTGAATGGTTACTACCTTTTTTTTTTTTTTTTTTTTTTGCATGAAGGAAATAGGTTGCCATTTCAATGGAAGGCATGATATATTAGATTTTTTAAAGGTGAGAAAAATTACATTGGAAGTAAGAGAAGAGGAAGGGATGAGAATTGACCATGGGAACTCAGGTTGCTGCATGAGAAAGAAAAAAAAGTATTCTAATTTAAGGCACAAAAGGATAGAGAAAAAAAGGAATGTCCTTGGGAAAAATGATGGGGAATTGATAGGCGACCCACAAAATACACCAGTTTTAAGGAAAATATTGCAACCACATCACTTTCAAGGGAGAACACTTCAAACACACTGCACAATTCATGCATGAGGAGAAGTGGATGCACAATCCTCCATTTAAAGATAATAAAAAAAACACATCCACTAACCATGGGGAATCTCCACAGGCAATTACCTTTATCCACTAAGTCTTCACCACACATATGAGTGGTACTTTTCATGGATTACACACACATGATGGGGTCTTCAAGGGTATCACTAACAAATTTTCTTTGAATGAGCACAACACCATCATTACAGCCAGCCAAGATGATGGGAGGGGGCCACTTGCACTGCATACAACGTGCATTGGAGAGATGCACAATTTGTCATTTAATTGACACATACAACCACAAATCTTGCTTAAACATGCAGTCATCCATATGTTGTCGAAAAAGTAAGTTGAGTTCTTTTATTCTTAAATTTGTTTTGATTGGTTATAGGTAGTTTAATTGTTTTTATTATTTTAATTCATTGATTTAATAGACTCCCTATAATATAATCTTTAGTCTTAAATTTGTTTGGATTTTAATTAGTTTAAATGTTTTATTATTTTACTTTGACATTTTAATAGATTCCATGTGATATAATTTCAAAATTTGTTTCAATTTGTTTAAATTTTTATTCTAGTTTGGTAGTTTAATCAACTCTATGTGATCATATTTTTATTTTTGAAACTTATTGATTTGTTTTGGTTAGTAAAAATTCTTTTTATTATTATTATTATTTTAGTTTGGTGGTTTAATCAACTCCATGTGATAATGTCTTTATTTGTAAAACTATATTAACTCATATTATTTAAGTTAAGATTGTTTTTATCATTTTAGTTTGTTCATGTGATATAATTCTTTTTGGTTTTAATGAGTTAGATTTTTTTCTTCTTTAGTTTATTTGTTAATTAATCTTATGTGACCAAATTCTTTTTTTTTTCTTAGTTTATCTTTGATTTGTTCTTTTAGTCTAGATATTCTATACATTTTTAGTTTCTTAGTTTAGTTAATTTCATGTTATTATGCTATTGTCTTAATTATTAATTTTAGTATGATTGATCTCATGCTTTTTTAGAATCTTATAGTCTTAGTTTTTGTTAAATCCATGTTGTGATGAATTAATGGAAAAATAGAATTGTAGTCGTGCTAAATTGTGGTGGATGTTTGTTGAGCTTAAAAATGAAAATGAATTCATGAATAAAGGTTGCTATGGTATTTTAGTGGAATGACTTGTATTTGAATTAAAAATCAAAGAAGAAATTTAAAGATTCATGGCCATTTAATGCTTTGTGGAAAGCAACAAAGATGCAGTCGTGTGAGGTAGTGCTTTGAAGAATGAAATTTTAATGGAAATAAAGAAATTTTGGTGGTTGTTAAAAACTTGAGTTGCTGAATTTTTTTAATGGAAAAATGCATGTGAATTCCATGAATTCAGTGGCCTTGAAATTGGAATTTGGTGGCGGCATATGATAAGAGTAGTTGCTGAATTTTTTTAGAAAAGTCTAATGGTGCATTCGGTGTGGATTTAGTGGAGAAAGCATGTCAAAATTATAATGAAGTTTGTGGTTGAACTGTTCAATTGAAATGAGTGAATAAAGTGGTCGTTTAATGGAGATTTTTGGTGGCTGAATTTCAATGCATTCATGTGGGTTTAGTGGTGTGTAATGAGGTGAATTTATGACTGAATTATAAAGTGAAATGATGCATGATAGTGGCAACCATGGATGTTGAATGTGTAAGAATGAATTGTATCTTAAAGAGCTATGAGTTAGTAGATAGAAAAGTGACCCCTGGTTGAATAAATCGAGATAATGATTCATGGTAGAATGATGCATTCCTGAGGAGAATCATGTGGCTATTAAAGGAGAATTAATATGTTGTAGCCATGAATAATGCAATTTGATGGAGATGCAGCTGAGTATTGAAAATATAGTAGCTGCATGGTGGAGTTTCACACTAGCAACTTGAAGAGCTTGAAGATAACATCGGATTCAGAGAAGTTTTAGAGGTAAGTTGCTGAAAATTTTCTTTAGTTCTTAATTCTATTATTATCTTCTCCATCTTCTTTATCTTATTTGCCCTTTTCTTTTAATTTTGGAATATTCTAGATTAGGTTTGGGTGTAGACGAACTGGGCCACACATGAGTATTGTTAGATTTGACATTTAGGAAATTGTTTGATTGAATGTTAATTGTTTGATAAATTATGATTGAGATTGAGTTAATTTTTCTTCAAACTCTTTTATTTGAATAAGTCATTAGATAACTGCATGACAATTGACTTTGAATAAATGTATTAATTTGGATTCATGTCTCCTTTATTTTTTGTTTTCAGTTAATGTAAGTTTTCGGCTTACTTATCACAATTCACATACATTTGACACCAATAGATGATTATTTGTCTAGGCTTGATTAAGCACACAATTAGGACTCTTTTGTATCATATTTAGGACACTTGAGTTTCACCTTAGCCCATCTAGGTATCCATAATCAACTAACTAATTGTCATATTCCCCTCAACTTAGCTAGTAAAGATCTCATTAGGACTTAGAGGAGTGTTACCTCTTTGGAGGTACCTTCCCGATAGGTAACCTGATCCCAAACTTAGACTTAGGTTTTTCATAGACAACTTTTCAAAAGCTAAGAGTCATTTTAGGGTTTTAGTTTCTTATTTTATTTTTCCTTAAAAAAATAAAATAAATATGTGGTGGCTCCAGTTTTTACAAAATTACAATTTTTCACCTTAATCAAAAGTGAGTCACTCCATCAAGTGGGAACGCACATGAAAAATAACAGGTCCATAGCATCAATGCTCTTCTAGAAGAAGCAAGATGAGACACTATGAATGAGTGTTGATTATCATGCATTGAATAAAGTCACTATCAATAACATGTATCCAATACCATTAGATGCAAATTGATAGGTTGACAAAGGTTGAATACTTCACAAAGCTAGATCTACAATAGGGATATTGGTAGGTTCGCATCGTTGAAGGAGATGAATCCAAGACTACTTGTGTGACTCGATATGGGAGCTATGAGTTCTTGGTTATGCTTTTCAAGCTAACTAATGCCTCTACCACGTTTTGTAACCTCATGAATTGTGCCTTATTCGATTTCTTAAACTTGTTCATGGTGGCATATTTGTATTATATTATAATCTATATGAAGACTCTACAGGATCACCTAGTCCACTTCGGGAAGGTATTGTAAAGACTAAGGGAGAATCAATTGTATGTGAAAAGGATAAGTGCGAATTCGCATAAACTGAGATCAAGTTTTTAGAGCACTTGGTGTCTAAGAAGCAAGTATGGATGGATGGATCTAAGGTGGCTGCAATTCAGGATTTGCCTGCCTCCATAAAGGTAATAGAACTACATTCTTTTCTCGAGTTAGCTAACTACTATAGGCGGTTTATTAAAAAAAACTCCAAGATAATCATCCCTCTCACTAACTTGTTGAAGAAAGAGAGGGATGAAGATGGGAATTGGAGTGCAAGACTACCTTCCAAAGGCTGAAAGACGCAATAACTTCAGAGCCAATGTTGAGACTACCAGACCTTGAGCTTCCTTTTAAGTTGCAAATTGACGCCTTAAATAAGGCTTTGTGAGGTGTACTAGTACAGGAAGGGCACCTAGTGGCATTTGAGAGTCGAAAATTAGATGCAGCGGAGCAGAGATACTCCACACATTAGAAAGAGATTACTATGGTCATCCACTGTCTTGAGACTTGGAAGCATTACCTAATGGGTACCAAGTTCATGGTAGTGACAGACAATGTGGCTAACACGTTCTTTACAACTCATAAGAAATTGATTGCTAAGGAAGCTTGATGGCGAGAGTTCTTGATAGACTTCGACTTTGTGTGGGTACATAGAGCGGGCATACACAACCAAGTTGTAGATGCCCTAAGTTGAAAAGAGATAACGAAATTTATTGGATCCCTATCCAGAGTTGTGGCAAATTTCACTGCTACGGTTAAGTAGGAAGCTCCACAAGATTCTGCATACAACAAACTAGTGGAGCAAGTGAAGGAAGGCACCACTAGACACTACTGGTTAGAAGATAGACTATTATATTATGTGGGCAGGAAGTTGTTTGTTCCTTCCAACAAATTATGACTATGTATGGCCAATCAATCATTCCTCATTTCCGCTTGCTTCATCAGAAGTGTACTCTGCATGCCTAGATCGGATGCTTGCATTTCTTCATTTGCTTTGGAGGTATAGGCTCTCACTTACGGAGAGCTTGTGACCATCCCAAACAGCCTATTCGGTGCCTATCGAGCCCTTCCTTCTTATATCTCCATTGCTGGCTTTTCCAAGCCAGTATGGATCGTCACTACATTTCTCACTTATTCTTTCTACCCCTCTACCCATCGTACCGAGATCCAACGATCAACTACTGGGTTCATTCACGCCATTCTCACTAGCCAACAGTTTGATATTGATTAAGTCATTCTTGATATCCTGATTCCATACCATGATCCTTTTTTTCGATCTAGTGGCCTTCTTTTTGCCCTCCTAGTTTCTCACATCCTTAAGGATGTTGGTTTTGAGATTAGCGATGCTGAGATGGTTCAAGCTTCTCATGCCTTACTAGATGAGAATTCTTAGGCCAAGCACTATAGTCATGTGTTCAGTCTCATGGCTTCTTTTGTTCTCCATGGCCCACGAGACGCAACACCAACATAATAGGCAGCTCAGGAAGTTGTTGCTAGGAGGTCGAGATTCAAGCGATAGAGCAAGGTGTTCCCACTTTCAAGGATGACTTCTCTGATCCAGCTCGAGGACTTACTCGAGTTATGGCCATGCTAGTTCTTCACAAACTACTCACGAGGCATTTTCTTTTGCCGACCCGACTGCCCGAGAGACATTGTATTATGTGGCTCATCTCCATTAGTGGATGGACTCACAAGATATTCAACTTCAGGGTCAACTCGATTACATCATTTCTTGGATCCACTCTTAGGGCGTCTTGAGCTCTGCCCCTCCGCCTTCTTTAAATGTTTAGATATTTATGTTCTTTTTGTATTAATGGTCTAGATTTGTTTATTTTCTAGCATATCTTATGTATCCAGAATAATTTTTTTTTATATATATGATGTTCTTATTTATCTTTATCTCTCATGTTCTTTTTTGTGTTTATAATTCATATGCTTTGCCATTTTTGTGACAAAAAAGGAAGATCATTGATCATTTTTTTTTAACTCACTTAAATAGGGGGAGCACAGGCATCGGGATAATAGAGAAAAGATAAAGAAACTCCCTGAAAAATAGGAAAAGTTAATAATGTTTGAATTGTCAATTTAATTCATTCTTTTATTAAAATATTGGAGAAAATTAAGGGAAATTAATTAAAATACTGTAGTAAATTAAACCTAAGACACTTGAGGAAATTAAATCAACTGTTGAAAACATACCTTAAAAGTTTAAGAGAGATACCTAACATGGATGTTTCCTACAAGATATTTTTGTTCGTATTGTCTATCTCTTTATAACTATTCTAAGTCATAAAAGCTTCTTCCCATGGTTTTCATAGCCTTTTTTTTTTCTTTTTGTTGGAGATACACCTCTACGTATCATTTTTGACCTATTATGTTTTATTAAGCTTTTTTCATGTTTGGTTTATTTGCGTACATATTTATTCCCCTCAAATTTTGCTTCTACCTTGGTGTCACTATAGGAATTTGTTCTTTTTTCATGTTTTCACAATGCTTCAAGCAAAATCTCCAACTATCCTATTTTGTTGTATTGATCATATCTTATCCCACACATTGCTTTACCTTTGGTATAATTTTTTGTATATGTGCAAGTTATAGGGTTGGAAGATTAGTACTATAAGATGGTTAAAAGCATTCCCTTAGTTTATTTTTAATTAAGCGTTATTTTGTGTTATGTAAACTCCGTTTTGAAAGTATAGGTGGGCTTATGTAACGATGTTTTGTCACAAAATTGTTAAAGGAGATTGTTAGGACATTGAGTCTTGTTATATGTTGGCAATTTTGTTCCTTTTAATATTTGGTCATAAAAGTCTTTTTAGATAATAACTTACTCTCTTTTGAAAATCAAAAGTTGTTGTTTGTCTAACCAGAAAGTCGTAGGTATGTTTAAAAAGTTTGGATTGTGACAAGTTAGGCTCTTAAAAGGTATAAAGAGAATTGATTTTGTTTTGAACTTAAAATTATTTAAAATTAACATTTTATAAAGGGCAAGACCACTCAAGTAGCCTAAAGCACTTAAGTAGTCAAAACCGCCCAAGCGCTCCACACCGCTCAAGCAGTGCTCTAGTTGGCTCAAGTGGTCATGCAAATTCTATTGATATTTTTGTTTTACTCAAATTGGATTGAAAACTCTTCCAAAATCGAAATTCTTTAGGTTGTTGCCTATATATACCTCATTATAACCCCTTAGGGGTAGGAGATTGGTAAAAGATCCTATATTCTTTTTAAAGGGTCTCATTGAAGAGAATGCCTAATGTGCCACACTATTCCCATTCTCTCGTTCAAGGATTTGATATTTGAATCTTAGGTTAAAGACTTGCATCCCTTCAATGAAGCTGAGATATATTCAATGGAGCAATCGGAGGTTGTTGTGTCACAAATATAAATTAAGTTGTAGATACTAGAAAGTAAGTCTTTAGGATAAAGCGGTCAAGTAAATTTGTGTAACTTGATTTCATATAGTGGATTTAAATTAATGATCTTAGACCTCATGGTTTTTTTATCTCTATAGTTAATGTGGGGGTTTTCCACAAAAATCTTTGTGCCCATCTTTTAATTTCATTACTATATCTTTGAATATTTGATTATCATTATTATCCCTAACATCTTGCAGGATATCCTAGAAGATAAAAATCATAATTTTATATTTAAAAATTTCAAGTATAACTCATTTGGTTATATTAGGTATCTTTGGCATCTCTCAAGATAAAAAAATGGAGATAATACATACAAATCTTTATTTTAAATTTTAAAATCACCCATTCACCCCAAGTGTTTCCTATTGGACTTTTGGTTTTTCAATTTGCTTAATGAAAAATTTTAAAGAAGTTAAAACAATTCAAAAAGTTGTGTAATTTAAAGGAATATCATAATTTAAGATTTTTGAAATCGGTAATAGATCGTGAAGAGAAAAGGAATAATATCATGTTCAATCTTATTTATTTTTTTTATGGTTTTTCCAAAAAAAATCATGTTTTCCTTTTATTTTTTAAAATTGGTGAAAATAACTTCTATTTGTTTTCTAAAAACTGTTTTATATGTCACTTTATTTTTAAAAATTGTTTCTAGAAAACAACAATTAAAAAATGTTTAGAAAATTTTTAAAACAATTTTCTATTTTTAAAAATAGAAAACTATTTTTAAATCATACGACCAAACATATTCTTAGTTATTTTTTAGTTTTTAGATGTTTTCATCATCAAACATTTAAATTAAATACAATACTTAAAATTTAGATGATACCAAACACTTTTCAATTCCACTAATTGATCACTAATAATATGTGGCTCTTAATTTTCAATACTAAAATTTTTCAAAACTTAATTTTTAGTTTTATCAAATACTGATTGTTTTTAATTAATTGATCACTTATAATATGTGGCTCTTAATTTTCAAAACTTAATTTTTAGTTTTATTAAACACTGATTGTTTTTTTCACAAATATTTTTTTTTAATTAATTATGTATCGTAGACTCAAAAATATTTTTAAAATACTTTTTTATTTGTATCCATATAGAATCTTAGGAATGATAATGGAACGAGTTTTTTCAAATACCCGTCTCTTATGGAACGGGTTAGAAATTTAAATAAATGGGTTTGGGACCAATTTAGGTATTGCCTTGTTCCACCCCATCCTATCTTACCCAACCCCAATTATATATAAAATTATTTTAATTTAGTTTTTATTTTTTTATTTTTAATACATAATACATAATAATAATAATACTTTTCAATAAAATAAGTTATAAAAATATAATAATTTAAATTATTTATAAAGTATATTTATTTTAATGTAATTAAAAATTTTAAAATAATATTAAGAAATTAAAATAAATAAATAAAAATAAAAAAACGTTAAATGGGATGGGATGAGGTGAAGCAAATATGAGAATTTCTCATACCCGTCATTCTCTATTTAATTTTTTTTAATCGGATGGGGATAGAAATTATTTCAAATAAAAGAGATAATGACGACTCATTTCGAACCCACTCAGCTGTGATTCATGTAAAATCTCATAAAAATGTTTTAGATATAATTACTGTCCTGAAGGGGTAGAGATTAAAAACGTTGTAACAAAAATCAATCCCAACCAACCAAAGTCTTCATTAATTTTCCTTCCCCCACTCCGCTTTTTCTTTTTTCTTCTTTTTCTTTTTTTAAATTCCTATGCTTCGACCATAATATTCCCGAAACTCTCTCTCGCACATGGGGAAAAGTACAAAAGGACAAGTGATTCCATCGAAAACGTGAAATTTCTATGCACTTGCTTTTTAAAAAAAAAAAAAAAAAAAAAAAAAAAAAAAAATCCCTCTTAATTTGGTTCTGCACTTCTGCATTCCCAACGTGAATTATTGAATGAAATCCCCCATGCTGAGGGGCCCTCCAAGCTTTTGACTATTATGAAAATACCACTAGCTTTTATATTTATTACAGTTGAGGGAATCCTCTCATTTGCATGATCTTGTCTCCTTAAATTCTCCATATTCAGTCAACACTCAAAACAGTCTCCAAATTCATGAACCAGCACACTCTCTCATCGTTGCCCCTCTGTCTTACACCCTCTGCTCTTACCAAATTTACAATCATGCCATAACATGTCTCCCATGTTGGGTTTAATTTGGGCTTTCTTGATTTAATTAAAAGATTTTTATATCATTTCACTAATTATACTTCCCAGTACGACTACGGGGATGCATGCATCATATGCATTAAGTGTTTATATTTTAATTTATTTTTTAGCACCCCCTGATATAATTTCTCTTATAAAATCATAAGCCTATTAAAAAAAAAAAAGGTCAACATTAGTTTAGAAACATATGTTTATTCATAAAACCTTGTGTTATTGATATGATATCATATTAAACTTTCAATTCGGGTCAAAATAAAAGTATAAATAAATATAATATAAGATAAAGTAATAAAATCAAAGTATAAGACATTTTAATTCAATATAAAGTATAAGCAATAACACGTTAATTACAAAGCAATCAGAACAAGGTCTAAGATTAAAGTGCACACTTGACACCCTTGATTGATTTTTGATGGTATGTTTTTTGTATTGTTACTTTAATTTAAGTTATTGAAATATATGGTGAAATTAATTTGTAATTGTTGGAGTTGAGTTTGGGTGCCTAAGTGGGTTGACTCAACCCAACCCAATAAATGGGAAAAATAAGGAAAGCAGTTTCCGAGAGTTTTTAAAATTACCCAAAAATTATCATTATTAAATATAAAAAAAAAAAGTTTTTTTTTCTCAATGAGAACTCTCTCTCTCTCCCTTAAAAACTAGAAAAGGAGGGAATACATTTTCTCTCTTTGTTGTATTCCTTCTTTATAAGAAAACAAAAAAAGTCATTTCTCGAATTTATTTATTTTTTCTTCATGAAAACAAAGGTCAAGACTTTTGTGCTCTAAGAAAAGAACGGTTTTCGTATTCGTAGTTTTATTCATAATTTGAGGTGAGAAAATTGGTTAATGAAACAATTAATAAAGATTCTTAAATATTTCATAATATAACCTAAAAGCCTTATTTTACATGAGAATATAAATAAATAAAATTATGATTAAAAAAAAGATTCAAAGCATATAATGAAATTCATAACATTAAATGAGAGTATAAACAAATAGGACATGATGCGAAGTAATAAAAGTAAGGTAGAAATTAAGCATTCAAACAAAAAATAAAGTACAGAAACAATGTAATGTCAAATATAAAACAGTGGAACACGTGGCATCCTTTGATTGATGGATGGTATATTAAATAAATAATTTTTAAATATAAAATAACCTGTAACATAACTTAATAAAAGTGACTTCCATGGAAAACAATATTAATTCTCAACTTATAAGTCCAAATATATTTTTAAACTAAAATCTCTTTTAATAAAATTATGTTAATAATTAATTAAATTTTTATTAAACTCATAAACAAACTATAGACTTAGGAGATATTTGACAAAACTTAATATTTATTACTTAATGACTTAAGTTGACTTTAAGTTAAATTATACTTAAGTTATTAATTTAAAATTTATTATTTAATTCTTACTTTAAGTATTAAAACTGTTTGATAAAATCAATTTAAAATATATTTTAAATCGTTAAATTAATATATTTATCCTTATAAATTATAATTAGAGGTTAAGTAATACTCGAAGTGGTGAAGTAGAAAGGAAATTATGAAAGTAACCAAGGTAAATAAAGATAAAATGGTAAAATGAAAATATGGACTTAAGAATAAGTTAATTATTTTTATTTATTAGTTAAAGTTGTATTTAACTTTATCATTAAGTTATTTTAATAAATATGCTTAATATACCTAATAACTTAAATTAAATTATTAAGTAATTTTAAGTTATTAAGTTGGTTTACGTAACGGTCACTCCTAAATCAATCCAAACCGGCATTTTTAAACAAATATTCTTTATTTACCTTAAAAAATTATGATATTAACATACCCATCTCTACTTCTTGAGATAGATAAAATGGGTAAATACTTGTGGGAATGCACAAAATGATATGATGTGTAATTCAACAAGGACAGCGTGATAAGGAAAAGTACGAAAAGAAGAAGCCCTGTTATCAATACATAGACAAGGTGGGAAGCATGGGAGAGTAACAGCAATTAATAAGTAGAAGGCTTGACAACGTAAAAACTGGGACCGACCTGAAAGCATAATTGAAATCCGACCCATCCTCAGATTCCCCACAACCATTGATTATAAAAAGTTATCAAACAGGCCATGATGCAAGTTTGGAATGAAGACATACGCTGGGTCACACACTAAGACATCAGAAAGATGGAGGGCGAGCTCTACAGGGAATGCCTGCGAAACCATGCCGCAAGCCTAGGCAGCTACGCCACCGACGGCTGCGGAGAGTTCACACTCGACGCCACCTCCCCCGGCGGCCTCCTCTGCGCTGCTTGTGGCTGCCACCGCAACTTCCACCGCAAGCTCATCTCCAGTACCCCCTTCGCCGAGGGACGGCAGCAGCAGAGCGCCGCGGCGGTGGAGTCCCCGGAGTCGGAGAGGAGCGGGGGCCATAAGAAAAGGCTAAGGACGAAGTTCACGGCAGATCAGAAGGAGAAGATGCTAGCTTTTGCTGAGAAGATAAGGTGGAAGATGCAGAGGAAGGAGGAAGAGGACGAGATCGAGAGGTTCTGCAGAGGAGTTGGAGTGAGTAGGCAGGTTTTCAAGGTTTGGATGCACAACCACAAGAACTCTTCCTCTTCTTCGTCTTCTGCTTCTACCACTCTCACTCAATAGACGCCATTCTCCACCATCCAGATCTATAAGACAGAATTATGACAAATGTATTACTTCTTCTCATCCTCTTTTTTCCCCTACCTATGATGCGATGCTTCATCTATTTTTCTTTGCTAATAGTACCATGATTAATGTTTTAAAAACCATATCATATCATGAAATATTTTTGACGATTAGTGCTATGATTGGCCCTGTCTTTTGTAGGAATTAATCTTTCCAATTCTCTAGAAATTCAAGATGATTCCCATAGTAATTTTTTTTTTCTTAAAAAATAAATGTTCATATATAATTTCTTTTTGAATTAATTTCATATTTAAAAAATAGTAATAATTAATATTTCTAAGGATGATCTTTTTTATTTTTCCTTTACTTTTTCATATAGAAAGTATTTCCCTCTTGTTGAAAAAAAGGCCTAAATTGTTCAAATTATCTTAATCGTTTACTAATCATCATCATTACTCATCTTAATTAGTTGAATGTTACTTGACATCATAGTATGAACCCTGAAAAGTCTGGTGGAGACCACAAACTTAGTAATATTATGACGCTCTATTTTAAATCTTTTTTCTATTTCATGATAGTAGCATTAAATTTTGTGAAAAAAAAAAAAAAAAAAATTGGAATTATCCATTGTATCCATGCTTAGCAAACAAAAGGGCACCCAAGATTGATTTTACCTTTGATAAGATTTTTCTTATTTTCATGGGATTCTTTTTTAAAAAAAGATTTTAATTTCCTAACTTTTTTTTAATTTTAATTTACATGTTTTGTTAATATCCTACTTTCTCAAAATTAATGGTTGGTTTAGGATTTTCAAATTTTTTTTTTAACACTTAAATCAATACCTAGGAATGGAAATTGGGTGCGATGGATCACCCCATCCCAAACTCATCCCATTTATTTATATCTATGGTGAGGTTCCTTTATTTATTTTTTCAGTTTTAAAAGAAATCAATTTTTTTAAAAAAATTTAAATTTTATTAAAAATAAATATGATTTCTAAATAAAAAAAATATTTAAAATATTTATAATGTATTTATGAAAAGTAATATTTTTTTTTATATTAAATATTTTGAAAAATGAAGAAAAATTAATTAAATAATTTTTATTTAAAATTATGTATAATTAGAACGGGCCAAAGATAAAGTCAAACCTCAACCCTTCCCACACCTATCCTAAATTGATTTATCTTTATTTCAAATCATTTCCATTAGGGATGGGGTCGGATAGGTATTCCAAAAAAACTTACCTGACCATCTCTAGCCATTCCAAAAGTGACATTCAACCAAGAGTAATTGCATCATCAAAATAAGTTATATTTCTTTATATATTATCAATGCTCTTGCTCCTTTTATATTTACATTTCATGAATTTAAACCTTTAGTTTCATTTGTTCATATCCCTATATCTCAATTCTTTTTTGCTCATAATTTAGTTATAAATATTAATGGCTTCTACTAGATAGTTAGTATGGGACCAAAATCATACCATCACATTATCCTCAAAATTAACATTTTACAAAATTCATTAAAATTTTTCTAAGTATCAAAGAAGTTTTCTAAAGATTATTATTATTGTTGTTGTTGTTATTATTATTATGTGGTTGTTGGTATAAAACATGTTCATTTGATTGTTTTCAAAAACAATTTTTAAAAAAAATATTTTTTTAATGTTTTAAGAAACAAAATTACATTTTGGATCTAACAAACAATTTTTATCTTAAAAATCAAAAAACAAATTTGGTTAAGTGAATAAAAATAATTTTATAAAATATGTAAAACAAAAAATTCATTTCAAAATTAGTCCTTTAAATAATGTGTTTTCTTCATTTACTTAATATTATAAATATAAATAATTTTACACTATAATTTATTTAAATTTAAGAAATTATATTGATTTTTAAAATGACTTGTATAATTTTAAAATATATATCTATTTTTAAATATAAAAATTGTTTTCTCATTGGTTTTCTCTTCTTTTTTTTTCCCACTAAGACGATTTCTTGTTTCTATTTTTTTTTCTTCCATATACTTCTTCCTCCCACCTTCCCCCTTTGGATCTCTCTCACAGCCCTCTCCCTGTCTCTTCTCATCTCTCCATTTCCCCACTCCTTTTCTTCTCTCCTCTAGATGGCAATGGGATGGGTTTTTTTGGGTACCTGCCCCGCCCCACCCCTAATGGGACATGATTAAATTTTAATAAACGGATTTGGGACGGGTTTGAAAACTTTTTTTAAAACCCGAGGCGGGTTCGGGTATTGCCCCGTCCCGGCCTGACCCGCCCCGTTGCCATTCCTACTCTCCTCTTCCTCTATTTCCTTCATTCCTCACCCTAAATTCAGCTACACTTATATCCACCTCCTTGCCCCATCCACTCAACGTCCACATGGCTATGCCGTCCTCTACAACCACCAATGTCAAAGATTTTTAAGTTCTTAAACTAGAATATTTCTTAATAAAACCAACCATATTCCATTTCAAAATTTATTCTTTTTTCATAAAAGTTGAGGGCCATGTGTTTTGTAAAACTTGTTATAAAATTAAAAGAACAAGAAATAAATTTTTAATATTTTTTAAAAGCAAACTTATTTACTTTTAAAAACACTTTTCAAAATATAAAAACATTTTGTATTTTTAATTATTTTTCTTTTGTGAAAAATTTTACAATTCAATTTATATAATATTAATTAAATTTAATTCAATATTATTAAAAATAAAAAATAAATTTGTAACTACAAACAAACTTAAAATAAATATTTCTTGGAAAAATACAAATACAAATATTATAATGAAATCACTAAGCATGCAGAAAAGAAACAATAGAATCATAACTCATTATTAATTAGAGTTTTGGTCTATAATTTTCTTATATGGATTTGATCTATTTTTAAATTTCAATTTATTTTTAAAATTCATTAAACTTATTAATAATTTTAATATATTAAGTCATGCTTCATTTAAAATCCTTTATCCAATAAGAGAATTCATAAAATTATAGTTATATATTGAGGAGAAACAATTTTTGATTAGTTTTAGCATTTAAATTTCTAGTAGTAATTGGATTCTTTTTTTTTTTTTTTTTAATTCTAAGTAATTTTTTTTAAAATTAATAAACTTATTAACAAATTTAACACATTAACTTTTATTTAATTTGAAATCTATGTGTAGTGAGAAAAATTGGGAAAAAATGATTCTATGCCAAAAAAAAAAAGGTCATTATGGACCAAAATTTATTAATAAATTTCTAGCACTAATTGGATTAGTATTTGAATTTTTAATTATTTTTAAAAGTTACTACATTGTTATTGAATCCAAACATTAAGTTTTATTTGATTTAGAACTTATTTGCCTAATTAAAAGTTTAGAAAAATATAGTTATATATAAAGAACAAACTAAAAAAAGAAAAAACCATTGAGGTTATGTGACTTTTTAACATTAATTAAATTGGTTTTGAGTTTCATAACTTTTTGCTATTAATTTTATTGATTTTTTCATTATTCAAAGTATTTTTAAAAATTAATAAATCCTAAGTATTTGAGTATTATTTGATTTAGAATCTATTTTCCTTATGAAAAAATTTAAGGAAGTTAAAAGAAATTTAAAAATATATATATACAGTTCAAAGATAAATCATAGTTGAAGAATTTGGGTATTAGTTAATGAGAGAAAGAAAGAATAAAGATAGTCTGTTATACTTGATTTATATTTTATAGTTTTTTAAATTATTATTTTTAATTTTTCATATTTTCCTTTTATTTTTAAAAATAGGTAAAAATATATATATATTTTTTTAAATATTTTCTATTTCATTTTGTTTTTGAAAATTATTTCTAAATAACAATCATAAAACAATCTTATAAATTTTTAAAATAAATTTTACCTTTAAACATAAAAAAAAACTATTTTTAAATCATAGTACCGACTGTGCTGGTATATTCTTCCTTACTTAATTGTCTTTATTCAAAGTCCCTATATATTTAACACATAAAAAAAGTATTTTAATATTTATAAAGATAATACATTTTTAAGAATACTTTAAAAATCTTTTAACTTTATATTTTTGTTATTAGAAAGTATTTGGTGAAACTTAATACTTATTATTTAATGACTTTAAGTTAAATTATATTTAATTCGTTGACTTAAAACTTATTATTTAATTTTTACTTTAAATATTAAAGTTAACTTATAATTTATTTCAAATCATTAAATTGACATATTTGTCTTCATAAATTATAACTATGGTAAAGGAGGTCGAGTAATAATGGATGTCGTAAGTAATTAGAGTAAACATGATAAAAAGGTAAAATGAATATGTAGATTTAAAAATAAGTTAATTGTTTTTATTTATTACTTAAAAGTTGTTTTTAACTTTAAGTTATACCATTAAATTATTTTAATAAATATATTTAATTTATTTAATAATTTAAATTAAGTTATTAAGTCACTTTAAGTTATTAACTTGATTTACCAAACACCCATATAATTTAAACATGAAGTAATTTCCTATTATTAATAAAAAATCAAAATTATTAAAATTATCTTTATCATTTTATTAATTACCATCACTACTATCACAATCAATCTACTCTCCGTTCCTTGAGATCAATAATACCTATTATTAACCATAAATCCAAATTTGATGGAGACTACAAAGGTTAATGGTCAAAGAGTGGGTCATGTTAATTTGGGTGGAGAGAGATTGGTTAAATGGATGAATGAGGTTGATTTTGTGATAAATTTAATTCTAATTGTGTTAATTATATAGGACTGTTAGTTATGTTATTTTTCTTTTTTATTTGTAGGGCCTACAACAATGTGGTTTGAAGGAAAAATTAGTTAAATTGATATGATCAATTTGTACTTAATCAAAACCAAGCTAATCTTTTAATTACAAAAAATTAAATAAAATAAAGTCAAACAAAGAATTTAATTTTTTATTTTAAGTTAAAAGGGAATGAGTAAAATAAACTAATGAAAAGATAAAATAGATGTTTAATGAAATTTCAGATTAATGGTGATTAATGAGGTGTTTGGTAAAACTTAATATTTATTACTTAATGACTTAAATTAGCTTTCAATTAAATTATACTTTAATTATTGATTTAAAATTTATTATTTAATTTTTACTCTAAGTAATAAGATTGTTTAATGAAATTAACTTAAAATTTCTTCTAAATCATCAAATTGATTTATTGATCCTCTTGAATTATAATTCAGGTAAAGAAAGTTGAGAAACAGTGAAAGTCATGAAATAATAAAAAAGATCGTAGAAGTAATTAAGACAAATGCATGTAAAAAGTTAAAATTAAGATGTGGAATTAAGAATAAGTTAATTATTTTTACTCTTTACTTAAAAGGTGTTTTCTATTTAACTCATATTATTAAGTTATTTTATTAAATATACTTAAACTTAATAACTTAATTTAAGTTATTAAATAACTTTAAGTTATTAAGTTGGTTTACTAAACACCCATTAAGTGTATTTAATCCAAATATTCAAAATATTCAATAAAAATATAATATGTGCATATAAAAATTAATTTAACCATAGTGGTACAAAACATTAAATAATTATAAATCTCTGGAGATGTAAGTCTTAAAGTATCGTTTTAGTTTGATTTACAGTTTTTATTAGTTAAGAGTTAAGAAAATTGAAAACATAATGGATAAAATTAGTTTGTAAAATCCTTAAATAAAATAGACCTTTATAATTGTTAAAAACCAAATGGATTGGATTGATTTTGGTTAGGTTACACTGATTTTATTGGTTTTTCATTTTTCCTTACACCTCTAATCTCGTTTACTATTTTGTTGTTAAGAGAGAATGATGATTGGTTGCCAAAAAATATGAACTTCTATCTTTTTTCTAAGAAGTAATTTTTATCTAATTTGATGATGACTTATCATATGATAGGGTTAATTTCATTGAAACCCCTAAAGATTTAGTGTAAGATTACGTTTGACTGTGATTTTAGGAAATGTTTGTAATATTTCTTAACATTTAAAAATTTTTATATTTCAAATATTAGAAAGATTAAAAACGCTGTCTTAAATCACTGTTAAACATACTCCAAATATATTAAGTCATCATAAATTTTAAATTTTATTAGTTAGTAACTATATAAATATATTTTATGTATAAATTTTAATTTTTAACGAATAAAATTTAATTTGTAGATGATTGTTAAATACTTTTATTTAAAATATCTCTAAAAAATAAATTTGATAAATAAAATAAATTTATAAAGGTGTTACATGATGAAATTTGAAATCAATAATAACTAGTGTATTTACACTCAACGTGAGGTGTCTACCAGGTGTGTGAATGAAATTACAATTTTTGACGTCACCTTTTGAGAAGACCTTTCCTATTTTTATGAGAAATTATTTTTATTTTTTATTTTTTGTTTTTACCTTCTAGTGGTGTGCTGATTGTGTTATGGGGATACATAGCATGTTTGAGACATATTTGGTGAGTGGAGGATGACGGTAGTAGGGGCTATAAGCATGTCTCTCATTTAAGATACAAAGACGGACAGGTTGCAGGGCACTAGTCAGACCAACTTAGGCTTGGATAACGTATAGCTGCTGACAAGCAACTGTAGGCTGATAGCTGGAGGGATACAAAACAATAGCAAGCATTGACCAAAATCCTCAGCGGAATAACGAAATGAGCGATAGATGCGATGAATGAAGGAATAATTTTTCCTTTTTTCTTTTTTCTTTTTAAAAGAAAAAGTGGTGAAAATTAATGGAGAATGATGACGAAGGACCCAGAAATAGGAAGGCATTAATTATTCGAAATGGACACTTGCGTAGAATTAGGAATGTGCTCGGAATAAAAAGGATAGGGAAAATTACGTCCTTCATTTTTCACCATTTTTTGCCTTTATTTTTAACTAAGAAAGTTGAAGAGTTCATTTGCAGAATCGTTTTTATTTATTTTTGTTTAAAAAGTGTTTTCAAAAAATTATTAAGTGTTCTTATAAAATTTGAAAAATATTTTAAAAAATTTGAAAAATATTTTATAATATTGAAAATTCATTTATAATATTAAAAAATTATTGGGAGAATTGTGTTTTGGTCCCAACTGAGCTCAAAAATTAACATTTGGTCCATCTAACTTTCATAATTGATGGAAATGATATAAGATGTTAAAAGACCAATATATCTTTCAAATTTCTATATATTACCTTTTAAGTATATAAAATAGTGATGGACTAAAATACCCAATGACCTTTCACATAAGTTTTTTTTTTTTTGTTTTTATTGCACCACTATTCATGCAACCACAATAATTTTATTTTAACAATTTGGATTTTTCATTGTTTTAATTTTTTTTTATATAAATAATTGAAAATCAACATTATTTTCTATTTTAAATTATAAATAAAGAAAAATTATGTTCAAAAACTATTTTAAAAAAACTTTCTAAAAAAATGGTAATATGATTTATATTTTTTATATTTTCTTTTTGAAAAAATATTTAATTAAAAAATGAAAACTATTTTTAAAAATAAAAATTGAAAACCTTGTTTAGTACTATTTTTTATATGAAAATAATAAAAAGAATTAAATTTTATTCATTGATTATCCATTTTTATTTTTTTCCATTAGTTATTTTAATAATAATAATAAAAAATATAGTATGTTTACAATTAAACAAAGAAATTGATCAATTATGTGTTTTTTGTGGGACTATCTTTTACATGAAAAATAATTAAATAACTAAATTATATATATTTATTACTCTTTTTAATTTTATTTTCTTTATTTATTTTTTGTCTAATAGAAAATTTTAATATATCCATAATTAACAAAGTAATAAATCAATTATGCACATTTTAATCTATTAAAATAAATTACTTTCTAATTTAAATAAATAAAATAAAATAAGTAAATAAATTTTGGTTATTTCTATTTTTTAACATATCTTATATCAATATTTTTTATTGTTAAATAAATTTTTTATTTATTTTTCTTTAATTCCAAAAATAAAATGAAATAAATAAATAAATTTGGTATTTTCTAATTGATCTTATATTCATATTTCTTATGGTTAAATAATTTTTTTTATTCTTTTTTCTTTATTTCCAAAAATAAAAGGAAATAAATAAATAAACTTGGCTTAAATAATAGTTTTTAAGTAATTTCTTTGTCTTATTTTTAATTACATTTTGCATTGAAAATAAAATAAAATAACGTTTTATTTGTTTTAATTATTTTAAATGTCAAACTATTGGGAACATAGTTTACACACTCATGTGGATATAATTTATACATATATATGAAATTTATACCATTATACAAGGTTATTACACTAATTGTACAAGGTGTGTACAAAACTATACATTTTGAACAACTTTTTTTTTTCTTGTCATCTAAGGATTATACGTTCTCCTACCACAAATTCTTTTATTTCATGTACTTTATTTAACTCGCATATAACAATTCAAATACTTACCTTAATAATGATGTTTAGGGAAAAAAATTTGTTTTTACATTTTATATTATTTTTTAAATCAAACCATTGGAAACATGATGGTTTACACATCATATGTAGCACATAATGTATGCATATGGATGAAATTTGCACCATTATACAAGGGTGTTATACTAACTGTACAAGGTAAATATTCAATTGGACAAGCCAAATGTTATAACTGTACAAGACAAATGTTCTAACTATACAAGGGGTATGCAAGGCTATCCTTTGTGAAAGATTTTAATCAATTTTGGACAATTTCATTTTTTTTGTCTTGTCATCTAAGGATTGCACACTCTTAAGGTACACATTCCTCTATTACACACTCATCTTATGCACTTTATTTAACTCGCACATGATAATTCGAATACTTATCCCACTAATGATGTTTGAGAGAAAATTTTGTTTTTCCATCTTCCACTATTTTTTGAAACAAACCAATGAAAACATGGTTAACCTACCTATGGTTACACATTGAGTAGGGGGTATATGGAATTTGAGTCACTGTACAAGGTATTTACGAAGCTTTGGCTGCAAATAAGGCATCTCGAGGGGCTCACTAACCCATAATTTTTTACGGGCTACATTCTCTTGGAATCAGGATACCATTTTGATACAGCAGTGAGAGGCACCTTTCGGCGGATTTAGGCCCGGATTTTGAGAAGAAGAGGTTGTTGGTTTGGAGATTTGGAGACATAACCGAGAGGAAAGAAAGGAACCACACCACCACATCCTTTGCCACCAAAAGGACCCACATACTATCACTTAGGAGAGCAAAGAAGCATCACGCAATGTTGAATGTTCTGAAAGTCTGAGGCTACTAGGTTTCTCTTTCTCCATGTTACACAACCACAGATAGTCCACCTAGATTGCCACTCATCCAATCTTCATCCGCATAGCTGCCACTTTGAGAAAGACACAATTCATGTCATTGCTCGGAAAGCGCTAAAGAAGCAATCCAGGTACGCACCTCAAATCTTCTTAATAATTTGTGATTGGTTTTTCTTGTTTGGTATGCTATTTTTTAAAATCAACTAGCCTACCTAGGTATCCATGATCAAGCAATTAATTGCCACATTTCCCTCAACTTAGTCAGTAGAGACTTTTGTAGGGCTTGGAGGGGTGCTACCTTCTAGAGGTACCTTCCTAATAAGTAACCTGATCCCCGAACCTAGACTCGGGTTTTTCAAAGACTTTCTTTTCCAAAATTATGGAGTCACTTCTTCAGGGTTTTATTTTCCCTTTAAAATAAAAATAAAATAAGTGGTGAATTCGATTTTTTTCAAAACAAAATTTTCACAAATAAAAGCCAGTCTCGTCGATCAAGTGGGGGCGCACGTGAGAAATGTGGGTCCACAAATTGGCAACTCCATTGGGGATCTCTGAGGATCAAGCTTGAACACTAGTGGAGGAAAATGTGGCATTTAATTGGTCGATTAGAGGGTACCTCATTTGTTTTAGGCAAAGGTGATTCGATTTGCTTGCTTGTTTGGTTTGCTATCTTAACATGTTTGATATCCTTGCATGATCGCTTGATTGCTTGCTCACTTCAGTATGATACACTCTCACATATGTTAGATAACACTTTGTTTGTATGATACTTATCTACTTCGCATGACTGCTTGTTGCATGACAACCCTTTCTCTTGCATGATTGTATGATTGTTTGTCTTTGTTCACTATCTCACTTTAAATCTTAGGTTTTTTCGGATGCACCCACATCCTTCATAGTGCACTTTAGATTATCTCTGAGTGTTGAGAGATGGGAGAGCCTTCACCATTAAGAAACCCCTTGGGAACACGAGGAAGTGCATGTGTGGAGGTGATGACCACCTTGCATGGAAGCACCCCGTCTCCTTAGAGGCGTGCAGAGGGTTACGTACCACCGAAGGGTACAATTGCTTTTGCTAGGGATCCTTTAACCCACCCATTCTATCTTATAGAGCCACTTCAACCTTATAGGTTAGCCTAGACCCAATTAGGATTTCATTCCTACATGTGGGTGCATCTGTGGACCTTCAGAGTTGCCTTGGTCACAGTTTGGTTCGGTTACCTTCTCCATAGTCTCATTTTGGTATAATCAGATACGAGTATCAGTTTGAGTATACATGGGTTGTATGCTTGATTACTTTTTAGTCGGTTCCGACAGAGTTACCCTGTACAGCATCTCATCCAGTGTTTCCGTGTTTATAGGAGTATTTTCGTGCCCAATTTGGATTGGCCTTCGTGGACTAGAGTTAAAGGCAGGTTGACCAGATCATCAAATTAGCCAGACTAGAG
Source organism: Vitis rotundifolia (assembly GCA_030254885.1). NCBI lineage: Eukaryota > Viridiplantae > Streptophyta > Magnoliopsida > Vitales > Vitaceae > Vitis > Vitis rotundifolia. The sequence goes on from CM058167.1 coordinate 11,424,843, forward strand.
AGTAGATCAGAGAGATATGGACTCACAGGTAGTCATTGTTGACCAGTTTGTTACAGTTATGGCTTCAATTCAGGAGGCTATAGTCGGCCTTGGCTAAAGGATAGATGGGCAGCAGGCCCCACAGGCCTCGTCTCAGGACAGCGCACAATATGACTTTGCGGCACCACCACCTCCTCCACTCAGTCAGTCGGTTCCACACTCTACACTATATGTTTTACATAGTCAGACTGATGCTACCCCACTTCCTGTCGTAGCACCCATTCAGGCCTCAGAGGATGCACATGCTTATATGGATAGACTCAAGCAGAGGATGAGACAAATGAGGGTTTCAGATGGAGCTATCAATTGGGATGATTTTGATGGAGCACTGGTGGCCAGTTTGCCGACCCATTTCAGGATGCTAGAGATTGAGAGGTATACGGGCATTGGTTGCCCTAAGATTCATTTGAGGTTATACAGTAGTGTGATGAGGACCCACGGGTTGCATGAGGCCCACTTGATTATGCTTTTCCCCATGTCCTTGAGTGGTGCAACATAGTGTTGGTTTGCTTCCTTAGATGCTTCACGCCGTAGGACTTGGGATGATTTGGCCCAAGAGTTTTTGAGACAGTTTTCTTTTAACACTGTCATTGATGTCTCAAGGAGAAAGTTAGAGGCCTTGAGACAGGGACTAGAGGAGTTAGTGACTTCATTTATCTCCCGATGGAGGGAGAAAATAGCCCAGATTGTTTATCGTCCTTCAGAGAAGGACCAGATTAGTATGATTTTGATGACCTTACAGCCCAGATTTGCCAGAAATTTGATGGGATTTCCTCATACGGATTTTGCCTTGGTACAGGCTTTGTATGGTATAGAGGAGGGCATTGCTAAAGGATTGTGACTCGAGTCTTTCCCTTCTGATTCAAAAAGGAAGAAGCCCTCAAGAGGACATAGACTAGGAGATGTGGGTACTATCAGTTCAGCAGGATCGAGATCTCCCAAGCGTTATCAGACATTTAGGCAAACTTCAGGAGCTTATTACCCACAGCGTCATGTTCAGTATAGACCGCCTAGGCCCATGGCTTCTACATACCTACACCAGACCCCAGAGCCTGTTTTTGTTGCACAGGTCTCAAAAAGACTTCCTACCTTATACCCTCGGTCCCGAGCCTCACAGATTACTATTCCTCTCATACAGTGGCCAACACGTCAGTTCTCCCAACTAGGTATGCCTTTGAGCTGAGCTTTTTAGAAGCTCATGAAGGGTGATTTGTTGACTTAGTTGGCTTTCAGGCCGATACCCCAGCCCGTGCCACCACGCTTTAGGATGGATCTGCATTGTTCCTACTATCAGGGTCTAGGGCATGACATGGATCATTGCGCTGCCTTGAGACATGCTATACAGGACTTGATAGATCAGGGTTTGGTTAACTTGAGGCAGCCAAGTGTAACCACAAACCCTCTACCGGCTCACTCTACGCATGCAGTGCCACTACCCTCGAGCGATATCCATCACATAGATTTTGTAGAGGATGACAACATACACATGATGAGTTGAGATGATGGATTGCCAGAGTCGATTGTTTTGGATAATGGTTATGAAGTTGACACAGTGGGTTCTCAGACTTCTACATCGTTCAACTTGATTTCAGATTGGGTACTGTTTGAGTTGACTCCTACTGCATTGTTAGCTACAACACGTCAGGGCCCATCAGTCCCATTTATCCTACGGCCAGATGATGATGATTTAGAGGGAAGAGATGTACAGATTGTGACCAGCAGTGGGAGAGTAGCTCAGCCCCCACCTCTAATAGCTTGGCCATTTGACGGTGCAGTCTCTCATGAGGAGGTTAGGAGAGAGGATGATGAGATACTAAGGTAGTTATAGAGTACACAGGCCCGCATATCTATCTGGAGTTTGCTAGCATCTTCTAGTACTCATAGAGATGCATTGATTCGGGCTTTGAGCTAGATCCGCGTGGAGACCACCACTACCCCAGAGGGGTTGATTCATATGATGATGCCCGACAGGGCCACATGTATTGTGTTTTTAGATGATGACTTGCCACCAGAGGGTTCAGACCATACACGCCCTCTATATATTATAGTTGGTTGTTCAGGCCACAAAGTTCCATCCGTCCTGTTAGACAATGGCTCGGCCTTGAATGTTTGTCCATTGGCTACTGCTGTCGCCCTTGGTTATGCACCTTCAGACTTTGGTTCCTCTACACAGACGGTTAGAGCATATGACAGTACTAAGAGGGAGGTCATGGGTACTTTGATGATAGAGTTGCTGATTGGTCTGGCTACATTCCCCATCTTATTCTAGGTTTTGAGGATTCCAACGTCCTTTAACCTACTTTTAGGCCGACCATGGATTCATAGGGCCGAGGCTATTCAATCTTCCTTTCATCAGAAGGTGAAGTTTATACATGACAGTCAGGTCATCACAGTACAATCTCCTAGAGATATGTTTGCCTCCTCCGAGCCAATGCTTCAGATCAATCATAGTGAGGATGACCTATTTTTTACTGGGTTTATGTTTGACAAGGTGCAAACTCTTGAGGTTGAGGACTTCTGTAAAGATTTCGTAGCTATCTCATTTGATCAGCATAACGGTATGGTGGTACTCGACATGATGAGAGGTGTGTCTTTTATGCCTGACATGGGGTTAGGACGACGACAACATGGACCCATGGATTTTGTGGCTATTATCGATCATGATACACTATTTGGGCTCGGGTTTGTTCCTATAGAGGTTGACTATAGATATATGGCACGACTGCACAAGAGAGAGTGAGAGCCCGTCTAACCTGCACACCATTCGATTATCTTGTTTGTCCTTATAGGATGAGCTTGGCAGATTACTTCATTAGAGGATTAGAGGTTCATCCTCATATGAGGGATTTTGATGTTGTGACTGATACAAAGGGAGTGGATGAGCTTCAACATCAGTTTTGCCATTTACAGTTAGGAGATGAGAATACTGATGTACCAATTTCAGTGATGATTGCTCATTCATCACCAGATCGAGCCAGCTTCTTATCTTTGTGTTTTCCAAAGGAGACTACTGATTGTGGAGTAGATGTTAAGCTTATTGGGGTGACTGATGGAGTTGTTCCTCGTGACGAGTACCGGGATGAGATGATGAGCATGAGTTAGATCGCCGAGATGGTTCAGCCGAGCCTATTTCGTCATTCGACCTGTTCGGGGTGTCTGCCATCGAGGTTGCCAAGGAGATCCAGATAGTTCTTGCTCCAGAGCCTATGAAGGATTTTACAGTTGGTGATGATTTATTTGAGGACACTTTTAGCTCTATTGAGGGAGCGTCCGACTTTGTGGACCCACCTCTTTCATTTGACATTTTATTGGGATTCATTTCCCGTTTTGACGATGTTTATGATTCCCCATCTATGGATTTGAGTATTTTTGAGTATTTGCTTGCCTCTTGTGATAGTATCTGTATATCTGCACCCCACTCACCCACTCCACAGATATTTGATATAGATGATGAGATTGCGCAACCCGATTCAGATAGAGACTCTTTTGATCATGACTTAGATCCCATAGATGAAAGAGTTTCACCTTCTACAGGGGATGTTAAGACTGTTGATTTTGGGACAGAGGATTAGCCTAGGGAGTTGAAGATTGGTTCACCTCTGTCTACAAACGAGAGGGCTAACTTATTCATTTACTTAGGTCATACTTAGATGTTTTTGCATGGTCTTATGAGGACATGTTGGGTCTGGATCCTTCTATAGTCCAGCACCATTTGCCTATCTTGCCACATGTTAGACCAATTAAGTAGAAACTGAGGTGATTGCACCCACGTTGGAGTCTATAGGCGAAAGAGGAGATTCAGAAACAACTCAGTGTTGGATTTATATTAGTGGTTGGGTATCTAGAGTGGTTAGCTAATGTCGTCCATGTTCCCAAAAAGGATGGTAAAGTTAGAGTTTGTGTTGATTTCAGAGACCTTAATGAAGTCAGCCCTAAGGATGATTTTCCTCTCCCACATATTGATTTGCTAGTTGACAGCATTGCAGGCCATTCGATGTTGTCTTTCATGGATGGATTTTCGAGGTATAATCAGATTTTGATGGCTCTAGAGGATATGGAGAAGACAACCTTCATTACCGAGTGGGGTACCTACTGTTACAGAGTTATGCCATTTGGGTTGAAGAATGCAGGAGCCACTTATCAGAGGGCTGCTACTACTTTATTTCATGACATGATGCATAAGGATGTGAAAGTTTATGTGGATGATATGATTGTGAAATCTCGAGCCAGAACGGATCACCTAGTGGCTTTAGAGAGATTCTTTGAGAGGATTCAGAAGTTCATATTGAGGCTAAACCCCAAGAAATGCACTTTTGGAGTGACTTCTGGGAAATTATTGGGGCATATGGTCAGTGAGCGGGGTATAGAGGTTGACCTAGATAAGATTAAAACCATACTTGACATGCCTATGCCGAGGACTGAGAAAAAGATTAGGGGTTTTTTGGGCAGATTATAGTACATCAATCGTTTCATAGCCAGATTGACAGACATATGTGAGCCCATCTTTCGTCTTTTAAGGAAGAACTAGCCAACAGTTTGGAATGATGATTGCTAGATTGCATTCGAGAAGATTAAGGAGTACTTGCTTTCTCCTCCTATTTTAATGCCTCTTATGTCGGGACATCCACTTCTTCTATATTTGTCAGTTTCAAATATGGCCTTAGGATGTATGCTAGCTCAACTTGATGATTCCAGGAAGGAGCGAGCTATTTACTATCTTAGTAAGAGAATGCTAGAGTATGAGATGAGATATGTTATGATTGAGCGTTTCTACTTAGCGTTAATTTGGGCCACCAAGAGATTGAGGCATTACATGACTGAGTATTCAGTGTGTTTGATTTCTCGACTAGACCCATTGAGGTATTTGTTTGACAGGCCCGCATTGACTGGTAGATCAATGAGATGGCTCGTACTTTTGACAAAGTTTGATATTTAGTATGTTTCTCAGAAGTCTATTAAGGGAAGCATTGTCGCCGATCACTTAGCCTCATTACCGATATCTGAGGGTAAACTAGTTGACGATGATTTTCCAAAGAGGAGTTCATTGCTATGACTAGCTTATCAGGTTGGTGCATATACTTTGATGGTGCAACCAACCAATCAGGGTTTAGGATAGGCGTTTTGTTGATATCACCCCAAGGAGACTATATTCCGAGGTCAGTTCGTTTGGTGTTCTCAGATCGACATCCCGCCACAAACAACATAGTTGAGTATGAAGCTTGTATCCTTGGTCTAGAGATTGCATTGGAGCTTGGCATTAGACAAATGGAGGTATTTGGTGACTCCAATTTGGTACTTAGACAGAGTCAGGGTGATTGGAAGACTAGGGACGTAAAGCTTAGGTTGTATCATGCTTATTTAGAGTTACTAGTTAGGGGATTCGATGACTTGAGATACACTCGTCTACCTCGAGCGCAAAACCAGTTTGCTGATGCCTTAGCTACCTTAGCTTCTTCTGCAGACTTTCCAATTGATGTGGTTATACGTCCATTGCTGATTGAGTCGAAGTTTGTACCTACTTACTGTTGTCTGATTGGAGAGACAGAGGCCCAAGATGATCTACCTTGGTATCATGACATTTATCGGTTTCTTAGATCTGGCACATACCTAGAGGCTGCCACAACCAAAGATCAGAGGGCATTGAGGTAGTTGGCCACTAGATTTGTGATTTGTAGAGAGACTCTATATAGGCGATTAGCTGATGGTATGCTTTTATTATGTTTAGATTGAGCCTCTACAGATCGAGTAATGAGAGAGGTTCATGTGGGAGTTTGTGGTCCATACATGGGAGGACACATGTTGGCCCGTAAGATTATGAGGACAAGTTACTTTTGGTTAACTATGGAGACAGATTGTTGTCAGTTTGTTCAGAGATGTCCAAAGTGCCAGATTCATGGTGGTCTTATTCATGCACCACCATCAGAGTTACATGCTTTGACTTCGCCATGGCCATTTTCAGTATGGGGTATTGATATTATTGGGAAGATTTCATCGAAATCTTCTAGTGGTCATGAGTTTATCCTAGTTGCCATAGATTATTTCACCAAGTGGGTGGAAACTGCATCATCTGTCGTTATAGGGTGCCACATGAGTTGATTTCCGACAAATGGGTACACTTTCGAGCTAAGGTTGACACTTTATTGCAGAAATATGGTGTCTAACTTCATAAATCTTCTGTATACAGGCCACAAACTAATGGGGCAGTAGAGGTAGCAAATAAGAACATTAAGAAGATTTTGAGAAAGATGGTTGAAACCTCTCGAGATTGGTCAGAGAAACTTTTTTTTGCGTTGTGGGCATATCGTACCTCTTTTCGCACCTCTACAGGAGTTACATCTTACTCTCTAGTGTATGGTATGGAGGTTGTTTTGCTAGTCAAGACAAAGATGGATTCATTGAGAGTAGCTCTTGAGCAGCAAATTTCTGAGACAGAGTGGGCTCAAGCTAGATTTGATCCGCTTAACCTGTTAGATGAGAAGAGATTAAGAGCAGCAGATTATGTTCAGGCCTATTAGAGAAAGATGGCTCGTGCTTTCAGGAAAAGGGTTAAGCCTAGACCGTTACAGAAAGGAGATTTGGTTTTGAGGATTCTTAGAGGCTTAGTTGGAGACCCTAGAGGGAAGTTTAGACCTAGTTAAAGTGGGACCTTATGTTATTCGAGAGTTGACTCTAGAAGGGGCTGCATGATTGACCGACTTAGATGGAAACCGATTTTTAGAGCCTACCAGTGTGGATCAGCTGAAGAAGTATTATGTTTGAGATTATGGTCACAGGATGGGTGGCTACTATTTCGATTAGCCTTACACTTTATCACCTCTATCTATAAATTAGACCGTCGCTAGCCCATTGAGCCTCACATGATACATTAAAGCTTTTTTTCTTTCTTATAGCCTTGATTACCATTTCTACACTCGGGTTGGGGCCCTTTGATGTATATGCATGCTTTGCTAGGAAAGTCTCATGAGCTTGAAAATTATAGGCCTATCTTCTCATTCTTGTTACCATCTCCTTATCGCCATGTTTGTTCTATTTTACTATCACCACATTTTCATTCTTTTTCTTGCTTTTATTATTATTTGCTTCATCTTATCTCTCCTCTTCCCTGGGTTGATGATTCTTCACATCTTGGTGCAAAGAGGGTAGTCATATTACTCCATTCATCCCATCGTTTGGCATTGATTTGGAGATTTTAATTTGAGAGGTTGTCTCATGGGATGGGGTTCATGTATTCATTAGTGATTTGAGAGAGTTTTGATCATTCCTTATATCTTTCCCATTCAAGTTCAATTTAGTGATGATTAAAGCATGTGCATTAAAAAAAAAAAAAAAACAAACAAAACAAAACAAAAAAATAATAATAATAAATAAATAAAATAAAAAATCGAAAAAGAAAAGAAATTAAAAAATAAAAAACGCAATGATATGTTTGTGTATGGTATCTTGCTCCATTGGGCACTTATGTCACCTTTTGAGGTTTGTTTGTTGGGTATATTTGTCATTGTGGATTCTTGTGAGATTTTTATATAAGTTTTCACTCCTTGAGCCACTCTTGTTATGCATTTGGAGTGTCAAGGGTTCATGCAAGAGTTCTATGAGATCCTATGCTTCTTGGATCATGGTTGATATGTGATGTCCCACATCGGATAAGGGAGAATGTTCCTGGCGCTACATATGTAGAGGCTCCTCTTAACCAAGTAGACACGTTTTAAAGCCGTGAGGACCCCTTTGGGTCCAAAGCGGACAATATCTACACGATTGGGAGCGGGTTGTTACAAATGGTATCAGAGCCGATCCTTGACTCCGGTGTGGGGATTTGTTGGGCTCCGTAAGGGGTGTTTGTCTGTTTGGCCCCACAATCCCATGGGACACAACGAGGACATTGTGTCTGCATGGGGGGGTGTTTGTGATGTCCTACATCGGATATGGAAGAATGCTCCTGGCGCTATATATGTAGAGGCTCCTCTTAACCAGGAAGATGCATTTTAAAGCCGTGAGGAAGCGGACAATATCTACACGGTTGGGAGTGGGTCGTTACATGATATGTATTAGGTATGAGAGATGAGTAACCTTTTTACTAGGGTCTCTGGATCATTGTCTTATCCACCATTCCATCATTGGTGATATGACTTTCTCTTATTTTACTGATATGGGTTGATCATCATTCATTCTACTTTCTTATTGCCTTATTTTGTATCTCATCATCTATTTCCAGATCTTCGTTCCACTTTCTTATGGGTCGATACACATTTCTAATTCGATACCTTCTACACATCATTGGGAGATTCTACAAGAATTAATTTAAACGTTTTTTTTTTTTTTTTTTGTAATTTTTAGTATTAAAAAAACATGATATTAAAAGGGATATTAGTCATTTACGGAAAAACAGATTTTTGTTTATATTAATAGAAATTCAAAAAATAAAAAAATAAGTAAATAATTTAAGATTTTCATTTCATTTACACACTAGATGAATGAGTACATGCTCAAGCAAGAAATAAAAGAAATAAATAAATTATTAAAATAATACAAATAAGTTGATAAATAAATAGGATATAAAAAAAGTCAAGCACAACAAACTAACATTCACGAGTCAAGTTGCAGATCAACATTTACAAATTCACACTTACAGGATCAAGATAATGAAAACAGGTATAGTATTTGTCTTATTTACAAAGTTAAAAGAATAAAAATAAACATGAAACTCAAACATAAAATTAAGTGGAGAGGGAAATATACCTATATACGATTAATCCATGGCTCATTCAACAAAACACACTCATTAGTAACACAAGAAGTCCTCCAAGAGCTCTCCCTTCCTTCCCCTTTACACTTTGCCTCCCCAAAAAATAAATAACCCCCCAAACGAAAAAATAAAATAAAAATAAATAAATAAATAAATAAGCATCATGAATGCCCTGTTGAGCCATTTTCTACTTCCCATCCAATCATCCTCCTGTCAATCTGCCACCTTTGTCAATCTCGTTGCCTTCAATTGTCACCTCTCAGTCATTCAAGCCATACAAAATCAAAGAGAGAGAGAGAGAGGGGTGAGAGCCCATGTACTCAAGGATGAAAATATCGGTAATCACAGATATATCGGTACTTCGATTTTACGGATATATCGGCGAATATTTTGGAAAAAAATATCGGTAGGCTTAAAATTGTTAAAAACTCATGAAAATGCAAGGAAAACCTCATAATAATATAATTAAAAGTATAATAGACATTTTAAAGTTGTTTTATTGAAAAATTTGATATACATATGATATAATTTGTGATATTAGATGTAATTATATCATGTTGATCTATAAGAAATGTTAATTTTGTAATTGTTCTCATTATAAAGTCACATAAAATACTTCATTTCATTAAATATCAATAATTTGTGCACATTACATTGCAATGTCCCTTTAGTACCAAAATGAGGATCGATGTGATTCAATGGGATTGATAAATGAAGGAACCCCGTCTTGCTGTTGGAGACAATATTGGTACCAACTCAATGAGCCTCAATAATATTGGTTAAAAATTCTAACATGTCATGCATATATATATATATATATATATATATATATATACATTGATTATTAAATTACATAAAATATTATTCAATAATAATATTGTGATATTTGATTATAATATGTTTAATTTTAAAATATATTTAATATTAAAATTATGATATGTTTAATTTAATTGTATTAAATGATAATAAATGTATAAATTTTTAATATTTAATTAATATATTGATGATATTAAAAAAATTTTGCTACTTAATTAAATGAAAAAATTTTATTTACTTATAAAATAATTATAATTAATTCGTAGTTTAAAGGATTGTTTTAATATTTTGTGTATATGAACACTTTTAATATATATATATATATGTATGGTGCATGATTATTAACAAATGGCAAACTTGCCCCGATGGTCGGTAGGTGTTGCCCCCAACCTTTTGGTTGGGGGTTCAACTCCTGGGAGCTTCAAAATGGAGGCATTTTGAGCAACAACAGCCCATTTTTAGCTGCTTTGACGCTGATATTTCTATTGTAAATATCGCCATACATCGATATTTCGCTGAAATATCCCGATATTTTATTCCTTGCATGTACCAAAGATGGTAATAGCCCAATAAGCAAACAAAGGCTCAAGCCCAAATCCAAACCAATAGCCCAATTAAAAAATTCAACAAACAGAGCCCAAATGAAATGACCCACGTTGACCGCCGATATTTCTATTGCAAATATTGTATCGACATGTACCAATACACCGATATTTTATTCCTGCATGTACCAAAGATGGTAATAGCTCAATAAGCAAAACAAAGGCTTGAGCCCAAATCCAAACCAATAGCCCAATTAAAAAAATTCAACAAATAGAGCCTAAATGAAATGTATAAACAAATTAGGGCCAAATCATGACCCAAAAACAAAACTCAATAATCCAATAATCTGACCCAAATCAACAACCTAGCCCAAATGGAGGTCTAAACTAAACAGGGGTTCAAAGTTAAGCCCAAAAATGGGTCCAAGTTTGCAAACAGTTACTGTAGAGATCATAAGAGGAAAACTTACCAAGTTTTGAAGAACCCTTGAGGAAAAACTGAAGTGGCGACCGTGGATGAAGGAGTGGTGGTTGATGGTGGTGTGACAATGGAGATGTGAGATTTGCGGCGAAGAGGCATTGCCGGAGGTGTAGTCAGCGACGAAGGTGGATTTAGAGAAAGAGAGAATGGGATAAATAGGGGTTGGGGTGGCGTGTGGTCGAATTAGTGGCCAATGATGAGATGAGCAACGACGGTGATGATATTAGTTGTGGGTATGGTGTCAGTGAGGGAAGGGAGGAGAGGAAGTAACAGAGAAAAAATGAAAGAGAAAGAGGAAAGAAAAAGAGGAAGAGAGAAAAGGAATGAAGGATAAGAAAAGAAATAATAATAATAATAATAATAATAATAATAATAAAAATAATAAAAATAACAATAATAAATGCAAAGGAATAAAATAACAAGAAAATATAATGAAAAGATAAAATTTAAAATAATAATTAAAAAAGAAACTTTAGACAAATTTTGAGTCTACAATGGTTATAAAAATCGGATTGGATCGACCAATTCAACCGGTCGAATCGTCGACAAACCATCTTTCCGCTTTTGTTCGCTAAGTTAGACTGTTAATGAATTGAACCGATCACGAACTGCTAAAACCAATTGTTCAACTGTCAATTCGAACGAAATGCTTGGTTTTGAAAGAACTAGTCAAGGTAAAAGGCTAATGAGCTTTAAACCTTTTTCCCAACGCAAGTAAATACCTTTGCACTAGAAGAGATTTGAGCCCAAGTGTCCTTCAGGTGGAAATGCAGCTGCTCAACCAAGATACTATTTATCTTTTTATATTATTTTTGTACAATATAATATAATAATAATAATAATAGAAATAATAAAAATAAAAATAATAAATGCAAAGGAATAAAATAACAAGAAAATATAATGAAAAGATAAAATTTAAAATAATAATTAAAAAAAAAAACTTTAGACAAATTTTGAGTCTACAATGGTTATAAAAACCAGATTGGATTGACCAGTTCGACCGGTCAAACCGTCGACCGACCATCTTTCCGCTCCAGTTCGCTAAGTTAGACCGCTAATGAATTGAACCAATCACGAATTGCTTAAACCAACTGTTCAACCGTTAATTCGAACGAATTGCTTAGTTTTTAAAGAACTAGTCAAGGCAAAAGGCTAATGAGCTTTAAACCTTTTTCCCAACGCAAGTAAACACCTTTGCACTAGAAGAGATTTTAGCCCAAGTGTCCTTCAGGTGGAAATGCAACTGCTCAACCAAGATACTATTTATCTTTTTATATTATTTTTGTACAATATAATATAATAATAATAATAATAATAATAATAATAATAATAATAGAAATAATAAAAATAACAACATTAAATGCAAAGGAATAAAATAACAAGAAAATATAATGAAAAGATAAAATTTAAAATAATAATTAAAAAAAAAACTTTAGACAAATTTTGAGTCTACAATGGTTATAAAAACCGGATTGGATCGACCAGTTCGACCGGTCAGACCATCGACCGACCATCTTTCCGCTCCAGTTCACTAAGTTAGATCGCTAATGAATTGAACCAATCACAAACTACTTAAACCAACTGTTCAACCGTCAATTCGAACGAATTGCTTGGTTTTTAAAGAACTAGTCAAGGTAAAAGGCTAATGAGCTTTAAACCTTTTTCCCAATGCAAGTAAACACCTTTGCACTAGAAGAGATTTGAGCCCAAGTGTCCTTCAGGTGGAAATGCAACTGCTCAACCAAGATACTATTTATCTTTTTATATTATTTTTGTACAATATATATATATATATATATATATATATATATATATATATATATGTGTGTGTGTGTGTGTGTGTGTGTGTGTGTGTGTGTGTGTGTGTGTGTGTGTATCACGTTTATTTTTATTATAATTATATAATCATAATTATAAAAATAATATAAATTAATTAATATAATATTTTCAAAATTTTAAATTAATGAAATAAGTAGCCATAGAAATAAAATTAAATGTTATAATTTTTATCTTAAATGTATAATCAAACTTAAATATTATACATATTTTATTTAATAAAATTTAAAATTTAATAAATTTATATCTATCTTTTATGATTTAATTGAAATATTATTAAAAAAGTTAATTATATATATCTTTTATTTTATATGATATATAAATTATATATTTATGATGTCATTAGTTCGACCACCGATCCGACCATTGAACCATGAACCGGTAATTTTTCCGGTTCAATGACTGGTCTGATTCTAAAAATATTGTTCAATACAAAGGGTCACTTGATTTGGAGTACATTTTTCTAGTGAGAAAATTTATAAAAATATAATTATATGTAGAAAAGAAATAATAGAGTCATTGTATATTAAAAGAAAGAAGAAAAGAGGACATGAAATGACATGACACAAAATGAAAATAATAAAGGCAATGCACAAAATAATGATAAGAATCTACTTCACTCAATATTTTTGTAGATCAAGAGCAATCAAATATTAATAATATTGATTTTCTTAATTTAGGAAATAAAAATTAGTTTTTTAATTTTAGAATATTTATTATTTCTTTCTTTGTAAAATTCATAATACATTCTTGTATAAATTTATAAAAATAAAAATAATAAAATTTATCACTTTCATTGTCAAATTATCAAACTCTTCGATGAACCGATTTTTTATCTATAAATTTATTATTTCAGTTTCAAATTATTTTTAAAAATTCCTAAACTCGTTAATGAATCCAATGTATTAAGTCTTGTTTAATTTGAAATTCATTTTCCAAGTGAATTTTTATTTTTTTTTAGAAAATAACGATTCTATGTATACAAGAAACAATAATAATTCTAAACTACTTTTTATCCATAATTTTTTTCTATTAATTGAATTATTATTTGAGTTTTAAGTTATTTTTAAAATTAGTAGACTCGTTAATGAATCTAATAAACTAAGTTTTGCTTAATTTAGAATTTATTTGTCTAGTGAAAAAATTTGAAAAAAAAAGATATATATAAAAAATAAACTAACCAAACTATTTAAAATAAATTTTAGTCTATGAGCTTCTAATATTATTGAGTTCCATGACTTTTTAATACTAATTATATTTGTTTTTGAGTTTCAAATTATTTTTGAAGATTAATAAATATTATGTATCAAGTATAATTTGATTTGGAATTTATTTGCTTAGTAAATTTTTTTAAAGAAGTTCAAAGAAATTGAAAAAAGCATACGTGATTTAAAGGAAGATTATATTTGAAGATTTTCAGTATCGGTATTTGATCATGGAGAGTAAAGAGAATGATATCATGTTAACTTTTACTTAACTCTTTTTAAGGGTTTTTTTTTTAAAAAAAAAAAAAAAAAAAAAAAAAAATCTCTATGTTTTTCTTTTGGTTTTTAACAACATGTGAAAACAACTTTTACTTACCATCTAAAAGTTGTTTTCTATTCCACTTTGTTTTCAAAAATTGAAAATCGAGAACAACAGCTGAATAGTGTTATGAGTTTTTAAAAACTAAAAACTGCTTTTTAATCATTTTGCCAACAAGCTTTAACTCTCTTCTCTAAAAGATGAATTCTTATTATCTTTTCCTTTAGAGGTTTCTACATTTTTTCTTTCCCTAATAAGGATCATCCAAGGCACATTAGCAAGACATACTCCTTCTATTCGTACTGTTGGAGTTGGGTGGGTGCTCAAGTCGAGCAAACCTAACCCGATCCTACCAAATAAAATATAAGGGGGGAGCAGTTTCTGCGAGTTGGAACTGCTAGAAACTACCCAGAAACCACCTCTCTCTTTCTCTCTCTGTCTTTATCTATCTATATATATATCCCATCATTTTTTTTTATATTATCCACTTTTCACTGCATCCACCATTCTTTTTTTTTTTTTGTATAAATATATATAAAGTCCCTAGTTACCACTAGAGAACCAGTACCTAATGTGATATAAATGTTATTTACTGGTATTATATTGTTAATTTCAAGTATGTTGACAACCTGTTGGTGTAGTTAAACTATGACTAAAGACTTGGTAACTAATACAATTTCTTTAATCAAATGATGAATATTGATTTGTTCATAAAATAATAATAATAATAAAGGACAATAAAAGGCAAATGTCTTTTTTAATAATAATTGGGTCATTCTAATTAAAAATTTTACTGGTTTAAATATTTAATTAAAGTATCAATATATGTTACTCATTAAAATTAAATTAAATTCTTTTGGTCATGTGCGAAATGGTACAAACGAAGAAAACTAGGAAAGTATTAAGGGGTAGAGGACCTTGGCCGTTTTTGGCTATGCTTATGAATTACTAAAAGAACCCTAGCTTTTCTATAAATGAACATGTGGATCATGTCGTTAATATGATCAAGAATTTGGAAGTGGAATATAATTTTCCGCTAAGCTACAAAAAACGAATTTTACAAATGTCATTAACAGAACCTAAGGTTAAAGTTTTAGAACATATATGAGAATTCATTTAAGAAGGGCCTTAAGGTTTCACAAATAAGTCTTTTGATGACTTAGTAGCCCTTTTTTGAGGAACATATTGTTGTGAAGAATGCCATTAGATGAACTATAATGCTTTCTATTTCTTTTAACTTGCAAAGTGTGAGTTTTTCAAATTCTAGTGGGCATAAAAATCTTAGAGAGTTATGGTTATTGAAAACAATTTCTAGAGTTATGAAAGACACTATGTATAGTCCAAATATTGTTCCTTTTAGCTTCAAGGGAGAAGATTAGTTTTTCTTCTATATATATTATATTTTTTTTCATGCTTTGTACATAAAATGTAAATATTTTGATATGCAAGACATGACATGTATATTTATCTTTTGATGAATTAGTGTATCTTTTTTATTCACATGTCTTCAGTTCTTTATAGATATATTGTCAACACATGCTAGTTGTACAATATTATTTTATGGAGTGAGAGGTTTTAGGTTAAATGAAATTTGTGTAATTTCTTGCCTAAAATTAGTAATACTTGCATAGATTATTTCTAATTCATAATAATTAAAATTGTATATAGGAGTTGATTGGGAACATAGTGAACTTTTGTTTCTATTAAAATTTAAGGTTATTACATATTAGAAGATAATTAAAGCAAATATGAGTATCTATATCCATAAAAATAGTAATTAATAAGATTTGTGTTAGATCTCTATGTAGTAGAATATGTCAACTGCAATTAAGAACATCATAGTAAAACTAAATAATGGTGAAACCCTAAAGTGGTTATATATCCCTATGGATTGGGCCACAATTGATAGAGATTGGTGACGATAGGTATTCTCAATAAAGGCACCATGATATCTCATGGATTGAGATAGTGTGCCCCCTTGGGTGATCTATAGGACATGTGATATAGAAGACTATGGCCATAGCATTTCCTTTAGTGGAAATTTGACATATGCTCCTTAAAGTTAGAGTATGTTAATTGATCACATAATAAGTGAGATTTGTAACTCAAGGATCGGAGAAGTAATCTTGATAGGTGATATCACTACTTTGTTAGATTACAAACATGAGTTCATGAGGAGTTTGCATACAGTGGATAGTAGTTCACAAACCCCGAACTTCATCTTGTTGTTATTTACATAGTATACTAGAGTGCAATTGATTCTCTTTAGTGGAATGTTGAATCCACTTTAAGATTGAATTCTGAGGAAGGTAGTACTCCTATGAGTCCTAGTGGTCTTTGCTCTAAGCTCATATACAATGATGACATGGTTTATAAGGGTTGAATTAACTCTTGGTTCATTCTTATGCATAAGGGTGTTTTGGTAATTACACAAGGTTGCACAAGGGATAGTGAATAAGTTTTTTGGATTGGGCTAATTGATTAATTAGACGGTCCTGTGTAATTAATTAATCAATTAGGACCCATTTTGGGCTATATTAAGTGACCCAAGCCTTGATAGGCTCAAGTCACTTAAGAACAATAAGGGAACCCTATAAATACCCCATAAGGGCTAGGGTTTCCATAGCCTTGAGAGAGATATCTTTCACTTCTAGAGAAAGAAAGAGATAGTGGGAGCCAAAAGATCATCATTTCCAAAGCCCACACTTTGGAGTGCTAAGATCGTGGTTTGAGTAATCGGACGGAAGATCTTGGGTGTACAAGACTTCTAGATTCATTATTCATTTTTATTGATCATAATTGATTTGAGAACATCCAAATCAAATGTAAAGTTCTCTAATGGCTTTCCTCTTTATTCTAAAATTGTAAAAATATGATTTTTGCTTCCGTTGCATAGGATCTAAAGGCTTAGGGTATTTTGCATGCACCTATACGATCCAAGGTAAGGGAATGAAGAAATCCAAGGTTCCTAATAGAGATGGCTTAGAGGAAGCTGGTTGTGGTTGGGAGGTTGATGAATGACTTTCAACAAAGGACCACATCTTAGTGTTGTTATCCAAAGTAGTTGCATTCTCTTATCCACCATTTTCTGCTTCCATATGTTGAATTTCGTCCTCCTCCTCAGAAGACACCTCTAGTCTAGGAAGTTGTTTACTTTTCTTCCTTCCCCATGTCCCATCATCCTTTAACTTAAATTGTATATGATGAAGGCACACAATATTGTAAATGTCAGAAGCCTTCAACAGGTGAATCTCAGTCTCTCCATGGAAGTTGACACGAAAGAACTTCATGATTTTCATAATGAACATCCCATATGGAAGGACATACTTACTTCTAATATAACAAACTTTCATATGGTGGAAAATAATATAGCCCATATTAATTTTCTTCCATATCTGTATGTTATCAACCAAAAATAACTCAAAAAATGAAACCTCATACCGATGACCTCCTTTAGGAATGAATATGTAATTGATAATGTGCTGAAGGATCTTACTTAACATGGTCAATGCATGAGTTGGTGGTCGGGTCTTAACATTTGGGAAGTCAAAAGCCACAAATCCTCTGTACTACTATGGCCGGTTTAAAACCCATAACCTTTGGCCAAATTTTTTTATTCAAATATGCTTATTCCATCATTTTCAAATTTTGCAACATCATTTTCAAATGGCAAGACATTATCGAACGATGCATAATCTAATCACAAGGTAGAATCTGCCCAAAACAAGTTCGCTAGTCGATCTTTTTCGTCAACACTAAATTTGTAATAGAAAGAGGGATATTCTTCTATCTTTGCTCATGAATAAGATAATGCCCCTTCTGTATCACCATCTTTGATTTCAACTCTGCGCAGTGCATCAACATGATTGTATAGATCTTTTGGTGTGAAACCAACATTTTCATGTCCCCCAGATTGTTAGACCATGTAATCCATAATTTGGCTAGTTTTAACACCAACTCTTCACATTGCATCGAGTTGAGCCTTATCAGGATCACACACTTCTCAATGAGATCAAAGAAATTGTGTATTAATTGCATCTACCAAAGGATGATTGTCGTTCCTATTGAACTCTTTAACAATCCATTTTTCTAATTTTCTACTAAATCCAATACGGAATGTAGCTTCATAACCAACTCTAGTCAATGTTTTTGACTCACGTTGACAATTTTCTTTTTGTAAACAATTTGACAATTGATGTCTTTCTTTAGAAAAAACCCACTTTCGAGTTATAATATCTCCATTCTTATCCTGTTTCAAATCATCTTTTCAAATACTAAATTCGGTAACTTTAGCATACATGTTGTAAAAAGCATTGGCTTCATTTATACATTTGAATTCCAATTCGAAAGCTTCTTCAATTAAAATAACATTCAACACCTTTTCATAAATTGAATCCCATGCACACTTACCCGAACCACTGTTATATGGATCCTCAAAATTTCCGTCTTCAAGGTTGATGACAGATTCTTTCGTCATTCATTTCTCCATCTTATCATGAACCATAACCACATGACCAAAAAAAAAAAAAAAAAAAACTAATTAATATGAATAAAATAGAAATTGAATTGAAACAAGATATGAAATTCTAAATTGATGTGGATTACAAGAATAAAATTAGAAGGCTAATTTCTTCTATAATCGTGAATTGTAATTGTGAAATAGCAATAAATTGAATTTATAAAGCAATAGTAATTTTAAATTTCTAACATTATGAAATTGTATATAAAATTAGGCACATTCATTCATACATTTATATACATATAGCATTTGTTGGTAATTTAATGAATTCTTTGTAAAATACCACAATTTGTTACACAAAACTAGAAAAAAAATTATAAGACTTACAAAGATTGTTCAAACGTGGTTTAGGGGTTGTAAGATTATAGATTAAAATTATTCTTCAATTATGTAAAAGTTTATAACTCATCGGGAAACATGTTCTTCCTAAAATGTGTTGTTAAGAAGAAAACAATTTCTTCATCAAGAAACATATTGTTCTTCCTAAAATGTGTTGTTAAGAAGAAAACAATTTCTTCATCAAGAAACATGTTCTTCGTAAAATATGTTGTTAAGAAGAAAAAAATTTCTTCCTCAAACATGTTCTTCCTCAACAAAATGTATGCATTTTTGGGAAATGATTTCTTTTCATATTCAGAATATAACATCTGATAAATAAACTTTCTCACCTTAGCAACAAAATGCTTAGAAGAACATCATAACATGGTCCCATATTTTCATCGACACCAAATTTTTCTCATTTCTTTATTGAGAGAACATATTTTGCAAACCTTCTTTTTTCACTTTGACAATTCAACTTGGGTTGGTAGGTGAAATAAATAAAGGCTTAAATTCTTTACTACTTTTAGTACAATTGGTTGTTGTGTAGCATTTTAATGAGTTTTGGTACTTCACATTAAATTACAAAGCTTAACATATCAAAATGCATTTGTAATGTGCAAACTAAAGTGATAGCCATATGATTACATCCATAATACTATTTCCACTTATAAATATAGAAAATGTTGCAAAAAAGATCCCATCTATCAAAATTTAAATAAGAATTAGTGTAAAAGTGTCCTTAATATTACAAATAATCTTCTAAAAAATTAAAACATTAAAATATTCAAAAAATAGAAGTGAGTACAAACAATAAGAGGAGGATATGAAAAATGTGACAATTGTCATATTCTTTGTAACCATTAAATTAATTTAAAATTTTATTTATTTTATATTTTTTTAAATTCAAATGGCTATAATATTCTCTAATAACACTAATTATAGTTAACATTTAAGCAAAGAATGTTTGATGCAACTAAAAGATTAAATTACTAAAAAATTGGAGGGGTATGAAGATTATCACAAGGATACAAAAAATGTAAGAATCCTTGCATTCTTTGTATCCTCCTCACATTTTTTATATGTTGGGAACCCTAGATTGCTTCATTCCCATGCCTTGAATTGCATAGGGTGCATGCAAATCTATCATAGGTTTTTTAAATCTATCGCAACGGATAAACAAGTATTAAAAATAGTAAGAATACCATAGAAAACATAGATCTAGAGAATAAAACCACATACCTTTGATCTGGATGTTCCTAGATCAATTCTAATCGATGTAGATAACTCCCAAGTTGTAATGGATCTCGTAAACACCATGATCTTCCATCTGATAACTCTTCCTTGTGTTTAGGCACTAAGATGGTGGAGATTTCAAGGATGGAGGCTAGAGTTCTCGCTTTAGACTGAAAGGGAGAATGACAAGACCTTAAAACTCTAACCCCTAAAGGGGTATTTATAGGCTTCCTACAAGGCTTAAGTGCCTTAAGCCCATCATGGGTTTGGATCACTTAATTTAACCTAAAAAGGTTGCTAATTGATTAATTAACCATACAAGGCTTAATTAATCAATTAGCCCAATCCAAAGATACCACTCACTTATCCCTATGCAACATTGCATAGTTACCAAAATGCCCTTATGCACATAAGTGAACTAAAAACCCATCCAACCCTCATAAGTCGTGCCAACAAGGAATATGAGCTAAGAGCGGGGACCATTAAGACCCATAAGCGTATTGGCTCCCTCAAAATCAAATTCTGAAATTGACTCAACATCCTACTACAAAGAGTTAACTGCATTTTAATAACATATGTATATTGCAATGAGATACCAAGAGCTCATATCTGTGACCTACTATCCACTACATGCAAATTCCCCATAAACTGATGTCCATAATCTAACAAGGTAGTGCTATCACCTATCAAGATTACCATTCAAATCATTGAGTTACAAATCTCACTTATTATGTGATCAAATGACATACTCTAGCTCCAATGAGCATATGTCAAATTTTAGTAAAGGAATTACTATGACCACATATTTCATGATCACATATCCTTTGGATCACCCAAAGGGACACACTGTCTCAATCCCATGAGATATCATGGTGCCTCTATTGAAAATACCTGTTGCCACCAACCTTCATCAATAGTGTCAATCTATAGGGATATATGACCACTTTAGGGTCTCACCCATAGGTCAAAGCTTCCTATTGATTTTGGTACAGACTCAATATCCTCTTAAAGTTGAGAATCCATGCAATATTGTAGTTTGGTGAATCAGGACAATTGATAGTCTTGCATTACGATTTATCGTAGGTCCTATCCAGTGTGCATCACATACACTAGCACACTCACCATAGGAAACCCATCCCAATGACCAAGATAAGTCATCTCTCCAATTAGAAGGTGGTGTACTACAATCTCTATTAGATTACCTAAATCCATGAACCAACTATGGACAATTTATCTACTTACAAGAACCCATGACTTGTATTTTCTATGCAACTCATAATGCACCAAGGTCATATACAATGTAAGAGACATAGGCTAAATGCTCAAATCAATATCAATATACCAAAAGGGATAATAAAGGGATAATTAAGTCTAACTTTATTACATTATGTCTTACTTTTAGGGACTCAATCCCAATAAACTCTCATTAGCCCCAAAAATAGACTGGGCACTGTAGAAATATTATGTTCCACTATATCACCTTCCTATATTATCTCACAATAAGATAACACTTCCTCTTTATGTGTTTCCTTTTGTAGTGGTACTTCAGTTTTTTAGACCATGCCACCATCCCACTGTTATCACATTATATGATCTTAGATGATATAACCAAGGAAACTAACCATAAGCTAAAAAGGCTTCATTTGTTGTTATAGAAACAACGAAAAAACCATTTAAAGTATGCACATACCCAAAGACTCACAAACATATAATCCCTCATTTTCCAAAGATACTTAAGTATATGTTTGACATCCACCCAAAGCTCTAATTAGAAAATGGACTAATATCCACTCATTATTCCTACAATAAAGAAAATATCTGGTCTAACACATAGCATCACATACTTAAGGCTATCTATTGTAGAGGCATTAAATACCGCCTTAATGTAATCTCTCTCAATAGATGTCCAAGGACATTGTTTCTAAGAAAGACAATTCTAATCCAAAGATTAACAAACCCTTCTTAGAGTTTTGCATCATGTACTTGACCAAATGTTATCTATGTAGGTGATATGACACAATTTTCCAATTCCTACAGTCCTAAAGGACCTTAACCCCAAGAATATATTATTCATTCCTTTAGATTTTCATCTAGAATTGAGTAAACTACCAAATTTTGACTAATAACAAGATCCCTACATCATATCCAATGAGTAAATTGTTATCTACCTGCAAGATCTTAGAGCATCACCATGCTTCCCTATGCCTTCTTGTACACATACACACAAGGCCCTTTGCTATGAAAATGTTTGGTTGTTAAATCTCATAAATGAGACACACTACAATAGATAGGAGTAATATGATGGATTTGAGTATGATCACTATTGAAAAGGTTTTCCATAGTTGAAACAAAGTTTCAAACTATAACCTTTAGCTACAATCTTAGCCACATAAAACTCATGTTTTCCATCTACTCTTGTGTTCTTCTTGTAGACTAACTTACACTTATGGGTTTTATCCATTTAGGTGCTTCTACAGGAACCCAAACTATGTTAGAATACAAAGATCCTAACTAGCTCTTTATAGCACCTTGCCTTAAGTAAGCACAAACACTGTTCACTGCTTCATTATAATCCATGGGATATGAACCTCCCATTATGATAAGGCACTAGTGTACTAGAAATCATAGGAATGGTATGTCTTTAACTCTCTGGATCCATAGTATCCTATGCAATGTGGGACTATCTTATAATGTATCCTCCAATCTATATCACTCTTTGCCTTATTCCTTATCACACAGTCTTAATAAAAAAATCTGATATTTGTGTCAATAAATATCTTCTGATGATCCGACTATAAAGGTAATGACCCGAAAATCATCTTAGATATCCTATAAATTGATATACCTCTTAATAAAAAAAGGTATTGCATAGTCTATAAGACATATCCCCAAAAAATCCAAGGAAATGTGAGAAACCTATCCATGATCTCACTATGTCTAACCAAGTTTGATATCTTCTTTCCACATCTCTATTTTGCAATGGAAACCCTAGTGCACATGACTAGGGAATAATCCCATGCTTCAATGGAAAGAAACAAAGTTACTAGACATATTACCTTAATCTAATCAAAGTGACTTGGTATGTATACCCAATAGGTTATCTGATCCCACCCATATTCAATGAATGTATAAAGCATCAGATATCCTATGTACATATCCAAACCTAGAGTAATCATCACTAAAAGTGATGAAATACCCATACTTTCCCCATGCATGGACACTAAAAGTTCCATACATGTCAGTATGCACTAACTCCAAACATTCCTTGGCTCTAGTTCTCTTGATCATTTTACCATCTATATAGGATTCGTAGACTAAAAAATCTTCTGGAATGAAAAAGTCCAAACTTTACCAATCTTTGGATCCTATTTAGATTAATATGACCTAGGTTTAGAAACCAAACATTTAATTAGCACTAGGTTTAATCCTAAGATCTAACTATTCTCATCACTTGGAAAAGTAATAATAGAATAGATATAAAGGAAAATGATATTACTTCCCATTAACCTGCATAATTAACCTTGTATTTGAAGCTAAGGTAAGTATAATCTCATCATTTAACCTTCTCACTTGTTGAATATCCTACAAGGACTTACAGACAGTAGGCATGGAATCTATCCCTGATAAATGGTGAAATCTACCACTAAATATTCAACAACGGGAAAATGATGTATACTTTTTCTTTTTCCTTTAGGTAAATTGGGCATTCCTTTTCTAATGTCCTAAAAGGTCACAAAGGAAGCACTTGCCCTTGAACTTGCTCTTTTATTCCTTCTCTTAAACTTTCCTTATTTGGTATTGTTCTTCTTCTTCTTAAGAGAAGAACTTAAAAGAACCTTTGACTTCCATATGAACACCTAATAATCTTTGACAATCCCCTTAGCCATCCCAAAGGAAAATGGCAAGGTCTCTTAGATCATATGTATACCTAGTGTTCATAATAGTCCTAAGAGTAGCTTGTCAAGGCTGACCTACCCTTATCACTAAATAACCATTGCAAACTAGAAAAAGAATATCGAAGTCTCTAGTAATAGATATGTGTTGCTATTGCAACATATTATCCAAAGATCCAAGTATTAGACACTTGGTCTTCTGATCCATCTAATACCTCCTTGATATACCACTCTTTCATTTTACTAGGCTAGTTCATAAGGAATAACTAGCTTTACCTAAACTAGCTTCTATGTAATTAATTACTATATCTAGAATAAAATTAGTCCAATTGATTTGGTGGGCTTGACTTATTGTGAGAAAAAAAAAAAGATAATAGAACCAACATGATATTTTAACAAAGAATATAACCAAGCATATGACATAATTGAGCGTTCATGGCAATTGGTAATTAATTTAGCAAAAATGTAGCACTCTCAAACTACATGTCTTTTTGCAAGGTATCCTAGTATCATAAGAATCAAGCCTACATGGGGCAAGTCATGATTTTATTACTAGTTAGAGATGATGAGGGCACGACTAACAAATGGAATGCAGATCCTATTCAAGTTCCAGTTGGTCCGGTTATAAGGGCTCGAGGTAAAAAGTTCAAGGAAACTCTCAATGGACTGATTCACAATATTTGTGCTAAGGTGAATTTGTGGAGGCCCAAGGAAGATGCTTTACATGTTCCACAAGGTTGGATTTCCATGATTCAAGCTTTGGAATAATCTAGAAGAATCCATCAAAGAAACAAGGTCACAAATTGCATGAATTGAATAGAGTTTCCTAAATTGGTGATTACCCAATTTTTGACTCATCAAGGAGATTGGCTGGCGCAATCTAAAACAATCTTTTAAGATTACTAAATTACCTTTCTTATTTATTATTATATTTTATTTTTTGAATTTTATGGGGAAGTAATAAATTAGAAATTCCCTTGTTTCCTTTTTTACTTTGGGGTAGGCATGATTTTAGGAAATAATGGATTCAATTTTTAGTTTCCTTTTTTTGGCTATCTGCAAAATCTAGGCAGAATATTTGGGGATTTTCTAACTACCAAATTTGTAGATCTCTTTGTATTTAAATAACCATCAACTTATTGAAAAATTAATACAAATTTCATTCATAATTTTGTGAGAGAAAATTTTCTTTGGTTCTTTTAGAACTCTTTGAACTTATCGGAAAGATTTCCATGGCGTTCTCATTCGACTTATCAATCAATCCTTCCATAATTGATGGTGGCATCTTCATTATACCAAGGTTCTTGCTTCTATATAAGCAACGGGTCGCAGTTTCATATAAATCTGTTTCTAAACGATCTTGGAGCCATTCTTGATCTACAAGTTTCTCAATTTCGTGAAGTGAATCATATCAGTTGGCCATTTTTCATCAATTCACTAACCTGCCTTTGTAGCTCCTTTGTCTCCTTAGAATTGCTTCGATAGGTTGGTCAGTTTGGAATGGAAGCACCGAGCACAATATCGATTTCATGTTCAATTCCTTGAATAGGAGGTAAACCATGTGGAACCTCCTCAAGAAAGACATCATCAAGCTCCTGCAAAAGAGAAACACCTAAAAAGATGTTTTTTGCTGCACTTTGTCATCTTTTTTGACTTGCATACTTAGAGCTCTCCTCGCAACCAACAATTCACTTTGGATAGTGCATTCATCATCATCCACGTCCCATCCTTCTTAGGAACCAAAATCACGGGCTCGACGCATAGACTCATACTTTCCCTCACGTACCCCTTTTTCATTAATTCACTAACCTGCCTTTGTAGCTCTTTTGTCTCCTCGGGATTGCTTTGATAGGCTGGTCGATTTAGAATGGAAGAATCAGGCATGAAATCGATTTGATGTTCAATTCCTCAAATATGAGGTAAACCATGTGGAACCTCCTTGGGAAAGACATCATCAAACTCTTGCAAAAGAGAAACAACTAAACTAGGCAAAGACATGTCAAGTTCTAGTTTCTAAATGAAGCTTTAGGTACGAGTATAGGCGTAGTTCTTATGCAAGGAGGAAGACTAATTGCCTATTTCAGTGAGAAGTTAAGCGGGCCAACCTTAAACTACCCTACTTAGATAAAGAATTGTATGCATTGGTTTGAGCATTGGAAACAGGGCAACATTATCTTCAGCCTAAGGAGTTTGTGATTCACACCGATCATGATTCCTTGAAGCATTTAAAAGGCCAACACAAATTGGACGAGAGACATGCACAATGGGTAGACTTGATTGGGACTTTCCATATGTCATCCGATACAAGCAAGGTAAGGAAAACATCGTTGTCGATGCACTTTCTTGAAGGTGCATATTAATTTCTACTCTTGATGCAAAGTTACTTGGTTTTTAGCACATTAAAGAATAATATCTTTTAGCCCACAATTTTTATGAGGAGTTTCGGGCCTATGAGAAAAACGCAGTGGGTAAGTTATTTAGGCACTAGGGTTTCTTGTTTCAGGAAAATAAATTATGTGTACTGATTTGCTCTTTGCGTGAATTGTTAGTAAGGGAATCCCATGATTGACAGTTAATGGGACACTTTGGAGTTGCTAAGACCTTAGCCGTTTTGCAAGAACACTTCTATTGGCCACACATGAAAAGAGATGTTGAGAGAATTTGTGGTAGATGTGTCACATGTAGGCAAGCAAAATCCCGAGTGCAATCCTATGGTTTATACACGCCACACCTATTACTAGTGAGCCTTGGATTGATATTTCGATGGACTTTGTGTTAGGTTTGCCTAGGTCTAAATGTGGTAAGGATTCAATTTTTGTGGTTGTGGATAGATTTTCTAAGATGACACATTTCATTCCATGTCACAAAATCGATGATGTTTCACATATTGTTGATTTGTTCTTTAGAGAAATTGTAAGATTACATGGTATGCCTAGGACAATAGTTTTGGATAGAGATACTAAGTTCTTGAGTTACTTTTGAAAGACTTTGTGGTGTAAGTTAGGAACTAAGTTGTTATTTTCTACTACTTGTCACCCACAAACTGATGGTCAAACTGAAGTAATGAATAAGACTTTGTCTACTTTGTTGAGGGCTATTATTAAAAAGAACATAAAAAACTTAGGAAAAGTGTTTACCACACGTTGAGTTTAATTATAACCATACTATTCATTCTGCCACTAAGTTTTCACCATTTAAAATTGTTTATGGTTTTAATCCTTTAACTCCATTGGATTTAACGTCATTATCTTTGTCTAAATGTGCTAACTTAGATGGAAAGAAAAAAGACAAAATTTGTTAAGTAGATGCATGAGAAAGCAAGACTCAACATAGAGAGAAGGACAAAGCAGTATGCAAAACAAGCTAATAAAAGGCGCCGACAGCTGATTTTTGAACCTGGGGATTAGGTTTGGTTACACATGTAGAAAGAAAGATTTCCAACACAAAGGCGATCTAAGTTGCTTCTAAGAGGAAATGGACCTTTTCAAATCCTTTAGCGCATCAATGACAATGCATATAAGTTGGACTTGCCAGGTGAGTACAATGTTAGTGCCACTTTCAAAGTTACTGA
This sequence comes from Vitis rotundifolia, assembly GCA_030254885.1. Lineage (NCBI taxonomy): Eukaryota > Viridiplantae > Streptophyta > Magnoliopsida > Vitales > Vitaceae > Vitis > Vitis rotundifolia. The sequence continues at coordinate 11,452,361 of CM058167.1, forward strand.
TTCAAGTCCTTTTGATGTAGGTGATGATTTGAAGACAAGTCCTTTTCAAGAGGAGGGAAATGATGAGGGCACGACTAACAAATGGAATGCAAATCTTATTCAAGTTCCAGTTGGTCTGGTTACAAGGGCTCGAGCTAAAAAATTTAAGGAAACTCTCAATGGATTGATTCACAATATTTGGGCTAAGGTGAATTCATGGAAGCCCAAGGAAGATGCTTTACATGTTCCACAAGGTTAGATTTTCATGATTCAAGCTTTGGAATAATCTAGAAGAATTCATCAAAGAGAACATGTCACAAATTGCGTGGATTGAATGGAGTTTCCTAAATTGGTGATTACCTAATTTTTGACTCATCAAGGAGATTGGTTGGCGCAATCTAAAGCAATCTTTTAAGATTGCTAAATCACTTTTCTTATTTATTATTATATTTTAATTTTTGAATTTTATGGGGAAGTAATAAATTAGAAATTCCCTTGTTTCCTTTTTACTTTAGGGTAGGCATGATTTTAGGAAATAATGGATTCAAATTTCAGAATCCAACTCAAGATATTTTAGTTTCCCTTTTTTGGTTATCTAAGAAATCTAGGTAGAATATTTGGGGATTTTCTAACTGCCAAATTCGTGGACCTCTTTGTATTTAAATAGCCATCAACTTATTGAAAAATAATACAAATTTCATTCATAATTTTGTGAGAGAAAATTCTCTTTGGTTCTTTTAGAACTCTTTGAACTTATTGGAAAGATTTTCATGACGTTCTTCATTGACTTATCAATCCTTCCATAATTGATTGTGGCATCTTCATTATACTAAGGTTCTTGCTTCTATATAAGCAACGAGTTGCGGTTTCATACAAATCTGTTTCTAGACGATCTTGGAACCATTCTTGATCCAGAAGTTTCTCAATTTTGTGGAGTGGATCATATCAAGAGACCTTCTCATATTGATCTCCTTACCTTAACCATAAAGGTATCTAAAGGCAAAATCAACATATTTTTATTTGGCCCATGGATTATGCAAGTGGCAACTGTCAAGTGTATAACCATTGTCCTTAAATTATCAATGTCACCAAGTAAAGAACTCTACTGTAGGGGTGGTCACTCCCACTATAGACATATCTAATCTTGTCGATGTGGAAAGTCCATATCTTCTAATTCTTAAGGCTAACCTACCATAGGGGTAGTGATGAACCCAAATCAAGATGAGCTCGACAATGGAGGTTGTAGGCTTGCCTAAGGCTATGTCCCACATAATCTTTTGAGATAAATAAGTGCATTTCAAAACCATTAGTAATTTCCTTGATGAATAAATTATATACTTTGAAAATTTCCAAAAATATTTATTTCCTAATTGGAAACCTAGTGTAATAGGAGAATACAAACATGAAAAATTTAAAATTTCCATAAGTAATTTTCAAAAATATTTTTGATAAAATATCCACTCTCAAAATTTTAAAAACTATTCTCATACAATTCTCCCTGTATACACAATTCTCATTAATAAATATTTTATCTAGGAAATGTTTCAAAGAAATTTATTTCCATCAAATTACTAAGCCTTTTGGTAATAATCTTTTAATGATGAATTATCTCTAATGAAAATTTCCAAAATATTTGTTTTTCAAATTGAAAACTCTTGTGTAATAAGGAAATTACCAATTTATGAGATTTTGAATAATTTTGAGAGCGCCTTATCCAAGAAAGGAAATTTTGCTTCTCATATTAAAAAATACTTGTAAGATTTACTTCCCTTATTCCTTACACTTTCCAACTTGATAAATATTTCCATGAAAATTTCATAATAATTTATTCCAATAAATACTACAAAAAATAAGACCATTATGTAATTCCTTAATGAATAAAATATTCTCTATGGAAAACTCCCAAAAATGTTTATTTCAAAAAAGGAATTAAACAATCCATTTTGGAAAGTATTTTTAAAATATTTTATGTCTTCATTAAATTACTAAAATTTTATAAAGTTATTTTGGTAACACTTCTTATCATAAATTCTTTATAATGAGATTTCCCAAATCCATTATTTACTTTTAAACCGAGACTTCTGTGCTAAAAGAGTTGCTCTATTATTCCTTATCATTGAATTATTTAAACATAATGGTTTCTTCCTTCTCTTAGGGGAGGAGAGCCTAGAGGACCAACTATAGGTATAGTTTTCCTTCTCTCACTTAGAAAGAACAATAAAAACCTCCTAAAGTTTAATAAACAAATAGTTCAAAAGAAATAACAATTTTCTTATCAACAATTAGTTTAAAAAAATGATCTTAGAAAATATCTTCTCATGAAAATTTACTAAGAATATAAAAAAACCTTTCTTTGGGTTCTAATACTTATTTTGGTAACCATTCTTGATTATTAATTATATATCATGAATTCCAAAATTAACTTATTTTCTTTAAATTGGAATTTTGTGCAAAATAGGAAAAATACTATTTTATAAAGATTTGAAAAAATAAGAGTTTTTCCTTAAATATATATATATATATATTCTTAGAGATCTCAAATATTTGCAAAGATTTTAAATAAAATTAAAATATCTAAGAATTAATTTTAAAAAGGTAAGAAAACTCTTAATCATTTTTCCAACTTATTTTTTCTTTTAAAATAAAATTTCCTAACCATGCACATTCCAATTTAAATAAGTTTTCCAATTTTGAAAAAGACATGAAAATTTATTTCCAATTAAGAATACCAAAAATATCTTGAGGCCACATATGCAATTAATTAAGAACATATAATAAAAACAAGGGAATAAAAAAATAAAAAATTTAGCATGGCCTTTAGGGATCCTATTGCATATTTGGTAATTAAAATTTAGATAAAATCCAAATTACAAAAAAAAAAAAAAAAAAAAAAAAAAAAAAAAAAAAACCCTACAACCAAAAATCGGGTTAGTGAAAATATAAAACCCAAAAAGCCCAATTGCCACACAAAAATTAAGCCTAAGAAGAGGCTCAAAATTCAGTCCAAACAACTAAAAGGAATTAGACCAGTATGCAATCTCGTAACAACATACTTCTTGAACAACATTGCTTCGATTGACTATATCTCCCTTGTTTCTACACCGAATCGCAATCCGTTTGAAGCATTAGATTCCTCACTTTCTTAGCTTAAAAACCATAGGTAATTTTCCTCAAGAAACTTATTGGAAGTAGCCGTGATTTTGGCTCAAAGTTGACGTTACTGTGCTGCCATGCACTTTGTGTAGCCTTGCTTCATTCAACCATATCTCCCTCATTTCAACTCTGAATTGCAATCTACTTAAACCATTGGATTCGTGACTTCCTAAGATTCAAATCCATATATGGCTTGCCCTAAGAAACCACTAGGAGGTAGTCTTGCTTTTGAGTTCAAGTCAACGTCACTGTGCTACCATATATCTCAAACCAAGAACTTTCAAAAATGCTTCTTTTTCTTTAACCGCCGTAGAATCTCAAAAAGAACTTTCAAGAATCCTTCTTTTCTCTTGGGTCACCATAGATGGATACAAAAACTAAAATTTTTACAACAATAAAACTTCCAATGCTCCTTTAATGGAGCTTACAATGCATCTAATGTAAAGTAAAGATTTTTACAACCAAATAAAAATCCTATACCCCTTATGGGTTGTACAACCTAATCTAGAAAATCAAAAGGCATAGAAGATATCCATTCATATTCATTCATTCAAATGAATCAATAATAATCAATCAATCCAAATATATTAATATATTTAATTTAATAAATAAAAACATCTCCTTCATTCATCCTTTTAGGTCATGAGATGAATAAAACAACCCTGCAAAACAAAGTTAGCATGCCTTAGAACAAATCTAACATGCTAGAACCTACCCTAGGGCTTTGATACAAGTCTTTGGGAACCCTAGATTGCTTTGTTCCCATGCCCTAGATCCCGTATAGTGCATGCAAATCTATCATAGGCTCTCTAAATCTATCGTAGCGAATAAATGGGTATTAAAAAACAATAAGAATATCATAGAAAACATAGATCTAGAGAATAAAGCCACATCATCTTGATTTGGATGTTCCCAAATCAATTCTAATCGATGTAGATAACTCCAAAGTTGTAATAGAACTTGTAAACACCATGATCTTCCACCCAATGGCTCTTCCTTATATTTAGGCACTGAGATGATGAAAATCTTAAGGATGGAGGCTAGGGTTCTTTCTCTAGACTGAAGGGGAGAATGACAAGACCTTAAAACCCTAACCCCTAAAGGGGTATTTATAGGCTTCTTATTGGGCTTAAGTGACTTAAGCCTACCATGGGTTTAGGTCACTTAATCTAGCTTAAAAAGGTTGTTAATTGATTAATTAACCATACAAGTCTAATTAATCAATTAGCCCAATCCAGATGTACCACTCACTTATCTTTATGCAACCTTGCATAATTACCAAAACACCCTTATGCATATAAGTGAATTAAAAACCCATCCAACCCTCATAAGCCATGCAAACAAGGAATATGAGTTTAGAGCAAGGACTACTAGGACTCATAGGAGTATTGGCTCCCTCAAAATCAAATTCTGAAATTGACTCAACATGTTACTACAAAGAGTCAACTGCACTCCAATACTCTATGTATATTACAATGAGATACCAAGTGTTCATGTCCGTGACCTACTATCCACTGTATGTAGACTCTCCATGAATTGGTGTTTGTAATCTAACAAGGTATTGTTATCACCTATCAAGATTACCACTCAAATCCTTGAGTTACAAATCCTACTTATTATGTGATCAAATGACATACTCTAGTTCCAATGAGCATATGTTAAATTCCACTAAAGTAATTACTATGGCCACATATTTCATTATCACATGTCCTTTAGATCACCCAAGGGGACACATTGTCTCAATCCTATGAGATATCATGGTGCCTCTATTGAGAATACCTATTGTCACCAACTTCTATCAATAGTGACTCAATCCATAAGATATATGACCACTTTAGGGTCTCACCCAAAGGTTAAAGCCTCCTGTTGATTTTGGCATAGAATCAATATCCTCTCAAGGTTGAAAGTCCATGTAGTATAGTAGCTTGGTGAATCATGACAATTAATAGCCTTGCATCACAATTTACCATAGGTCCTATCTAGTGTGCCTCACATACACAAGTACACTCACCATGGGAAACCCATCCCGATGGCCAAGACAAGTCATCCCTCCAATTAGGAGGTGGTGCACTACAGTCTCTACTGAATTACCTAAATTTATGAACCAACCATGGACAACTTATCTACTTACAAGGAACCCATGACTTGTATTTTTTGTACAACTCGTAATGCACTCAAGTCATATGCAATGTAAGATATATGGGTTGAATGCTCAAATCAATGTCAATATACCAAAAGGGATAGCAAAGGGATAGTTAAGTCTAACTTTGTTACATTATGTCTTACTTTTAGGGGCTCAATCCCAACATTATATGCTCTAAATTTTTCAAAATTTTAATTTTTTACAATTTTTTTTTTTAACTTCCATTGCCTATAATATTGCATGAGAACACTAATTACAATCAAAATTGAACCAAATAATATTTGAAAAAAAATTAAAAGAATAATTATTAAAATTTTGAAAGAGGTACAAAAAATGTGAGGAGGGTACAACAAATTTTGTTCTCTTGTACCCTCATATTCTCGTACCTTCCTCACATTCATTGTAGCCTTCTCACATTTTTTGTATCCTCTAAATTTGTTAAATTTTTAATTTAAATTTTTTTTTCGCTTCACTCGATGATAATATTGCATAAGACTAAATAGACTTGAAATGGAAGCAAATAATATTCAAAAAATTAAAAGATTAAAATATTATGAAATTAGTGGAGGTACAAAGAATATGATGAGGGCATGATAACTGTGAAAATAATACGACAAATTTTGTTTTCGTTTCCTATACCCTCACATTTCTCGTACCATTTTCAGATTTTTTTTGTACCCTCTTCAAATTTCTCGTATCTTCCTCACATTTTTTGTATTCTCTAAATTTTTTAAAATTTTAAATTTAAAAAAAAAAATTTCACTTCACTCAATGATAATAATATTATGTAAAAAGACTAAATAGACTTGAAATTGAAGCAAATAATGTTAAAATTAAGATATTAAAATATTAAGAAATTAGTGGGGGTATGAAGAATGTGATAAGGGTATGAAAAATTTTGTGTTCATTTGTTGTACCCTCACATATCTTGTACCCTCTTCACATTCCTCATACCCTCCTCATATTTATTGTATCATTTTCACGTTTTTTTGTACCCTATAAATTTTTTTTAAATTTTTTTTTTTTTTTCACTTCACTTGATGATAATATTTTGTAACAAGACTAAATAAACTTGAAATTGAAGCAAATAATGTTTGAAAAAAAAAATTAAAATATTCAAAAATTGATGGAGGTACAAAGATTGTGAGGAGTGTACGTGCAAGATTTTTTTTTTTTTTTTTTTTCATTTCTTGTACTCTCACATTTCTCATATTCATATTCTTTTGTACTTTCTATATTTTTTGAAATTTTTATTTAAAAAAATCAAAGATTAAAATATTAAAAGGGTATCATACAATTATGAATTTTCTTTATTATAATTTTATCATTTTTATAAAAATTTATCATTTTTTTAAAAAGTTTATCATTTCACAAAAATATTTTTCCCTAAATTTTATTTATTTTACTACTTGATAAAAAAATTCCAAAAAATATTTTATATAATTGGTTATCATAAAATATCATAGCAATGTATGGTGCATGGGATTAATTCTCTTGGAAACCGGTTGGTAATAGTGTTGAACATGAAGAATTGGTTTTTTTTTTTTAATTACCTTGCCATGTGTCTTATCCTTATTGACCTAAAAAAGGTAGGTATGGTATGAAAAGTAAATTTCGGTATCATAGCATGACCCAAATGCATATAGATTGAAGGGAAATTTGTGTTTTTAGCCGTTGATGTGAGAATTATATGCTTTTGGAACCCTAAGTATATGATATATGAGATTTCCCTATTAATGGAGAAAATATTATCATTCTCATGAACTATGTCGTGTTTGCATTTTCTCTTCCCAGATTGCCCCTCAAGGTCTCTTTGTCAACAGCAAGTCAGCATGTCTCCTTTTAAATAATTAAAAAACACAAAAAAAATGTGGTCTAATATTTGGGTTACATCTCCTCACGCCTGACCCGAGAACACCCTTATTTCCTGAACACCTAATCTTCTTCCTCTCATTTTGGAAAAGGAACCCTAAAAACTCTGATTTGCATATTCATTTCTTTTCCACTGTCTGAGCAACCAAACAAAGCACTTCATCTTAAGAACACTGAATAAGTAACTGGGTTGAAGAGGCTTAGTTGTGCGTGTGATTGTCGTACAACAAAACGAACCTGATCGGAGTACTAAAATTCGAAATTGGCTTCCTCAAAAGGGAATCTCTCTCTCTCTCTGTTTCCCTTTTTGAAGGTTTCCAAGAACCAAAACTTCTTCATCTCATTTTGGGCTAACCTTAAATCTAACATTTGCCATTTTCCCTCATTTGAAGGTGGAAATTGTCATAAGAGTGTGGAGTCAAATCTTATTGTTGTTTAGATAAGTGGACCTTCATCATCACCTAACGTGTTATGCTAATTTACATAGAGCAAATCTTGGATATACCTCATATATTTTTTCATTTTTTTTTCTACATCCTGTTGAGTGCATTGTTTTTTATCTTAGCTTTCTAACTAGTCATGTTGCTAAGGGTATAAGTGGAAACCAAAAAATCAATAGGAACAATCCAACCAATCCAAAACAGAACATGTCGAATTAAGTTTCAACAACCATGAAGCACAGTTTAGTTTGTGGGTTATGAAAATCAATTTGCTCAGTTTAATTTTTTATTTCTTTTTTTTCTAATTGATAGACTTTAATTGAATAGATACTCCAAAATTTGTATTTTTTATGATTCATAATTGTTTGTATTCATTATTATGTATCTGTATATTTTCAAGATTGTATTATAGTAGTTCATTATTATATTATGTTATTACCCAAAGTGATTTATATTCTAGGCTTGAATGAGTTTTAAATTTCTTTTACAATCTAATCGGGCTTAAGGCCCAATTTTGTCTAGGTCCAATTTCAATGCATAAATAAAATAATTGGGTATAGAGGAAGGGTTATGCATGCAATCACAATGAGATATATTTGGTTTTGCGTAGAGGTGTTAGTATTGTGAGTGTTTTTTTTTTTATTAGTTTTCAGTGTGAATTAGAAGCTCAATAGTTGTTGAGAAAATGATTTGAGGTTGGTATATTATGTCATATAAATAAGATGTAAAGATTTAAATGCATGCTATTTTAAGGGAATTTGAAAGGTCAGCATCTTGCTTGATGGTTTGATGTATCTTGTTGTTACTTTTGTTGATCCTTGCAGTTTATAGATGTTTTTGACAAATGCCATGTACATTATGGAAATTAAACATGGTAATGACTAAAATGGGTCCCAAAAGTATTCTTTTATTCTTAATTTATCTATTATTTTGATCAATGTAAGTGTGTTTGAACTAATGCTAGTTGAATGTATCTGACCTAAGTTTTTAGAAGCTTATGGGCACAAATTACATCCTTTAAATGAAATTGAGTTTTCAACAAACAATTACAATCTTAAGTTTGACTTTTTTCTCTTAGATGTTTACTATTAAATCTATAATTCATTGTTTGCTATAGTAAATCTCCTTTGGAATCTGATAGTGATTTACTATCCATATGTTATTTTTTAGACCCTGGATTCTGACGGGGTTGTTAAGATTTGACTTCAAAAAGAATAAGAATAGTTAACATCATGTTTGCTCTCTAAGTTCCTATCAATTTCCATAATGGTAAACAAATTGAAAAAAAAAATTAAATTCTTGCAAAATTTCTAACTTTATCGTGGTTTATATAATTATGGCACTCTATACTGTATACCACTTTATACTTTTAAAAACTTTCTAAAGTAAATAACCTTCAGGTTTAAGAAAATCCTCAACCACTTGTAGCTCCAATTCATAGAGTTGTGTGAAGAAACAAGATCTACATTTACCAAGTAAAAGTCTCGACAACAAAAATTCTTCCACAAATAGTTTTTTTTTTCCCTTACATCTACTAGCAAAGACAAATGCAAGCTTAAGCAATGTGAAAATCTTGCCTCATTTATAACTTAATAGTGTTTTTACAATCTAGCTAGTTTGGAGTACCTATGGCAAACTTCTCTTTCTTGAAGCTAATAATTGGTTAGAATGTATAACCCAAATTAGCTTCATCTGTAATATTAGTTCATTCCTTAACCATTGATTCCTTTTAAAGGACTATGTGATCAATTGGTTTACCAAACAGTTTAGTGGGTATTGTACTTTAGGTACTACCATAGCCATCCTTAGGTATTACCTTAATACACCTTAAGTACTATCTTAGGCAACTTTAGGTACTACTTTAGTTAAACTTGGGTACTATCAATGCGAAGCTTCTAAGCTTCATTTCTGAAGCTTAGGTAGTCCGTTTGTCAACCAAATTATCGACAAGTGGCATAAAATTCTGATCGAACTTACAACGTCTTTAGATGCACTTAGAACATAAACATGTCTTCATAAGTCTTATGTCTGCTCATTTAACTGAAGCTTAGGTACTACCATAATCAACCTTAGGGACTACCTTAGTTAAGCTTAGGTACTACCTTATTGCATCGTAGCTACTACCTTAGCATATCTTGGCTTACTACCTATGTGAACCTTAATTACTTCCTTTGGTTGCACCTATTAGAATGTTTCTAAGTTTGTTCACCTTAGATGCTTACCGAACCTTAGGTACTTTGATAAACAACCTTAGGTAATACCTTAGTACAATGCCAAACTAAATGGGAAAATGAGTAATTAATGATATTCCATCCAAGATCTGTATAGTTTAAAAGTGGTAACGAAGTACTATGAACTCTTATATTGATACATAATTCCTACATAGTTTTGTTGTTGTATTATTTTTAACAAATTTTTATGTCAAGAAGGAAATGGAAGGGGGCGTGTTTTGTTACGTTCATGAAGGCGGTGACCTTGTTAAGTGTGTTGATGGGTCTGTAGAGTATAAAGGTGGTCGAACCGAATGCGTTGTCCTTAGCAGGAATATCTCACATGGAAATTTTGTTTCAAAATTGTGTGGTGAACTGAACATTGACCCAACTTCAATCAAATTGGAGTTCACAGTCAAGTTTGACCCTTCATGTCTACTACCTTTGCATGATGACGCATCCTTACTCAAAATGTTCAAATTCAATGACATGTTTTGTTGTGTCTATGTTTCCCAATGTACTGAAGTTGCTGCGGACTTGATCACAACGAGTAGGTACATATGGGTTTACCACCAGCATGTTCAGTTTCTCTAATCACTTTTCAATGGATAATAAATTTGTTTTCATATACCTATCGTTGCTTCTGATTCTGCCCAAGTAGTTTCCTCCCATGTCGACCCGCCAATAGCCATGTGTAATGACTCCCCTACAATTGAGTGATATGGGTTTTCCTAAAGATGTGCTTAATCAAATATGTTTCACCTTGACTCAAGACGGTTTTGAAATTCCATTATGGGTAGCGGACAAATGATCGAACTTCTATGTTGTACCAAAATACTTAGTCTTTTTATGTAGCAACTCTAGTCAAGAAAAACTAGAGAAAAAGTCGTTATGGCTTTTGTAGTACTTCGGTTATCGTCCTTAAGGACTGGCTTATGGAAATTATCAATACTAGAATAAATGAATTGCTTTTGTTTAAATCCTAAAGTGAAAAATAATATGTGATTGAAGTGAAACTAAGTAAAATAACTAAATTAATAAATAAATAAAAATATTGATTTTTAATTCAATCGATTCAAGTTTGGGGATTTCCACAATCCAACTAATAAGGTATAGAAATAAAGCGAACAAGGGTTTCTTAAGTAAAGTGATCTTAAGGTTTTGGAATTCTTGGTCGTTCGCAATCAACTTGAGTTCTATAACTCAAAATTGCATTTGAAACCTAATTTTTCCTTTTTAAAACAAATTCCTAAAACCATCAAATGAATGAGATTGATTACTAGTTTAAGATTTGGCTTTTTAACCCTTACTACTTCTTATAACTTTGTTTTGGGGAAAATAATGATAGGAAAGACTAGGATAACTAATGATCAAGAATTACAAAGAATCACTAGTATCAGGTAATAACCTATTGTATCATTCCCTAAACTAACTCACAAGAATAGGATAAAAAAAATGATAAATTAACACCCAACCAATAATTAATCTCATTATTATAATAATTTACCCATTGTCCCTATAGGTTTCCTAGCCCTTAGGTTTTCATGTTTCAAACCCTAAGTTGGCTTCTTAGCCTTTCATGGGGGTGATGTCACATTCAGAATCCATAATAGGGTAAAAAACCATAATTTGAATAATAAAAAAACTAAAAACAATATATTTAATAAACAAGAAAAATGAAACAAACCAAAGTTCTTGTCTTCGTCCACCTTCAATGTCAAACTCTCCGGAAAAAAATCCAAGATTTCTAAACCCTAGAACTAAGAGAGTTGATATAATATCATCAATTACGTAACATGTGACACACTCTCATTGGCCACTTATTACAAAATAATTACCAAAAAATGACTAAAAATATAATAAAATGATGATTTCTAGTCATGTAGGGCCCACTTAGGGCAAATGGGACATTAGGCGAACAGTTTACCCAATCCAATACCTTGTCATTTGACACAATCCAAGAGTTTCTCATTTTACATAAGTCAAACCCCTTTTGTTTTCAATTGACTGTGCACCATCCACATCCATTTAAGTATCTCCTATTAAGCACTTAAAATAGAAATGAACTTGCGTAGCTTTTTTATATCACACTCTTTTACATGTCGTTCGTGAATGTTGAAGTCAAAAACTTGCTTTGTGCTCCATAGACTGATGACCAAATAAAATGCCAGTTTGCAGTTGAGATTCACACTTATGGGAAATATGGTCATGTTGAGGTATGCTTCCATTCCGCAACTCCTTCATTATTGTACCAAACATTAGCATGCATTTTAGATTGGTTTCTTCATTACTTTTCCAATGGAACTTGACCATCAATCCTTGTTTGATGTATATGTAGGTTCTACAACGAAAAAGAATAACTGCACATATGGTTGTACCTCTACACGAACCAACATGCTCACATTCTGATGACCAATCGGAGGTACACTATGTCCCTAGACAATTTTAGTGCACACACAAACAAGAGTAGCATGATTATTTCTATTGAACTAATTACTTGATATTGTAACTACATTTATGTTTTCACCCTATGTTTTAGGCCATTGAAGCACGTGTTATTCAAACATTGGAATAACTTATAACCCTTGCTTCGTCATTGGCTTGAGATGGCTCAGTTAGGCACTTACCCTGTGCCTTGGAAGCTACAGGCTCTTGTCTGGGAACCATAGAAGACGAAGCTACAACAACGAGAAGATGAGGATCTAGTAGCAGCTCACACCTGAAGCCCTAACGAACAGAAATTGAGAGGGATCGGCGGTGGAGTTGGCTGTGACACATGGAAGGAAGAGAAAACAACCCAAATCCAAAACCTTAGCCTTCAAAGCCCTCAAATCTCTTCCAAAATCAGTTTAATTAGTCTGAAACGCACCAAAATCAGTCTCAGAACCCAAAATCGATAAAACCCCTTAAACGGAGAAGAAGGTGCAGAAACTGAAGTGCGGGAATGGCATTATAAATTCTCAACTTGATGAACTAGTTGAACGGTCCTCAACCAGTCGACCGCCTAGTCAACGTAATCAACGTTTATGACTTTCCATTTTTTGTACTTTTTTATTTCTTGAGCAATGTGAATCATGGTCATTCCTAAGCAAAACCAAACTCACAGCATCTGCAAATGTTTTTACTATATAATCCCTTTTTTAAGCGCATGTTGTGTTTGGAATTGTTGTTCCAGACCTTTATATATGTTGTCCACTCTACCTAAACTGAAATTTTTTATTTTCCTGAGGACAACATCTCACAGATACTAGGTGCCTAGAATTCCTTGTTCTTATAGCTAAAAAAATGTCATATTTTCATATCAATAGCATTTTGGAAAAATATTCAGATCATCTTTTCATCATGGGACTGGGAGATGGTGTTGCTTGAGGCAGATGGTGTTGCTCCTTTAGCTCTCTTGTCAAGCACAGGACTAGGAGTCTGGAGAGGTTGCAACTTTCTTTGATGGGGACTCAGAAGGAGAATGAAGACAAACTTTGTACACCTTTAATTGTGTTAGTGGTATGTATTTATATGCTCTAATGAGTACTTTAGCCTTTCTCAATTACTCCTGATGTGCATGTAGTATAGACTTATATTCATTCCCTATTGTTGTTTTTGCTTGGATTTGGTGCAAACTGTTTTAGATATAGTGAAAAATTCACATTGAAATTGCAATAGATTAAAAATATAAGATTACTTGTCTTTATCACATGTTAGATATAACATTTCTTAGTATGAGCTTCATGTTTCTACCACATTAATTTTTGTTAGGAAGATATTATCAAGCAAATAATATCCACAAGGGATAACAAAAGCATGATGAAGAGTCATTTACATAAGGGTCCATGTACCATGGGCCCTCCCTATGATCTTACAAAACTCAAAGATCTGCTTGAGAAGAAAGACCATGTGATGAAGCAATTGGAGACATGAAAAGAATTCCTTATGTGTTCTTTTCTTATCATTCTTATTCTTAAGAATCAAACAACCTATATTTTCTCATGCATAGGCATTGTAAATTGATAGACAAATTAAGATAACTGTGATCTTATTCTCCCCTCTGATGATCATCTAATGTCGGTTATCGCGCCGATGAGCTCGGATTCTTTGTTGAAATGGGTCTCTCATGGTCTCCAACCATCAAGTCGGCTAAAAGGGGCATGCATAATCTTAATTTATAAGGGATAAAACTTATTTTCAAAGGGCAAAGTAACTGTAACTCTAAGGGATTGAATACATTATAAAGCAATAGATGTTGAACTATACAATACATATACATTACGCATAATCTAGCACCAAGACCTCCATTCATGACTTACAATGCGTACAAGTTATGGTAATGTGACCTATCAATTCAGACAACAGGAAAATGGAGTACGTCATGTACATAGTGAGTTATGAAATCACCTATTGTAAGGAATTGTCAAATCAAGTGGAAGTCATTGTGCAATAATGGTTGGTAAAATTCCAAAGTGTAAGAAAACCTGTTATACCGTACAAATTAGAAAGGGTCAAGTGGAAGGGTACCATACATGAGACCATAATTAAATGAGCCTGAATGTGTTGTCATTTCAATTGAAATTATAATGTGCAAACGAGTAAATTATGTGAAGTGATTTTATGCAGGTGGTAATATATATCATTCATCAACAATTGTAAACACGGGACAAGCAAGAGCCATGTATCGAAACCTACAATAGTCATTTGGTAAATATTATAGTTCAAGAGATGTTTTTGAGCATATAGGGCGTTTTTGGGCTTTGAAAGATGAATTCTACTACGCAATGATGTCATGTAATCGGTACAATGACTACATGTTGCAAACAATGATAAGAGAATGAGAGTATCGTGTTAACAAAGCAGAAATTCTTGTTGATGATCTCCAAGTCCTCGGTGCACCTATACCATATTGTCATGCAAGAATGATCAATAGGAATGGAACGATTCAATTACATAAGGCATTGAATTGCATTCAGGAAGAGAACAACAGAATGACTATTCGAAGAAATAGATATTTCATGTTGAAAAAGTTGTTTCATACTACAACAGAATGTGGACAAAATGTGAACCCAATTGAAGTTGTTGAATTACTCACAGCACCAGAGTACAGATTGGATACTGAAATACATGATGATAATATTGATGATGATTAAGGTAATTGAAAATGACAAACTTGGAATGTATCTTTTCATTGTAAATGAAGAGACCTTGTTGTAAATTTAGTATTCTAATGGTTGAATACTACTTTATGTAGTTTTCATAGCTCAATCTTTGTAAACATAATAGCTTCCTGCAGTGAAGATTGTAACGAAAATGTGATGAGTGTTTTCAATAAATTCCTACACATGAGTGTGTTATGGTACTCTGGTTCGGGTCACCACTTTATGTACATAAATTGTAGAATTTCAAGACATAGAATAAATTCCTTTAATGATACCTCACATAAATAGAGTAGTCTTTTCAATAATAGGTGTTACAATAATTCACAACCCATGGATACTGTGTTTCTGCAGAGTGGACAACACTTTATGGGTACTTTCAACATGACATAAATGCAGTTAAAACAAGACCTTCCTACACAGAATATTATTTAAAATCGTGTGTAGTCTTTTCAACAGTAATTATGTGTAGTGAGTAGCATGTAGCTAAGTGAATGGAAATAGCCAAAGACTTGTTCTATATGGTTAAAAATTGACAAAGAGACATAACAGTTTATAATTGATAATACTACTTGCATGAGAAGACTAGAGATAAGGTTAAACATAAAAATTTTCAATTTGATGTCCAAGCTATCCAACAACATTATAGTTCATTGAGACAAGTAATACAAAAACAAAATAATAATTATGTGTGTGTAGAGTTAATAGTAGTACATAACATGTTAGTCCATACATATAGTCAATTGAAACTTCCTTGAAAACACTTAAAAGTTGTGATGAATGAAGAATGACATTAGTCATTTAGGATATTCAATTACATAGTTGTGAGCGTTAACAAACAAATTGTCTTATGCTCCAAACGTTTGACTCATCATTTTTAGTTTAACAAAGTTGATAATGATAATCACATAGTACCTATGTATACTACGAAAACCACATTACTAGACATTGATATTCATAACACATTTCCACAACCTATGTTAAACTAGATATTACAATAAGCAAAACACATGCTACAAAAAAAAAGCAAAGAAATTGATTACATATGTGATATGTGTTTAAAATATTTTGCAAGGAATGGTGATCATCAACTACATGTTCAAACTTTTGTTTGCCAGCTGATGAATATTCATCACTTCTCTTCTATCTTAGTTCATAAAGCACTCAAGCTCGAACAACTTCTTCTCTAAAATTATATGCTTTGTAAACACTCCTCTTACAAAGAGCACATTTTTTTTACATTCAACTTAAGAATCGTACACTTTATGTCTGCAACCCACAAACACTACATGGTATGTTTGCATGTTCATCATTTGATGACATAATTGTTGTTGGTTAGTTTTTTATAATCAATCAAGTAATGACTATTGCAAAAGATAGTAAAAAACATATATAATTCACACATGTATACCACATTTTAGGATAATAATAGTGATGATTAACTAAAAAATTAAAAAATATAACAAGCCAAGGTTGGGAATGAAGTTTTCAAGGCTTCAGATAAGTAGTACCTAAGTTTAATTAAGGTAGTACCTAAGGTCGCTTAAGATAGTACCTAAGGTAGATTAAGTTAGTACCTAAGGGTTACTAAGGTAAAACTTAAGGTACCGTCACCACTCTACCAAAGTTGAACCAACTGACCACACTAATTAAACACATAATGTCATGCTCAATTCTATGTGGCATCGAATACATTGAAAGTTCCCCTTAGATTTAATGCAACATGTGGGTCTTATGGTTCCACAAACCTAAGATAAAGTAAAGCTTACGAAGGTGTCCCAATGATGAGAAACCAATTGATTAATTGATTAAGGTAAAGTAAAACTTAGGAAGGTGTCCCAATGATGAGAAATCGACTGATTAATTGATTAAGCTAAACTAAAACTTAGGAAGGTGTCCCAATGATGAGAAACAGATTGATTAATTGATTAAGCTAAACTAAAACTTAGGAAGTTGTCTCAAAGATGAGAAACCAATTGACTAATTCATTACGCTAAAGTAAAGCTTAGGAAGGTCTCCCAATGATGAGAAGCCAATTGATTAATTGATTAAGGTAAAGTAAAACTTAGGGAGGTGGTTGGCAAATGGACTACCTAATGTTCACAAATGTAGTGACTACGTCTCATAAATGAAGTTCTAAGGCTTCACACAGGTAGTACTGAAATTTAACTAAGGTAGTACATAAGGTCGATTAAGATAGTACTTAATGTAGATTAAGGTAATACCTAAAGGCTATTAAGGTAATACCTAAGGTACAATCACCAATATACCAAAGGTGAACCAATTGACCATAAAAATTACACACGTAATGGCATGTTGTAAAGGTCACAAATGAAATAAGTAATGTCCACAAATGAAGTTCCAAGACTTCACATTGGTAGTACCCAAGTTTAAATAAGGTAGTACCTAAGGTCAGTTAAAGTAGTACTTAAGGTATATTAAGGTGGGTACCTAAGGGCTATTAAGGTAATATCTTAGGTGTAATCACCAAAATACCAAAGGTGAACCAATTGACCACACTAATTAATCACAAAATGACACATTCTAAGGGTCACAAATGAAGTAAGTAATGTCCACAAATGAAGTTTTGAGGCTTCACACAAGTAGTACTCAAGTTTAATTAAGGTAGTACCTAAGGTCAGTTAAGGTAGTACCTAATATAGATTAAGGTCTACCTAAAGGTTAGTAAGGTAGTACCAAAGGTACAATCACCAATATAACAAAGGTGAACCAATTTACCACAGTAATTAAACACATAGTAACATGCTCTAAGGGTCACAAATGAAGTAAGTAATGTCCACAAATGAAGTTTCAAGGCTTCTGATAGGTAGTACCCAAGTTTAACTAAGATAGTACCTAAGCTTGGTTAAGGTAGTACCTAAGGTAGATTAAGGTCTTAAAGGCTATTAAGGTAGTACCTAGGTACAGTCCCAAAAATATCAAAGGTGAACCAATTGACCATACTAATTAATCACATAATGGCATGCTCTAAGGGTCACAAATAAAGTAATGTCCACAAATGATGTTTCGAGGCTTCAGACAGGTAATACCCAAGTTTAACTAAGGTAGTACCTAAGCTTGGTTAAGGTAGTACCTAAGGTGGATTAAGGTGGTACCTTAGGTACAGTCCCAAAAATACCAAAAATGAACCAATTGACCACACTAATTATCACATAATGACATGCTCTAAGAGTCACAAATGAAGTAAGTAATGTCCACAAATGATGTTCCGAGGCTTCACACAGGTAGTACCCAAGTTTAACTAAGGTAGTACCTAAGGTTGGTTAAGGTAATACCTAATGTAGATTAAGGTAGTTTCTAAAGGCTAGTAAGGTAGTAACCTAAGGTACAGTCACCAATATACCAAAGTTGAACCAATTGACCATAGTAATTAAACACATAATGACATGCTCTAAAGGTCACAAATGAAGTAAGTAATTCCCACAAATTATGTTCTGGGGCTTCACATAGATAGTACCAAAGTTTAATTAAGCTAGTACCTAAGGTCAGTTAAGGTAGTACCTAAAGTAGATTAAGGTGGTACCTAAGGGCTATTAAGGTAGTACCTAAGGTATAATCACCAAAATACCAAAGGTGATCCAATTGGCCACACTAATTAAATATATAATGACATGCTCTCAAGGTCACAAATGAAGTAAGTAATGTTCAAAAATCAAGTTTCAAGGTTTCACACAAGTAGTACCCAAGTTTAACTAAGGTAATACCTAAGGTTGCTTAAGGTAGTACCTAAGGTCGCTTAAGGTAATTCCTAAGGCTTGCTAAGGTTGTTCATAAGGTGCAGTCATCACCATACCATAGGTGATCTGTGATCCAACTCACCACCCTATTAAAATGAATATTGCCAAGCTCAGTTGTATATGCAACTAGATATGCTATAAGTTCCATCTAGATTCAACGCCACTTGTAGGTCATATGGTTATTTGGGAATAATATGGTTTCTACAACCCAACACAAAATTTGAAGTCCAACAACGACTCCAAAATCGTTGATGTACTCCATTTCAAACAAAGGAACTAAAGAACAATAAATAAAAATTAATTACCTTCATATATTGGTTTGGGGTTAAGGCAAAATGCAACTTAATGACAGGAAGAGATATCTTGTTGATGAAGCCAATAGTTTGGATTTCAGCTTTCCGTTCGGGTACGCACTACTGTAGTAAATTCACAATCACAACTGCGCCTTTTGAAACCGTCTTTTAACTTGACATTCTTAGGATGGAATGCTCCATTTTGTTGCAGTTTTATGTGGATAAAAGAGAAAAATGCAGGTTGGATTTTTGGATTAAGAGTTTTTTTTTTCTCAAATGAAACAATTTGTTGGGAAATTTTAAATGGGTCTCAAGATCGTGTGGGTGATGAAGTCAAGAGAGAGAGAGAGAAATGTTCCCAAATCAGAGATAAAAAAAGTTTCAAATTAGGGAAATTAGAGTTGGTTGTTGGGTCGGGTGATTTTTCATAGGTTTCAAATTTAGATTTTTGTGTTTTTTAAATTTTCAATCTCTCCTATGACATGGAGGCCTTGCTGCTGATATGGAGATAAGGTTGCAGCTGACATGGAGGCATGAAGGGGCAATCTAGGAACATAAAATTGAGTCAACAAAGAGTGCACAAAAAGGACAATATTTTCCCCTTTGATAGTCAAATCTCATATTTTAACTCATCCATCTTTAATCTCATATTACTTTCAAATAGCTGTATGAAAACACAAGTTTCCCTCAATCAAAACCCAAAAGTTAAATCTTTTAAAAAATATTATTGTTTAAGGTGTTGCATGTTCACGTAATTATCCTTTATTTGACGAGGGCAGATGGTTGATGGATTTTTTTTAATGTATTATTATATATATAAGTACCCTAAGTGCTGGACAAATGGCATCTAAGGGAAAGGTGTAAAGAGAAAAAGACAACAAAAAATAAATAAATAAATAAAATAAAATAAAATAAAAACGAAATAAACCGAGAACACGTTGGTTTTAAAAAATCTGCGAAAGAGGTGTTGTTGGACGTAAAATCAATGTGAATGTTGTGTACCTTGTTATCGCCGCTGGGTCTGAGTCGGAGTCTGAAGCGATCGCCTTCTCTTCCAAAGCTATCAACAAAACCTTGGAAAGCAGTGTGTGAAATGGAGGCAACCAAGCAACTGAGCTTCGATTTTCTGACGAAGAAGCCCTATGCTCCTCCTTCCTGGGCCTCCCATCTCTCCCCTATTCCCTCTCACGTCTTCTCCCTCGCTCATGTATGCGCCCCCCACAATTCCCTCTCTTTTGTTTTCAATCTCGAATTCAACAGGTTTTCGTTTTTTGGGTTTTGTTCTCTTCAACTCTGTTACTCAGAATTGAGTGGTTTCGATTGTTAAACAGGTGCCTACTCCTATTCATAAGTGGAATCTTCCTAATTTGCCTAAAAACACTCAACTCTGGATCAAGGTATTTTCCCTTTCTTTCTCTATTTTATCTTCCAATATGATTTTTATACAATCAAGTCCATTCATTTTATCTTCAGTATTGATTTTGACTTATTATATCTACGTCTTTGATATACCAAACACTATCTCTATCTTTTTTAGAACAAACGCTTAGACGAAGTGATGTTGTCCGGATGAAATAGCATCGCTTATTTACCTTTATCACCCTTTTGTGTTGTAATGTTATAAGGCTATGTTTGGTCCGGGGGAATGGGGAATGGGAATTGAATATTTTTTTTTCCATTCCTATTTCTCCTTGGTTAGGAATGAATTTGGGGATTCCAATTCTTGTGTTTAAGTGTACCAATTCTTATGTTTAAATGTAACAATTCTTGCGTTTAAATGTACCAATTCTTGCGTTTAAATGTAAGTAAGAATGTAAAATTGGAATAATTATTTGTTTTCATTTTCATATTTAGTAACAACAATAATGGGAATGGAAAATGAAATAAGTTGACAATGATGATGTTACACATAGTTTAAATTAATTTTAAAAGAACATCTATCGAGATTTTTTTTTTCTGGCTAATTAATTTTTTTCTGGCTAATTAATAAGACTAAGAAAAATAATATTTACTCAATAAATAAAAATTAACCATAAAATTTATATAAACCTAATGGAAATGAAGAGATGAAATAGTAATTTTAACATGTTTTATATCATTTTCTACATGGAGAGAATCAAAATATTCCATATTGGAGATCAATTGAAATCCCACTTACGAGGAGGATTTTATTTATGCTGGAATCATTTTTTATTCTATTCCTATCTTCATTTAAGTTATCCAAACATGGGAATGGATGACAAACGGAACGAGATGTTCATTTTCACTCCTCATTCTCAAGTACCAAACATGGTCTAAGATAATGCCAAATCATCAAACAAAACACAAATGATTACCCTCTGTTTTTCCCAAATATTAGATCAAACATAAAGTTGTTTTGTGTGGTTTATCCTTTTCATGTTATAGTTGTTTCTTGACCGACAAATTGATTTTTTGCTGAAAAATGATTGCTTCGCTGATTTATTTATTGGTTTGCTTCTCCAACCCACCCAGTAGTCAGCACATGGTTTAGTTTTTTATGGACCCAAGGGTATTCATGTCATGGATCTCTTTGGGAAGGAAATGGGTCAACTACTTGGTTTTTGTACTGTACTGTCTTTCAAAGATGCTTCTACATGTTCTTACAAGATTTAGTGCATAGATACCATATGTAAAAGTTGATAGTATATGTCATTTGATGGGAGAAATATTTAGTGAAAACCATCTCTATAGGCATTTTAGGAAGTGGAAATCCGCCAGGGTAGTCTAGTTGATCAGAGCGAGGATTAGGAAGTGTGGTCCTGATAAGTCGTACATGGTCTTGGGTTCAAATTCTACTATTGATGATACCCTGAATTTACCTGATGCTAGTTGTTGCGAGGCGGTCAGCACCCCGAGGTTTGGCTCTCCATGGGGAGTCCTAAGGGCTTGCCATGGAAGGTTCCTTGGTTATCAAAAAATAAAAAAATAAAAAAAATTAGGTAGTGGAAATGAAAATTGGTTTGAAAATGAAAGTAGTGAACATGTTTGTTTTCAGATTTTTTTTTTTTTTTTTTAAATGTCAAAAACAAAATTTTCTTCCTTCAATCTTTTCTAAAAGTGACTTATTTTCAGAAAATGCTTTCAAAAATATTTCTTGAAAACATGTTGTTGATGTCCCGTTTGGATACACTTCTTGTTTTTTATTTTTAAAATTAGAATTTTTTATATAAAAGTAGAACATCCTGTATAAAAAGAATAATTTTTACCTAATGTCTTTTAAAACCACTTTTAGAATTTTTGAAATTTGAGATAGTAAAAATTTTTTGACACCTCAAATTTTTTGTAAAAAAAATAATTTGTAAAATTATTACTTTTTCAATATAAGTCTCTTATATAAAGTTATTGCTATTTTTTTATTTTAAAAACAAAAATTAGGAAGTGCATGTGAACGGACACTGAACATGTTCCCTTTGTTATGTCATTTTCCTTTTGTTTTCAAAAACCGAAATATTCTTTCTTTGTTATCAAATGGGCTCTTCATATTTTTTATGTTCCCAATTTGTGATTCTCTTGTGTCTTTGGAATGAAATTAAAGCAATTATATTTCCTCTTAGTAAGTTTTCCAACCACATGCTGTTGCAAGGAAGTGTATGTGTACTGTATGTCCAAGTTAAAGGCATTTCCCTACGTGTTTTTGGGATGTATAAATATAGCAATTTTCATGAAAAATGATATGTTGCAGGACCTAGGTATCTGTTGTGTTATAACTGTTGTTAATGGCACACTTTGAATTTGATGGGTTGAAGTATGGTTTTTACTATGTTTCCCTGTTATTATTGCATATAAGAATGTTAACAATTATAACTGAATTGATTGATTGGATTACAGTTTAGTTAGATCTTTCTATTGAGTGTTCTTATGTCTTTGTCCAATATTTTATATTTTATTTTTATTATTATTATTTTTGTTCATCTTCCTTTTGATCTGTGGAGTATTGCTGGATGTTTGGAGCACTTTTGTGCTTTATGACCATTCATAAGGTTCC
The DNA here is from genome assembly GCA_030254885.1 of Vitis rotundifolia. Classification (NCBI taxonomy): domain Eukaryota; kingdom Viridiplantae; phylum Streptophyta; class Magnoliopsida; order Vitales; family Vitaceae; genus Vitis; species Vitis rotundifolia. The sequence continues at coordinate 11,475,356 of CM058167.1, forward strand.
TAGACCACATGGGAAGTTTTATATGGTCTAGAAAAGTATGTGATGCATTATATTTTGATATACTGTTTCATCTGTTTAACTGGACATGTATAATGGATTGCTGCTTCATTTTCCTTACTGTTTTATGCTGACAGAAAAAAATTTGCAATTATATAGCGTGATGACCTTTCTGGAATGCAAATGAGTGGTAACAAAGTCAGAAAACTGGAATTCTTGATGGCAGATGCTGTGGCCCAGGGCTCAGACTGTATTATAACGATAGGAGGCATCCAAAGCAACCACTGCCGAGCAACTGCTGTAGCTGCAAAGTATCTGAACCTTGACTGTTATCTTATACTTCGTACCTCCAAGGTTAACTGTTTTTTATCTTCTTTTCTCAATCATTGTTTCTGGGTAAGATTTTGCTTCTTTTTGGAGGCAGTTGTTTGCAACATCATTTTTTTTTTTAATTTGTTGCAGGTTCTTGTAGACAAAGATCCTGGATTGACGGGCAATCTCTTGGTTGAACGTTTAATTGGAGCTCATATTGAACTTGTTTCGAAAGAAGAATATGCAAAACTTGGGAGTGTGGTTTGTAGTTGTTCCTTTGTTGCCTATTATGCACTTCTTGATGCATGTAAAAAGACTTCTAAAATATTAATATTACGACATGCATCTATGAATAGCTTATTGGTGTGCTCTGTATTTTGTGGTTTCAATTATTTTGGGCCTTACTGTCTGTAAAAGGAATAATATTTTCTATTTTTATGTTAATGAATGATCAGTAAGAATTTGCTGCTTCAAAGGTCCTTGTTTAGAGGGTGTGCTACCTTCTTTCTAAGTGTGGTTGCTTAAGTTTCTTTTGTTTTTCTCATAAATCTCTTTGATAATAAATACTTGTTTCTGATTTTGATCTAAAGTACATGTAAGATACCTCAATCAGAAGTTAAACCTTTAATTTCATCCTAAAATCGTTTTCTAATTTTTTTTTCAAATGTATTGTATGGTTCGTGCTATTTATCTAATTAAAAAATCCAATTGTAATTTAAAATAAAAGAACATGTGATAGGGTACAAAATGTATCAACACTAGAAATCAATATGCAATGTATATGGTCCAGAATTTCGGAGCTGACATGCCATACTAGCGTTTTTTCATTCATCAATTGATAGTTAGCTGACTGATCAATTTCTGATGTTACCGAACTGATCAATTCCCACTTTTAATTAGAACTGAGTAATAATCTTATCTTTTTGTTTTTTCTGCTTTCAATTTATCGCAGACTCTTACCAATCTGCTAAAAGAAAAGTTACTGAAGGAAGGGAGAAGGCCGTATGTCATTCCTGTTGGTGGATCAAACTCCCTAGGAACCTGGTGAGATTGGGTTGTTAATGCATTCATCTTTTCTTCATGCTACCATATCCAAAATTTTTTGTTTGGTCTCCACACAATCTTTAGAATTCTAAATTGTAATTTTTTTGCCATATTAAAGGATTGGCTATGGCATCTTAAACTTTATCTTATATCTATAATGAGAAGATCACAAGAGACCAACTTATAGATTTTTTTTCCCTATCAGAAAAGATCTATAATTTGGTCTCTTGCCATCTTCTCATGAATGATATGCTTTTGATTTCTGTGGACAACTTGACTTAACTCGTGAATCTAAGTATTTTCATCGCTCAGCACATTGGAGTTCTATCTGTTACTTCTTGTTGATATTTTCTCTACTCCTCTTGGACTTGTAAGTAATTGCACAACTTTTGAATGTATTATCCAAAAAACAACTGTAAAGGAAGCTTAGGATTTACTAGTCTAGAATAGTTCAGTTTCTGAGTCTTTGTCTGACCTGATGAGAAAATGCAGTATTGAAGCCTCATGTAATTCTCATGCTTTCTGTTGGCAATATAAGTAGCTTATGGTCTTATTGGTGGGTTGGGGTATTTAATATGATCTTGAGAATTTTATTGCTTGTCTTTTGTTCCTATAGTAATTTCTGTGAGGGCAGAAGTAGAGAGGAGTTTTGGATTACATGGCATTACCTCAATACCTATGCTTATTGTAAGCTTAATTGGTTTTTTGTAATGCACCACTGAGTAGTAATCATTCATTCTAACAGTGATTTGATGCTAAGCTCCTAGTAGGTTAGTACTTAAGTTTATGAGTAGATTTCTGTAGATTCAGTGTATCATTTGGTGATTTTTCTGCAAAGGAGTGAATGGCATGCTGGCACTGCTCTTGGATGTCATTTGGCTAATCTTGATCAAGTCATTGTGTTTTTTACGGAAGAGAATCCAGAGTAATACCAATGACTGCAGACTAATGATTGGAAAGCATTCAAAGTAAATAAATAAATAAAGAAGTGCAAGAGGAGAATTTAGACCAGGTGAATCCAAGGAATCCACTGGTTGGCAAATGCACCTGGCACATATGATGCGCCATATGCGAGCACATTCCTCCATCCAAACTGCCTTTTCAAGTGCTGATTTCACCAGGCACATGAAGATGTTCCATTCATGTGCACAAATCTCATCCTTCTCCATGTAATATATGTGCAAGGGGCATGTATGCACTATGCAAGGGCAAATACCTTTTTCGCTGGGCATGCATCTGCCATAATTGCTAAGCACAGGGAGTGCAGCTGCTGAGCGTATGGCCTATTCAACACTGTAAAAGTGTGCCAGGCATTGATGCATGAGAGCTTTTTTGATGCTACTCAAAGTGCTAGGCACATATGGTACAATAGGGTTAAGCATTTTTCCAATCACATGGGATTTTCCCATCAGTGAGCACCTTTGTTCCACCAATTGTTATTTTTGAATTTTCATGTGAACCTGATGTTCTGAAACTAAGAGACTCGTTCTTCAAGGAAGCAGATGGAGAACAGCAATTCAAGGCCTGCCACATATTCACTCCCCTTAGAGAAATTTTCATATAAATAGTTGCTAATTTAATTGAAAGGCCTTTTTATTTTCTCATTCTCTCTACTCAGTAATTTTCTCTCAATTCCTTATATTTTCTTACGTACCAAAAAAGATAATGGATGTTATATCCATAATCATGAATGACTTAAATCTTTCATTTGTTGGAGCAAAGATGAATGTTGGTTCCAAAACTAATCTTGCAGTTGATTGATTGTGATTGATGTTTTAAACTGGTAGGATTTCATTCTCTGTGATTTAGTTGATTTTTAAATATTCTCCTATGCTTCTCTGATTCAGGATTGTGTGATCCTTACTGAGATATTTGGAATCCTTAATCTCATTTTTTATTTACAATCTTCTGAGTTTGATGTTAACTATGACATCAATTGAGTCCTTCCATGGAAAATGGACTGTGTTAACTTGAGTGAATTTAGAGAGTTTCATTTTCTGACTAATGAAAAGACTGTAAAAGTTTTTAAACCAAATCAATCAACTGTAGAGAAATTATTCTCCAGCTAAAATCTTTATTCCAACAGCCTATTGATATCCGTTTTTTCTACCAAAGATTAAATTTTCTTCACTGTTAATTTTCATCCCAATCCAAACAAGTTTCATTCCCAAAATTTCTGTTTTCCACTCTCACTTTTCCATCATTATTGCTGAATTTCCTTTGTCTCTATATTCTTCATTTCTTGGTCTGTGCTGGCAATATAAGGTCTTCCTGGGATCAGCCTGTTTCATGGTGTTACAATTGTAGTTTTTGATGCAAGCTTGACACCTGACTATACGATAAGCAGTGAATGATAATTAATGAAGGATTAGCATCAAAAGTACTTCTGATTAAGATTAAGGTTGGACTGAGGGCTGCAAATTATGGCATGTTAGGTTATTTAAAGGCAGTGAATTTGGTCCTAACAAGGTGAACAGTTTTGGTAAAAATTTAGGCTGCTTATCAAGAGGGATTAGGGCTGTAGAAGGAATTTTGGTTAGGCTGAAAGAGGCAGGCAAGGGCTTGTCTTAGTGTGAAAAGTATTGGACTACCTGTTCCTTCTAACATATCTCTTTGTTTGAATAGAACTGTAGACTGGATTATCATGAGACCAATTGAAGTGCTGATTGGCTAATAAGAGAGGGATTTTTGGCCTAGGAATTTGCCAATTTACAATAGCACATAACAATTGCTAGGTTACATCCACCAGTGGCAAAGTAACTTTAAATGTAATGTAAAAGCATGGGGCATGAAAATAAGCCTGCACTGCAAATTTGGGGTGAGTAACTAACTCAGACATTCTTGGCTCCATGCATGAAAAATAGGCAAGATACTTGCCCCACCATCCAAAATGCCCCAAGGAGGCTGCCTTATTAAGAGTGCACATGATGGCCTTCCTATCCAAGGCTCCTCATCCAACTATTATGTGGGAGATTGTAGAACTTCCTGAAGAGAGACTATCCTGCAGGCACTCCTATATCATACCAACTGGATATAATCTTTATTGCAATATGTTTGGGACTTTGTTTACATGGCCATGGAACCTTACCACCCTCGAATGCACCAAGGCATGGAATGTATCTTGGCTCTTTTAATACTCTGATGCTTCAAGATTTCAGGTGTATATTAGTTGAACTAAGATTTGCACTTTTATGGTTGTGCACCTTGGGAGCGTTATACTTTGGGGTCACCTTCTACAGTTTTATGGTTCTTTTTAGCATCAGAGACATATATTTGGTGAAGACCACCTGTGTCATAAAGGAAGTCACTCTTGTGTCCCTCACTCGTACTCTTTATGCATCACTTGAACCACGAAACTTGGGGTTTGGCAGATGCATTGAATTTTTAACTGGAGACAATGCTATTAGGGTTTACATAACTTCAGAACGTTTTGTGTAATATGATCCCATGAAATAATTATTAGTCTTGGTCACTAGTATATGAGTAAGGTTGCTTGTGCCTGAAGCATGGTTAGAATGAGGGCCCATAGAGTGTCCTTGTGTGCTCCACCACACTCTCTGATTCTTCTCCTTAGGGTATTGAGGAGTTCATCTCATTGTGACATGTTTCTAATCTTACTCATAACAGTCATAACGCATCTATGGTATTTATTGGCTTAGCTACTTACCACATAAGCTATAAAGGAATATCCTAAGGAGTATTCCTGCATGAGATGATGGGCATCCATTCTCCCTGTAAATCGGTACACAGTTAAAATAGAGAGGATTTCTCTAGATTACTAAACTTCTTGGAGAAAGGGCTCCAGAGATTTTCACATTTAACCTTACTGAAACATTTTGACTCTGAAACCCTCTAAAATAAATAAGCTAGAGGCCTAAAAGACAGTTTAAAGCTCCTTCCAAACTGATGAAGTCGGAGTAAGGTTCAAAGCTCCTTATGATCCTGCTGCTACTGACATCCTATATTATTCTCCTCCAAGTTGCCTTACTATTTCCTTAAGATAAACATCCACATGCCTTGCCACCTCACTGGTAAAAGGTTATGTCATCATTGCAATGCTTATTTGCTATCTTATTGACATTAAACCTCAAAATTGATAGGCAATTTTAGCTTTCCCATCAAGTAAACACCCCAAACATTTTCTAGGCTGGTCATCCAAAGCCAATCTTATATGTATAACAGTCTACTGTCGATGGGTTTTTTTCTCACTGGGGATTTTTACTTCTGTAGTTCACTTGCTTCTCTTGCCTGGAGCATTTTTTAGTAGATCCCTCCGTCAAGTTTTCCCATTTTGGTACTGGTAGCGTTGGGGCTTTAAGGGAGTGCTTCCTTTCCTTAGAAAACTCTTCAAAGAATGTGAGCTCAATCATGCATACCTCAATGTGTTTGAAGGATGATTTGGAAGTGGGGATGTGATTTTTCTTTTCAGTCCACAGTGCTTGGAGGCATTGGTGGTGGGTGGCGCACAGAACCATATGAATTTGTTTCCATGGGTTCTCTAGTTGGATGTGGTAGGTTCTGTTTGTATGGACCACATGGAACTAAGTTAGTTCTGTTCATAACCAGATCGACTTGCATATAAAGAATTGTCTGCTTTCTGTGTGATATGAATGGACTGCTTACTAATGTAAGCTTTTTAGATGTCCACCACATCAAAAAGCCTTAGGCATAATGTTATAAAGGCTTTAACACCTACAAACTCCATTGAGAAAATGGGAATTTTCCTAGGAGCTGGATAGATCCTTTTTATTGTTGTTATTGGTTTTTTTCCCCACTTTTGGTGAGGGCTTGTTATTAATGGACAAAATAAGTGATTTCCATGAAAACCTAAAATAACATGTTATTGCTGGGAAAACCATAATACAGATACTATTTGAATATAATCCACTAGGAATCAGAAGCAAGTAAAGGAATACAGAAAGGCTTTCCTGCACATCAAATCTAGGTCCATGAAAACTGATCTTCGTGAATCCTTCCACCCAGAAAGCAATCCACAAGTCTACTAGATTTTACAACACTTCACAGTCACTCCCAATTTATGAAAAAGGGTAAAAGGGTAAAAGGGCTATGGGGGGTTTTATGTATTCAAAATCAATTGAAAATAATTTCACAAAGGTATGATTCTCAAAATTCTCCACAGTTTTTTTCCCAATTTAATGCAAGAGGAAAAAACATTAGAAGAATCATCTGATCCTTTTTTTTTTTTTTTTTAGTTCTAGAGGTAAGAAGTCTCACAGGGTCAGGTCCCACAAAATTGTGTTCTGAAGGAAATAAAACACTTTCCTTGAGTTGGTCAGATTTGCCCTCTTGAATTCTTGCTTGTGGAATTCGAACTGCACACTTACTTTCATGTGATGTGTTGTTTTTCTTAATGCCATGAATTACTTTGCTACTGCCACATAAATTTTATTCATGGCCACATGCTATTTTAAATTGGAAAATTCCTAGACCATTTGTCTCCCTCCTCTCATCATTCAGAAAGGTGGATTATGGAACTGGTGCATACGTAGTTTTATGTTTCCATGGAAGAATTTATGAATAAAGCTGTTGGTCTCAAAGAATATCTTCTATGTTTTTTCATGTCAAATCTATCTGTTCTATGCTTTGGGTGATTCTGAAGGAAACAGCATGCTTTTGGGACTGTTCATCATTCAGCTTCTAGAGGGTAGTAGAAGGTTGAAACGTTGCTCTCCCAATGTGTGCATCCAGCTCTCTGGGTTTAGAGACTCACATTAGGTCTTTGTCCAAAGATTTAAATGTATTGATTTATAATTTAGTTTATAAAATCTGTGAGTATGAAGGAGTGATATGATCCTTTTTTCCTCCAATTTATTCGTCCTTAAAATGTAACTTCATATTTGAATTAAATTGGCCTCTTTACTTTCTTTTTTTTTTTTTTCTTTCTCTTCTTCTTCTTCTTTATTTATTTATTTTTTAATGTTTTGGTAACTTTCCAAACTCCCATTTTTATATTCGAGCTGTTGTCTTTCTATGCAGGTTTCTCGATTTCCTGATAAGAGTTTATTTTAAGTTTTTAACTGCTCCATCTTGTCTACATTGTGACATTGATAAAAGTTTTGTACTATTTTCAGGGGCTATATTGAAGCAATTAGGGAGATTGAGCAGCAGCTTCCAACTGGGACTGATGAAGTAGGATTTGATGATATTGTTGTCGCATGTGGCAGGTTCTGCCTTACCCCATTTGTTAAGTTTAATTTCAACTTTATTCTCTCATCAAAAGTTTTTATCTGTATTAACTAATTACCTAATTATGTCTGATAATTCAGTATTGTAATAATTTGATGTTTTGAATAGAAATTTCTCTTAAAAGGAAAAGGATGCATATGAACTACTGTGTCATATGGCAGGAAATGGTGCAGATTATTGATTCAATCTGTGGGTCATGGTATTAAAATTGTTTAATTTCAACTTTATGCTCTCAGCAAAACTTTTTATCTGTATTAACTAATTACCTAATTATGTCTGATAATTCAGTATTGTAATAATTTGATGTTTTGAATAGAAATTTCTCTTAAAAGGAAAAGGATGCATATGAACTACTGTGTCATTTGGCAGGAAATGGTGCAGATTATTGATTCAATCTGTGGGTCATGGTATTAAAATTGAGGATTATTTAGGATGATAACCGCTCAATTAGTCTAAACGAGGCTCTTTGTGGATTTAATGGTTTGTTGGGTTGTTCCTTTCCCAATGCTGTGCTCCTAATGAGTATTTGCAGATATGAACACATTTGTTAACTAGTAAATCATAGTGTCAATTTTTTTCATATTTTGTATTGTATCTTATCATGTATCATAATAATAAAAAATAAGTAGAAACAATTGCATATATATATATATATATATATATATATATATATATATACATATATATATATTGCAAGCATGAAGTATAGTATTATAACCAATTTTATGGAAGATAATAGGATTTAAAGAGTTATACTATGTTGCACCAAATGAAACATTGAACCTATGATACTCAAAACTCTTTTTAACTTCAACTAAAGTACTTGTGTCAACTTAACATGACAAGAGTGTGTGCTATGGTAGTGGAAGCTTTAGTGCCAGGTGTTGATGGAATATGAAATAAATTCTGCTCTCCTTCAAAATTGTTTTAGAATACAATATGTACATTCTATTTATACACAATTAGGGATTAGATTCCCCTAAAACCTCTCCCATAAATCAGAGATCTTATTCACCTACCATCTATTATCCTATAATCTCTCACATAAATTATATTTTACAAAAGAAAGAAGAGGAAAGAAATAAATAAAAAATTATTTAGAATCTGCCAGCAGAATAATATAAAGTTAAAACAAACTTATATACATGATACATAGGGCTAACAAAACCAACATCTATGAATGAAAGGTAATCATTTCACTATACCATAAAGAAGTTACTAAGGAAAAAGAAAATAGATATCGCTCCCAAAACTTCCAATGTTTCCCTGGTTTTGGTATTTTGTATTCAAAACATTGAACTCACTAGCGAATCTCCTAAAATAATAGATTCAACTAGTGTGCCCAAAATCTAAGATGGAGAGGGTAATGAGTCTTATCTTAAATTGTGCTAAATTTAAGATTATTGAAACCTATGAATACGAATCCTCCTCCAAAATTATAACATGTTGAGTACACTATAAAAACAATATTTCATATCTCACATGTCCCAAATATGTTTTGTGGTGATATATACTCATCATAAGCCCATAGTCCACAAAGGGTAACCCATATTACAAGAATACAAATACATGAACTACATCATCTCCCCAAAAAACTTCAATCACCTTCCAATACAAAAGCAAAAGTCTTACAAAGAATCTCAGCAGGAACAAAACAACATCTAGTCAACAACACATGTAATGCTCAAGTATTACTCCAATTAGTGTCTCTTGACTTGCATTTAAAAGTGGAAAGAATAGGGTGAGTTCATAACTCAATAGCAATTCGATGTTCGCTCCATGTATATCAAAACAAGGAAGCAAATCAAACTATGACCAGCATGAAGCAATATGCATTTTAGTTTTTAATTATAGCAGGCATACAATAACCTCAAAAATGTAGTATATGGCCCGATCCCTGTTTTGCCTCCTTTGTACACCCACACTAAGAATCCCCATTGCCATAAATACCATCTGCCAAAGCTCCAAGATAGAACTCTATCACAAAGAATGACTAAAATGCAACTACCACCCAAGGACAAGTCATATCGTGTGTTTTTAAGGACTCATACTCAAGGGCAAGACCGATCCTATGTCTTTTGGGACTACAACCCAAGGGCAAGACTAACTCTATATCTTTAGGGACTAAAGCCTAAGGGTAGGACCAACCCCCATACACCCACATTGGGTGTGTCTTTGTCGATGGCTTTAGGGTTCTCACCCAAGGACCCATGGTCCCTTATAACCAATATAACTGAATATAATGTTTGCAACTGCTCACAGATAACTTTTCATGTACGGATTCCTCCTCTGGATATTATCCATTATGATTTAATACTATACCATTCTTGCCATGTACATATACTACTGAGTTGAACTCCTCAATTTCTATTGATTTTCTGTTGTTAAATCTACTAATTCTTGGGCAGGTATTGTAGTTATTTTTTGGGTTTGTTTCCATTCTGCTCCCACAAATGAAGAGTTTAAGCATCTCCTTTGATTATTCTCTGTCATACTAACTTTTCAACACTTCATTTAACCTGGTGGCATATCTGCTGTGAACTGTGTTGTGTGCCCACTGTAAAGTTTGTTTCTTCTTTAATTTAAGTTCCTTTTTTTTTTCTTTTTTTTCTTTTTTTTAAATTTTTTTAATTTTTACTGTATTTTATTTTTATTTTCTTTTATATCAATAAATATTATGTGAAGATTGTGTATTATAGGCTTAAGATATATACATGTATCAAAAAGGCTCTTCTGAGAGGAGTTTTTTCCCCTTTGTTATCTTCTACATTTGCAAAAATAGCAGAATAAATGATGATGGATCTCTCTATAGGATTTTTATGCATTCAGAAGGCCAGATTGTTGGGATAACCATTTTGAAGTCATTTCTGCATTTCTTGTTTCAACTTCAGTCAACCTGTCTTGATCTATGCCTAGTGGAAACAAAGAACATACTAAATTGATAGCTATGCAGTAAGTAGAACCTTGATTTTTTTCATGGGGTCAATATGTGTTTTTGTCTCCCAAACTAGCGCTGCAATTCATTTTGTTCTGAGATCCTGCTTCAGACACCTTTATCTGTATCTGACAGACAACCATGTCATTCTCCTTGATGTATTTCTTATATTGATTTAGTTGCAAGAACAATGAGTCAGCTACCAAGGTTTTGTATTTGCCTCACTTTTTGAGACTAATTTTCTAGCATGGAATTTTATTTGGGCACTCCTTGAAGTAAATACCTAGAGAACTTCCTATATTCACCTGATACTTAGATCATGACATTTACATTTATATTTATCTTACATACAGTATGCAAAATTACTATGATATGTGTAGACTATACTTAGTGCTGAAACTGATAATGATTTGAAATATTTTGTTAAACTTTTGCAATGCCTAGTGGGGCTACAATTGCTGGTCTATCATTGGGATCTTCACTCAGTAAATTGAACACTAAAGTATGTATTCTTTTATTCAATCTCTAATCTTTTTCTCCTTAATATGATAGTAATTTTAATTAATAAGTTTTCTGGGTTCTACAGGTGCATGCATTTTCTGTTTGTGATGACCCAGATTACTTCTATGACTATGTTCAAGGCTTGCTTGATGGACTACAAGCTGGTGTTCGCTCACATGATATAGTTGACATTCAAAATGTGGGTATTACTAGTTTGGCAGAGATCAGTTTCAAAAACATACATTATTTTGTTATTTCATGTTTTAATTTTTTATTTTCCTTTTGTGTTATTCTGATCATAGTACATATCATTATCATTTTGTCATCTTGTTCTGTGAAACGTGTCTATGTTTCTTTAGTACTTGTATAGTAGATGCACTGGTGCTCCTGCACCTTAGATTTTCCTCATCATGTCTTAAACAAGTTTTGCAATTTTACTCTTCTGCTAAATAAATAGAATATGGTTGCATGTTGAGTTCTTTTGCTCTTAACTTTTTTTATCCAAAGAAACTTCAGGGGAAGAAAACTGGAATCTCTATCATATGGCAGCATTTTTTCTGGCAAACAATGATCAAACAGGAAAAGATTTTAGGGTTATGGAGATGATGGAAGCATTTAAGCTTATGGATACAATTAAAATAACTATGTTTCAGGTGGTTTATGGGCTAAATGCTTGCTGGATATTCTGAAAAGCAAAGCAAAGGGTAGGATTCTGGTGTTGGAGAAATGGATTTAATGTGGGGTTAGGATTTGTGATAAAAAAAAAAAAAAGGTTGGGTTTATAGGATGAAGATAGGGTTGACGAAGGGCCATTTCTGTGTATAATGTTCCTTTTTGGCTTTTGTGGATCTGATAGTTATTTGTAAAAATACTTAAAGCAGTGCAGGAATTCAGGTGAAAATTGGTTGCTTGAAAATCTGGATAGCATGGAAAAGGTAGGATTTTGGTGTTAAGGAGGTGGAAGTCAAAGTGGGTTAGGATTTCCGACCAAAAGTTTTAGGTTAAAATTGATGATAAAGCTAAGTGGGTGGTTATGCATAAGAAATATACATTCCATTACAACAAAATGAAATAAAGAAGAAAAAGAGATGCATGAAGGCTGCCCGGGAGCAGTACTATACATGAACAAAATCAGCAGAGTTTGTATTCATTTGAACAATCATATCATCTTTTACGACTCTACCTTGCACAGTAGCAGATATAAGCATAATCAATGATCTTTAAAAGAAGAAAATTTAAGATGCATGGGTTGCATAATTTTTCCATAATGCCATCTTCATCATGTGATAATTTGGGAAAACCTGTTCAACATTATTTTCATAAGAAGTCCTTGATTATATATCTTTTATAATCTGGTTATAAGGCAAGTGATTTTATTCCCTTTTCTTTTATTATTATTTATTTTTTTATATTGCAGGCCAAAGGATTGGGTTATGCAATAAATACCACTGAAGAGCTTAATTTTCTTAAAGAAGTGGCTGTTTCCACTGGCGTTGTCCTTGACCCAGTTTACAGGTTGGATATCACATTGTTCAATCCATAATTCTTAAAGCTTTAATTCCTTACCTAAAAGAAAATGAGGGAAAACGTGAGGAAAAAGAAAATAAAAGAAATTTCATCTCTTTTTGTTTGTTTATAAAATCTTAGGACAAAAACTATTATGACTTTGTTGACTATCTGTTCCTTGTGAAATTTTTTACCTAACTTGATCAGGCTATATCAAAAGAACATGGTGGGCCAAGGAAGAATATATTTAAAAGCTCCATGTTCTTGTCTTTTCTTTTGTTGCTCTTGAAACAAACAACTAAAGCAAAGGAAAAAAAAAATCCCTTTCATTCCCTTCCCTTCCCTTTCTTTCTGCCAATCAAGCTTCATGTTGTTCTACTTTATGTCATGCCACAATCTGTGCTTCTGAACTTGAGATGGAGAGATGGTGAGTTTCATGTATGTGCAACTTGGACAGATTGGCTTGACCCAACTCAAACTCAACCCGATGTTTGGGTGGGCTTAAGCAATCATTTTTAATACTCGGATTGGGTTTGAGTTAAGTTTTTAAAACTGAACTCAATTTAGGTTAGGCTCTAGACCAAGGTTCAGATAACCCAAGCCAAGCCCAAACTCGATTCAATATTATATTTATAATGTATATTATCCTATGTATTAGAATGTTCATTTTCTTTTAAGATGTTTAAGGAAAAATACTAAATTATATTATATCATATACTTTTTTCATTTTCCTAGAAAGATGCATTTTTTTTTTTTTAATCTTGAAATTTTGTCGCATTTACTATTTAAATTTTGATATAAATATATAGATTTTTTTTAATATAAATATTGTGGATGTATTTTGAATCATGCAACCCGAATCTTATATAACCTACCGGGGTCAAAACTGATCAACTCGAATTCAACTCAAGTTAGAAAAATGAGGTTAGGTTGGACCTAGGCTTAATACCTGGAATTAGATGTTAGGTTGGGTTGGGCATGGGTTGATTGTTTCTTAATTCGGTTTGACCTTAAGTTAGCCATCAACCCGATTTAACCCACCCATGTTGCAACCCAAGTTTTATGTAAAACTTTTTATGTAAAATAAAATTTGGAGACCTGTATGAAGAAATACATATACTAAGATAAAACCCTTTTGAATAGATAATCAACAAAGTATACTTCATTTGATATAACCAAAATCTGTACAACATTACTTTGTAATTTGTATATACCAAAACCTAATGGTTCATGAAGGGTCATATTACAAGTATTGAAAAAAAAAAAAAAAAAAAACTTAAACTACCTCATATCTCCAAAATGATTCAGTCATCCTATGGTACAAAGGCAAAATCCTAAAAAAGAATCTCAACATGTACAAGACAACATTTGATAAGCGCCACATGTAAAACTCAAGCATCAGCCTAAGCAAGTGTCTTCTGACTTGCATGTAAGAGTGGAAAGGATAAGGTGAATTCACAACAAAGTAGGAAAGTTTATGCTCATTCCATGTATATCCTCAAGATAGTGAAAGAAGTTTTTTTTTTTTTTTTGATAGGTAACTCATTGAATGACAAAGGTCGCAAGATAGTGAAACGAATTAATGCAAACATATAGCAATGCGCATTTTGATTTTTGTAACATATCAAAATATTTTTTACTTTTGTAATCATTAACAAATATGCAGTAATCTCAAATATGAATAAAAATAATAGGGGTTCAATCTCTGTTTTACCTCATCCATTCTCTCACTTATAATAACTTGAGAATCCCCACGAACATGAATACAATCGCAATGCTCCAAGAAGATGCTCTAACACAAAGAATGACTATTCTAGACTATCACCTAGGGACAAGTTATAGCCTATGTCTTTTAAGACTCATATCTAAGGGCAAGACCAATTGTGTGTCTTTAAAGATTAAAACCTAAGAGCAGGACTAGCTCATAGACCCACATCAATGTGTCTTCCTTGAGAGCCTTAGGGATTTTCATCTAAGGAGCCCTAGTCCCATATAACCAACATAACCAAATATAATGTATATAACATCTCTTAGATACTCCCCACATGTTGATCATTATCTGGGTATTATATGCTTGGATTAGACACCATACAATACCTGCCATATAGACATACCATGGACCTCCTTCATAGAATTGAAGCCATAATGCGTTATACCATCTCCAAACAACAACCATCATCATACAACAATGGTGGATATACAACTAGGACACCATGGGACATTGAAATACTTCACAATATTATATGAAAGATTTTGTTTTTTTGATAAGCAAATAATATGATTTTATAAATATGCACTAAAGAGACGGCACACTATAGTACATAGGATGTATACAATGAGTGCCAAAAGGAGCAACTAAAAGAAAGAACATAGAAAACAACTCTCTCCCTTAGCAAGAACCCAATCAATCTACAAAATCATTTTAAAACATAAAACCTATATCTATGTACATCTTCACCCACCAAAACAAATTTCTAAGAAAAGAACTTTTTAAGACTTGATCTGATTGCTCCTCATTGTGAAAAGGTCTTAGATTCCTTTCTTTCTATATGGTTCAATAAATGTATGAAGGAGCCATTCTCCTTATGTCTTTTACCCACAAAGGATCCATGCCACCTTAAGAGATTGACGATAGCAACTTGCACCTAATGAATACTAGACGAAGTGACAGCAATTGCTAGAGGACCTTGTCTTGGTACAGTTTAGTAGAATGTGATCTATAGACTCTTCCTCGTCTGTATAAAGAAAACATCTACCGACCAAAAACCACCTTCTTCTTTGAAGCTAATCTAGGGTCTAACACCTTTCCTCAACTAGCCTCCAAAGTGAAAAAACTTACTTTAGAAGGTACCCATGAATTCCAAATTACACTTGTTGGAAAGGAAATTGCTTTCCCCGGTTCCAAGGTGGCATATAAAGACTTATACTAATTATTTCTTGGGTTCATCTACACCACCTTATCTTCCCCCTCACCATCTACTCCCACTCCTTGTAACCTTGAAATTATTCCTCTACAATGTCTACATTATCCAATTCCCAATCATTTAAAAGTCTAGAGAAACAAGGGTTCTAATGACCCCTCTCACTTGATCCCATAAATCTACTACCCAAACCTCTTTTGAAATGACTAAGGCATATAAAGAAAGGAAAAAAACACACAAATATTCATTCCCACAACATGTACCCTTTCAAAAACTTCACCTTCCTCCCATCACCCACCACAAAGGAAGATCTACTATTCTGTCTCACTCCTTTATGGTAAATTTTCATGGCCTGACCACATACTTGTCTCTTGCTTCATAGGACCGCCAACCTTCTTCCTTTCCATATTTTTCACTGATGACTTGATTCCAAAATCCTCCTCTTTTGGTTGCACATCACCAATTCCATTTGCACAAAAACACTTTATTTAGCGTGTGGGACTCCCAAGCCATCCAAGCCCTATTAGAGGAAAGAAATTGATCTTTCAGCTCCTTTTTAAGTGTCTCCCACACGCTGATCCTCGGCCTTACTAATTCAGCATCATCATTCAATCTCGTGCGCCACCATAGCTTTGCATCTCCAAAGAGATACATGGTGGTGAGGGTTACTTGCTCTCTTGGAGGAATATGGGCAGCATTAAAATACTGCTCCATTTCCCAAAGAAAGTTCTCCAAATCCTTAGCATTTTGCACCCCGCTGAAGGGTTTAGGTTCAGGAACTTGCACTTTAGGTGGGGCTGGTTCCGAAGCTGCAAATGCTCCCTGAACAACAACTTGTTTCAGAACCACAATTTCCCCTTCAAGAGACTTGATCTTGCCCTTGAACCCCTCTAATATAGTTGTTAGGGTCACCACTTTGTTCCTCCAACAACTTATTCTGGCTCTCAAGCATACCCCGTTGAACACTAAGTTCATTGAAAGCATCAGCCACTCTTGCGGATATCAAGAGAATCCCCCACGTATGCCTCCAGGTGTGCGATCTGTTCATGAATTGCCTCCATGGAACTGCTCCTTGCAGCCATCAAGCTCTAATACCAACTGTCACACACAAAATCTAGCACCAAAATTTTACATATGTGCGGCGCTTAGCCACCCCTCTAAGCCAGCCTTCCAACAGCCCACATGAGATTAAATCAAAGAACCCACACAAGCACACACGAGTTTACAGGGCACCACCCCCAACTTGTATTTAATTACTATCCCAAATAAGAATACAAGACACGGATTAGTAAGGCTCCTACAATAGCATCGGCGAGCTCATGCTCTCTCAAGATCTCTCTCTCTAGATTCGTCTGTATGGTTGTGTGAATGAACAAGTGCTCAAGGAGGTTCTCCCATCCCCCTTAAATAGAGTGACTGCCACCCACTCCTTGTTGAACTAGAACTCTTCCTCATAGGCCAAGGCACCGGCCATTCCCACTAGGACTCTGAGTCCTACTCAGACTACAATTAGGAACAAGGACTCCTACTCAATCTCGAGTTCTTGTGCTTCAGGACTCTATCTCCTTGTGCATCAAGACTCTAATTCCCCTCTAAATTAGGAGTCTCGTGCATTGAGTCTCTTCCTTTAGGCATTAGGACTCAGTCTCCTACTCTGGCTAGGAGTCTTGTGCATCAGGAGTCTCCCTCCTCATCTGGAGGCCCATGCATATATATAGCTTGTGTGTTATCCAAGCTCTCTTTTTGGGACCACCCATCTAAGTCATCTTATGTGTGTGACTCGTGTGCGGCTTGTGCGTGTCTCGTGCACTTCCTGTGCACGCGGCCTACGTGCAGCCTGTGTGCGTGGCTCCATGCACTCACCCAAGTGCTACAACCTTTCAATCTAATGCCACCAACCCTTTGTTACCTTGTTCCTTTGGAGAGGAGGCTCCCCTCTCAGCCAGTCTATCAGCTTCCCTTGTAGGAGAACACCAAGATATTCATGCTGACAAGCTACCTAAGCTTTTAGATAGCTGAACAATCTAGGAAATCCATGGATCCAACCTCCAAGGCCCTTTCCTATCTAAGACAGCCAAGATAAAGCTATTATCAAATGCCACTCTACTATAAGGTTTCGAAATCCATCGAAGCTGCCTTGTTTTGGCCCTTCCAGCTAATATCTCCTTCAGTGGCAAATCATATACCGACTACCTTAGAGAACACCATAAAAAGTTCATAGCCAGGGTCTCTAAATAAACTACCAATCCCTGTCTGCTTAACCAATGAGTATCCCAAAAAATTGAGATTACGGAATCTTATACCAAGGGAAACCAATCAGCCCTGATGAGATCTCTCCTCTAATGAGATAAGAGATCCCAAGAAAAGGTGAAATAATGAATATCATCCTGCAAATTGTTAAAAATTCTCCTCATTGAATCAAGAGTGTTAACCTATATAAAGGCTTAGGTTGCTTTTAGATAGAGATGAGAATATGCAAGGAACCTTTCATGCTTCTTCAACAACGATTTAAATGCGCTCTAATGAAATTTTGATTCTCCTAAGAGATGGCTTTCCAAGGACAATGGTACTACTTCCCAAACCACAAAGCTGGCATTCCGCCCAGTATTGTGCAATCCATAAATGCTCATAGTGACACTATACCATAATCAAACACACTCAACTGTGACTACTTACTGACAAAAACATTATTTGTTATAGGCTCCTCCATCCAACCCAAAACCTTCTCACATTTTTTTACTCAAGTCAATTTAATGATCTTACTTCCCCCAAGTTTCAACCACAGTAAGATCTCTGACACAAGTAGTTATTATCTTCAAGGGAGTTCTTGTTCCCTGCACTTATTTGATTTGATGGAGAAAGGGGGAAAAGTACTCAACAAAGATAAAATGGAATCAATCATTTGACTTAGGAAAGGAAAATCTTTTTGGCAGAAAAACCTAATTTGGTGGTTTCAATTGGGAAGAGGAAGCTCACTATTTTGAGTTTGGGGTGGGGGGTGTAAGGCTGTAAAAGTGATGAATACTATGGAGAGATTTGCATCTCTCATCCAGTAGTTACATGCTGCAGAGGGAGTCGTCAACCTCCTTCCCAAAACTTTAGTATGCTTGCCTTTTATTCTGGATATTGAGTGACTGAAACTCATGCAATTGACATAATGACATAACATTCCTGTCACGCAACAGAGCTTTACCAACATATTTTTGTTCATCCTTTTTAACATGTTGGCTCTCTAGAGTGATATCCTTTGTTAAATTATTTAGGCCTTCCTTTTCACTTTGTCCGTTGTCTAAAAATCTTAGTTGTTATTATTGGTGGATCGTGGGGTTGAGACAACAACATAGCTAGTGAAGACAAAGTTTCAACCTTGATTTGCATACATATAATGAAGCTATAGTTTGATGAGTGGAAACTTTGTTCACATGATATTTTGTTTTGGTTCTGCTTTCATTTTAGTGGAAAAGCTGCTTATGGAATGATTAAGGACATGGCTGAGAATCCCTCAAAGTGGGAAGGGAGAAATATCCTCTTCATACACACAGGCGGACTCCTTGGGCTTTATGACAAGGTTGAACAGATGGGATCATTGGTGGGGAAATGGTGCAAAATGGACATCAATGATTCTATCCCAAGGAAAGATGGTATTGGAAAAATGTTCTAGTAAAATAATTCATGCTTGCATCTCTTCAATCCCCACCTCAAATTCCAGATTAGGTATGCGTCTCATTCTCTTGTTGTGTGATGAAATATGGTCATAAACTCACTTTTAGAGTTGTAACCATTGAGATATTGCTATATGCTTTTCTGGTTCATCTTGTCTCTCTCTCTCTCTCTCTCTCTCTCTCTCTCTCTCTCTCTTTTCTACTTTTCATATTCAGCCCATTCTTCATATTTGTTGGTTCATTTTAAGTGTTTTTAACAATATCTGTTGTTGATTGGAATGAAACATAAGATAGGTTGTGCTAGAAAGTCTTTCCCCTTCATTCCATTGTGATGGGAAGGACTGGCTTTTGTTTTCTTTTTGGCTAACATATAGTTTGCATTTACCATGTAAAGGGATTATGTTTTAGGGCATCTAATAAATTTCTCTTTTTTTGCCTTTTTTTTTCCCTTCTTGGTATGTGGGTATTGTCTTAGATGGTTGAACTAACTCATTAAGATTATAAAGCTCATAAAATATTTATTAGCAAAAAACCTAGAAAAAAAGATGCACTTGATATAAAAATAAAAAATAAAAAATTAAAGAAACAAAGGTCATGTTTAGTAACTATTTTTGAAAGTAGTTTTTCATTTTTCAGAATAAAAAAATAAAATAAAATAAAACAAACATAACATGTTTGACAACTAAAAAAATATAAAATAGTTTTTTATTTCTTAAAATAAAAATAGAGTTGTTTTCAATTATTTTTTTAGGGTTGTTTTAAAAAATAATTGTACAAATATAAAGAGTAATTAAAAACAAAACACTACATCTAAAAGTTATTTTTAAAACATATTTTAAAATATAGAAAACAAGTTAATAATGTGTCAAGTTTTGGAACAAGTATTTATTTTACAAAATATCATAAAATAGTTTTAAAAAAATTGTTATGAAAAATTATCTTCGGAAAAAACGCTTTCCAAAGAAAACCTCTAGCCCTCTTGTTGCCCATGTCTCTCTCTTTCTTAAATGCAAAGAAATTAAATTAAAAGTGAATTAAAAAATGAACAAAAAAAAAAAAAAAAATCATAAGTACATATGAGGGTCCCAAAGCAATCATCTATGTTAGACTTTGATTTAAGAGTACGTTTGACAGTGATTTTGAGAAGTGTTTTTAGTATTTTTTATACTTGAAAAATGAAAATTTTCAAGTGTTAGAAATAACAAAAACACTTTCTAGAATTACTATCAAATGCATTTTTACACTACCAATTACAAAGACCAATTACAAGGGTGAGTTTAGATTTCAGTGTTGTAGTGCTAATTATAAGGGAGAGTAATATCGTCCTTTATTACCAATTAAAAGGGAAAACATAGCAAAGGTGGTTTTTCGGGGTAGGGTTGATCAAAATGAATTTGGGAATTTTAGGTTTTTACTTTTTGATTTTTTTGTTTTTTAGATATATAATTTTTTTAAAAAAAAAGTTATCTTCTATTCATTAAGGATATTTTGGGTGATATTAAGTTATTAATTTAACATCTTTAAGATAAATTATATACCAAATTTTGGGTGTTATAGTACATCTTTCTTATCCATTTATCCCATCATATGATATTGGAAGCCCTAAAGAATAATTATCCCTAATATAAAATTATGTAGGATTATTCTAAAATTTAGCAAAATTTTATGGGAAATTATATCTAAGGTTACAAAATGAGGTTAATAAAAAATAAAAAATAAAAAATAAATCTATGCATGCAAGGATGTATCTCAATCCTTTGCCGGATAATTCTATTTTAAAGTGATCATCATTTTTATTTTTAAATTCAAGGGAAAGTTATCAAAAATGGTGGCCCACGAGTGATAATTCCCTTTAAGGATCGCCCTGTTTATAAATTTTTGTTAAGTCTTCGCGTAATGATCGAAAAAGTTGACACTTTCAAAATCCCAATTCCACCATTTTTTGTCTTTTCCTCTTATTCTCACTTAATTTTACTTTTTAAATTTTTTCCTCTTTGTACTATTTTAGGCATTACTAATATTATTTTTAAATATTAATATTACTCTTAAAATTATTATCAATATCATTCTTATTAACATTATTTATTATTTTATGAGTATTATTTATTCAACTTATTATTTATATTGTTAATATTATATTAACAAAAAATATTAGTATATTTTTATTATTATTACTACTACAAAGAAATCTTAGAAGATAATTTTTGATTTTTTAATTCTTTAGACTTGTAAACTTTATTAAAAAATTATTCTTGTTTGTCTTTTGCTTTATATGCTATATTAAGACTAATTAAATTATTATTATTATTATTAACACTTCATTAATATTTATGATAGAATTTTTTTATTATTAATTTTATTATTAATATTTTTAATAAATTAATATTATATCCAAATTGTAGGTATGACAAAAATGTATTGATCTTAATAATATAGTATAATAAAACAACATTTCTAATCCTATTAGATTTGTTACAAAATTTATGTACAATATTTTATGTATTGAACTTACAACATAAATACACTAGAAGTACAATATTTTTTTACATGACTTAATTTAGTACAAAATGTAGGTAAGATATTTATGTATTGAACTTATAATATAAATACACTAAGAGTACCATATATTACTATATGTCTAAATTTTGCTTTTTAACAATTATAAAAGTAAAATTTAATTATAATATTTTTTTTTAATAGTTATATTTATAAAACTAGTAATGAATTTATGAAATCTATTTAATAAAAATATAAAAATATACATTTTTTTTTGTAATATATTTTTAATGTGTAATGAAATTTGATGATATAGTAAAAACCTTTAGAAGTAAGACTATAAAAATTATAGAAGCAAAACCTGTAAGTATAGATTATTTGTTAGGACGAGAATGAGAATTACCTCAAATAAATAAACCAGTAATAAAATATTCAACATCTAGTAGTTTATATGAAAATAAAAAAGAAAGTGCAAGTATAATATTTGGAAATTATAAAATTGTAAATGTAAAGGTAGAGTCAGGTAGTGAGATAGAATCTATAAATATCATACTAGAAGATATTTTATTAAACATCGAAATAATAGAAAGCTTATACAAAAATTCAGAACTACTTAATATAATGTTAAAGAATTTAGTAACCCAACGATACTAAAAAAATAAGTATATCAAGAAAACTTTATTGATATAATGTGGAAAAACTATACAGACGAGTAAATAATAGAACAACTTTATAAAACCAATTTGATAAAAAAATTTATAGATATAGAAATAATAAATCAATTTATTATTTAACCGAAAGCTAAAGAAAACTTGAAAACAGTCTCAAATGAGTTAGTAAATACAATAAATATAGAAAAAAAATTTGTAAATGTAAAAACTGAAATAATAAGGTATAGTAAGCCCTACTGTAAGCCAAAAGGATCTCAATGGAAAACCAAAACAAAACCTTCATCTAGTTTTTTACAACCAATATATGAATATGGAACAATATTAGATATATATAGTACACAAGACCTTAAGAAAACCATAAAAAATTGGGGACAATCCTTAAATTCAGCCAGTGTAATAGTATCATTTGTAAATCAACAAGAAATTTATGAATTTTGTAAAAGCACCCTTAGAGGAACTGTATTACAATTCTTTAGAAACATGGAACAAGAAAATAGTAGTTATTTTCAAGAAGTTAGAAATAATTTTAGCATATCTGTATTTATAAATTTATTCCTTATCACTCTATAAGGAATTTACAACTTAAATCTTTTGTACAACTCCTAATGTACTCAAGTTATGTTTAATGCAAGTGATGTTGAGAATGTAAGCTCAAATAATTGGTTAATGCAAAAGGGGTAATAAATAGGAAATCAAGAAATATAAACAAATAAATTTATAAATGAATTTTTTTCTGTTACATCATGTCATGTTTTTTAAGGCTCAATCCCAATAATAGGAAGCCTATATAAACCTTAACTACTCACATTCAGTCTTCCATTGCTTCAAAGAGAGGAGAGACCTAGCTACCGACCCTCTAAGAGGACTTTTCCCTCACATGTCAGGATCTAGAAAGAAAGTCAAAAAGCGGAAGGTTCTTCGTTTGCTAAATCTACCACACATACAAAGCATCTTCACTAATAAGATTTGATAAGAGAATTTCCAAATCCAAGGTAAAACATTATTCTCTAGATTTAAATGTTTTTAAATGCTTTTTACTTTTGTTGTGTAAATCTAGAGAGCCTTTAGGATAGTTTGTATTGACTTTAATTAATCTAAAGCTAGGAATGGAGTAATTCACGGATTCCTAACAAACACAAATGTAGAAAAATTAAGTTAACAATTTAAATGAGGGTTTATCTAGATTTAAACCTATGAGTAAGTGGCTAAAAAGGGTTGTTTGTTCATTGGGTAACCAAAATATTCGATCTAGCCATATTGAGATCAAAGGTATCATTTGTATGATTTATCATGAGCAAGGGCGATCACGTAGCCAATGTGAATGGTTCAATTATGGGTACTCATCATTACATAGTATAATAGAATGATCTTTTGAAGTGTCTAAGATTATCATTGTAATGTATGATGATTTCACTTATATTTGAAATTAAATGTTATATAAGAAATTCCATTGTCATCTTGGTTATATAAATTATTGAACTATGAATTATCATAAAATGAATCATTTTTGCATTGGAAAGCAATTCATTTTAATAGATTAAAGTATACATAATTGATCAATTCCTTTGTTTATTATAAATATATTATTTTTTATATTATTTAAATAATTAATAGAGCAAATAATATATAAAAAAAACTATTAATAAATATAATTCAGTGATTTAATTGTTTTTCATGCAAAAAAAAAAAAAATTGTATCAATCAAAAGAAAATAATTGGTCAAATTATTAAATAATTAATGAAGAAAATAAAAATAAAAATAATAATTTGATGAAATTTTATTATTATTATTATTTTTATGTATAAAAAATTCGATACCAAACTAGATTTTTTAGTTATCATTTTTTAAAAATATTTTTTTCATATTTCTTAGTCAAACACATTTAGAAAAAACATAAAAAATATAACCTCAGACTCATTTAAAAAAGAAAACATAGAAATAGAACCTATTTTTAGAAAATGAAAATAAAAACCAAAAGTAGAAAGAGAAAATTTAATTATTTTTCTTAAAAAAAGAGAAAATTTTGAACAAATGTGAACCTTTAAGGCTATTTTTGTTTTCGGGATAATACAAAGAAAATACGGAGAAAAAATAGATTAAAAATTAATAAATTATTTTTATTTATTACTTCAAACTCATTTTGTTTATTTTAACTCATCGAACATAAAGATTAAATAATTTTAAATTATATAGGTTTTTAATTGGCTTTAATTATATATATATATATATATATATATATATATATATATATATATATATATATATATATCAAAAATAATATTTTTTTAGTATTCTTCGAGCCAAACTAAACCTAAAAATCCTTCTTTTAATCAACCTCCCATTTGATGTTTTTTTTAGCACTTGAAAATTACTCTGTCCTTGTTGAAATTGCAACTGATTTTGATGTACTCAAATCCAACAATAAATCTGATTAAGATTCTAAGCACATGAAGGCTTCCAGCATTATCAAATTGAAGTGGAGGACCAGCATCTTTTCTTTTTTCTTTTTTCTTTTTTTTATGGCTTGTCACTGCTTTATATTTGACAAAGTAATGCTTCCTGTTGTACAAGGACACCCACGTGAACCCAAATTATTATTTTATTTTTATCATCCAATAATAATTATTAGAATTATTGGTTCTAGTTTTTACTGCAAAAAATAAATATAGATTTTAGTATATTAATAAAGACAGAATATTTCAAATAAATATTAAAATCACCATTGCTTTATGTTGGTTTTAACGTATCAAACAAAACTGCAATTGCCAGTTAGAATTTTAACCCTTATCTTATCCATTTTCATCATTTTTTTAAATAATAAAAGTAATTTATCATGAACTCCACCGCGACACGTCATTTTCTTTGGTGGATTCTTTCATGTCGGCACTCCTCCTGTTGTCCTATGTGCCCAAAGGATGAAGTGTGGGACCGCGATCGAGTGACTTCGTTTTACGGCATTAAATCGGAGAAGAAACGTATTCAAAATTCCATCCGTTAGATTAACGGCGAACCACCTACGGACACGTTGCAATGATGACATCTCACCAACTTATTCAAAACCGTCCGTCGAAAACCTAAAGAAAAAGGCACACGTGGACAAGTGTGAAGGCATTCGCAGCACCCTCCGTCACTTCAAGCCAGCTCAAAATCGAAACAGTTTTCTAATCTCAATGCTACGAATTGAATTTTGGGACCAGCTCTCCAGTCTCAACAACCTCTCCACTCACGCTCTCCATCTTCTCTCTAAAAACTAGAAAGGACAGCACCACTGACCATCTCGAATCCATTCCTCACTCCAAAATCCGAAAGAAGAAAAAAGAAAAATGGCGATCAGTACCACCATCTCCGACTCCTCAGAGCATTTACACTCCACCTTCGCTTCCAGATATGTCAGAGATCCTCTACCAAAGTAAGATATTAAGATTGTTAATACTGTAGTTTTTTTAATTTATTTCTCAATTTAAGTGTCGCACGGATGCTTAGGAAATATAATTGTTAATTATTGAATTGGTAGATTTAAGATGCCGGAGAGATCGATACCGAAGGAGGCGGCGTTTCAGATAATAAGCGATGAGCTGATGCTGGATGGTAACCCGAGACTGAACTTGGCGTCTTTCGTGACGACTTGGATGGAGGAGGAGTGTGATAAGCTGATCATGGCTTCCGTTAACAAGAACTATGTGGACATGGATGAGTATCCAGTCACCACTGAACTTCAGGCATTTCTCCCCCTCCTCTTTCTACCTATTAATAACTGTTCTTCTTCCTTGGATCTAGGGTTGGCAAATGATGAAACTAATTTAGTAAGATTTCGCCATAGAGGTGGAGGTGGTTGATTTTTTTTTTTTTTTTTAAGGAAAAATAAATAAATTTAGTATTAATGTAGTCCTAAAAAGACCACGTTCAACTTGGATTTTGACTGAGGAACAATAATAAATTGAAACTTATACCAAGTAAAGAAAAAGCAAATATAAATATTGATTTAGGCCCTAATATAAAATATAAAACAAGGATGAATTGAAATTGAACATAATCAGCTTGTTGGTCCACATCGTGTTGTTGTTGTTTTTATTTTTATTTTATTTATTTATTTATTTATTTTTAATTTTCTCATTTAAGGCCTAACTAATAGGCAAAATTCAAGGTTTGGTAGGGTTTTTTCTTTCTTATTATTATTTTCTTTCTTTTTAAATTCCAAAATTTTCGTGCAAGAATAGTCTAACCCCTCTCCGTAACTCCCAATTGACTAATAAGAAGACTGAGGGCATTATAAAAATTCCGACTATCATACGACATTTCATAAAACTTAATATAAATGGATTTTAAGTTAAATTATATTTAAGTCATTAAATTATTAAATAAAATAATTTAAATATAATTTAACTTAAAATCACTTTAAATTATTAAACATTAAATAGTCACTTTTAATAATTATTGAAAAACAATCCTAATAAGTCCTCTCCTAAGTTTTATAAATATTTGGTATTAGTTGAATTGGTGTTTGAGTTTTTAGATTTTTTTTTAAAAGTGTTAGACTTGTTAATCATTCAAATTATGTTTTATTTAATTTATAATCTTTATATATTCTATGAAAAGTCATTCAAATTGGTCCGTAACTTTTTCATATTAATTAAATTGGTTTTTGAGTTTCAAATTATTTTTAAAAATTAATAAATTTGTTTACCTAAGCCAATAAGAGAAAATTTAAAGAAATATGTAAGAAAGTATATTTGAAAAATTTTAGGCCTGGTGAAGAGAGAATGAAACAATAAGGAAATCGTTTTTTATGGTGTTTTTATTTTTTATTTTTTTAAAAAAAATTATTTTCATATTTTCATAATTTCCTTTCATTCTGTAAAATAGTTGAAAAGAACTTCCCTTTTGATATTTGAAAAATCTTCAATAATAGTCATAACTCACATAGAAAAACAAGCTCGAATACTTATGGGGTGCTTAGTAAAATTTAATACTTATTAGTTAATGACTTAAGGTGAAGTTAAATTATATTTAAGTTATTGACTTACAACTTATTACTTAATTTTTATTTTAAGTATTAAGGTTGTTTGATAAAATTAACTTAAAATTTATTCTAAATTATCAAATTAATATATTTATCTTTATAAATTATAATTAGGGCAAAAGAGGTCGAGTAATAGTAAAGGTCATGAAATGGTGAAAAAGATCATAAAGATAACTAATGCAAATTGTCGTAAAAAAGTAAAATAAAGCTGTGAATTTACGAATAAGTTAATTGTTTTTATTTATTACTTGAAGTTATTTTTTTTACTTTTAAGTCATGTTATTAAATTATTTTATTAAATATATTTAATTTACTTAATGACTTAAATTAAGTTATTAAACCATTTAAGTTTTTAAGTTGGTTTACCCAACACCGACCTAATGTTCACCTTAAAAGCATGCTTGGAACTTTAGAACGAGGAAAGGGAATGGGAACTCCATTCCATTTCCCATTTATTATTGTATTTGGATTCCATGAATCACAAATAAAAAAATTCATTAACTAACTAATTTTTATAGGGGTTTTAATTTGATATTGTAATTAACTTTTATTTCCTCTCTTATTTTCATTCCTTAGCATCCCTCTACTGTGCATGAATAGGAGATAAAACTAAGAATCTGTGCATGAATAGGAGATAAAACTAAGAATGAGTCGTAATATCATGTAAAAGAGATCTTAATAATGATTTTTTTATTTTTTATTCCAATTTATATTAGTAATCCAAACACACAGTAATGAAGGGGAAATGGAATAAATTTCTCATTTTCAATCTTATTCCTTCTTGCAGCATATTCCGAATATACCTTTAAATTTGTAGTTTGATTGTTAGAAGTGAATTAATTAAGAATTTGAATTCTTCAGAACCGGTGCGTGAACATGATAGCCCACCTCTTCAATGCCCCAGTGGGTGAGAATGAAACAGCAATTGGTGTAGGGACTGTGGGCTCATCGGAGGCGATCATGCTGGCAGGACTAGCTTTCAAAAGGAAGTGGCAGCAGAAGAGAAAATCAGAGGGCAAACCCTATGACAAACCCAACATTGTGACCGGAGCAAACGTCCAGGTTTGCTGGGAGAAGTTTGCAAGGTACTTTGAGGTTGAGCTGAAGGAGGTGAAGCTGAGAGAGGGGTACTATGTGATGGACCCTGTGAAAGCAGTAGAGATGGTGGATGAGAACACCATTTGTGTTGCAGCCATTCTGGGCTCAACACTCACAGGAGAGTTTGAGGATGTGAAGCTCCTGAACGAGCTTCTTACCGAAAAGAATAAGGAAACAGGATGGGGCACCCCGATTCATGTTGATGCTGCCAGCGGAGGGTTCATAGCTCCATTCCTGTACCCGGATCTGAAATGGGATTTCCGTCTGCCACTAGTCAAGAGTATCAATGTGAGTGGTCACAAGTATGGCCTAGTGTATGCAGGTGTGGGGTGGGTGGTGTGGAGGACCAAAGATGACTTGCCAGAGGAGCTTATATTTCACATAAACTACCTGGGATCTGATCAACCTACTTTCACCCTCAACTTCTCCAAAGGTAAATATATCCTCAAATCCATGCTCTTAGGGTGTTTTTTCTAACAAGTTGATTGCCTTCGTCAAAGCCAGTAAACATTCAGAGAGCCTAGTTGGTAATTGTTATTATCTCCCAAAAATTAGGATAACAAAGTATCTTCAGGATGCTTCAGTCTAATGCCAAAAACCGCTAACAAGTCAGGGGTGGCAAAAAACACAAAATGATCATCCCAGTGGAGATGAATCAAACTCAACCAATTTAAGTCAAGTCTTTCAACGTTTAAATTATTGGTTCAATTCGATGAAAAACCAAACTTGTTGAGTTGATTATTGGGTTAAAAGTTTTGAGTTAGTTTGAGCCAAATAGTTACATTGTGTTTTCTACAGCATTCAAATGACCATTGTGTCTGATGGGCAGGTTCTAGCCAAATAATTGCTCAATATTATCAGTTTATAAGACTGGGGTTTGAGGTAATCTTTATAACTATAATTATTCCTTGTAAGTTCTGGGTCTGTTTGCAATCTTGTATGATTGAGTTTTGGCTATGTAGGGTTACAAGAACGTCATGAGAAACTGCGTGGACAATGCAAATGTGCTGAGACAAGGACTAGTGGAGACAGGACGGTTTGAAATTGTCTCCAAGGATATTGGGGTGCCCCTGGTGGCCTTCTCTCTTAAAGACACAAGCAACTACACTGTGTTTGAGATATCTGCTAATCTGAGAAGGTTTGGGTGGATCATTCCAGCATACACCATGCCACCCGATGCCCAACATATTGCTGTCCTGAGGGTGGTGGTAAGGGAGGACTTCAGCCGAAGCCTGGCAGAGAGACTGGTTTCAGACATTGAGAAAGTAATGAGGGAGATGGATGCAGTCCAGAGTCGGGCCGCCACTAGAGCTACCCATGTGATAGCTACTGTGGATGAAACACGGGAGGGTAAGGGTGAGGGAAGTGAGAAGTTGAATAAGAAGACTGGTGAGGAGATTGCCATGTATTGGAAGAGGGTAGTGGATAGGAAGAAGACCAACGGAGTCTGCTAGACCACCACCAAATGCGTCTTCTAAATGTTCCTAGTTTGTATCTGGAGTGTCAGAAATGGGGATCCCTGTCTCTCTTTTTTTAGTAAGCTTATTGTGGAATCTTTCTCATCTTAACTTGTGCTTATCTAAAACCATTTTGTGTTATTCACATTTATTCAAGTGATCCACTAGTGAAAGATGAAAGTTGGAGATAGAGCTTCCAACAATCCTCTAAATGTGTAGACTATCGTAATAAGCATCATAAGATATTAACTAGCAGTTGAAAAACTTATAAACCAAGTAAAACATTTTAAGACCACTAAATTTGATTGAGCCAAAGAAAAGAAAACACGTTCTCAGGATTTCTAATTGGCAAATTTCATCCTAAGTTGTTTGTAAATGAACTGATATTGTAATACTTAGTACTAATGAATTAAATAAGCAATAATGATTATTTTAGTACTTAATTTTAAGCATGCTTAATTAGATGTTAAAACTAGTTTAGTGTTAATCATGTTTAATTATGAATTAAGCTTTGATTAAGATTAAGTGGGATTAGTTAATGACCTAAGCATGCTTATTAGGTTCTTAGGGACTGATTAGGGCTATGAAAACCTAAAGAACTAATGGGCAATTATGAGTTTTATTTTTGATAACTTGAAGGACTAAATTACAAAATTGGGAAATTGGAGTTAGTGGAATGCCACCTCCTACTTGGGTGGATTGCTGGCAGCCATGTGGCTTGCCACCTCGTGCTTGCTGCATGGAGACCCCTTTAAATGGGGCTGCAACTCGTTTTGCACCAATTCACCTGTAGCAACTTGGGTTAGAGAGAGGATCTAGAGAGAGAAAGTGTAGATTTGAGGTTAGCAAGTTGTTTAATTTTGTAATTTTCGTTTATTTTGGTTTCTAATGGTGTGCTGAAAAGAATTAACGATAAAATTTGTGTAAAAGTTGAGTGTAATTAGCTATAAACCTGTTTTAGTTAAAAATCACAATTAATTAAGGATTAAAGTATTTTAGCTTAAGTATTTTATTAATGGTAAAATCAACATGAATCTTTGTTTAATTTGGTTTGATTGAAAAATAGATTAGTAAACATGTGATTAATTAGGTTATTTTGACAATTAGGACTTGTTAATGGTTAGGTTTAAGGAAAAATCAAAACAATTAGTATTTGGTAATTAATTAGGGAAATTAATATGCTTTGTAAATATTGTTTAATTCAATTCAAATTTGATTTGAAAACCTGTACGTATATAGATTAGAGAATATGAGAATTAAAAATTAGCAACAATAAATTGTATAAATTTTCATGGTTAGGAAACCTAAATTATGTTGTTTCATTTCAGTTCCTTGTAATAGGCAAAGATCGCTTACTTAGAAGAAACACAAAAAGGAAGTCAATGTAAGGTAGGAAATTTTATGTTATCCCATAGTGTATTTGATTTCTTTCCTTGAAACATTTATTGAAAATTTCTATGATTTCATTAAATGTTTTAATGTGTCATTACATCTCGATTTATTGTGTTGAAATGTTACATTGAGATTGGAACATATATTGGTGTGGAGATTCATGGTTCTGTGTTGTGGAAATGGTCTATGGTGTGGTTGCATGGCAAGAAGGATATGGAATAATCATGGATGATATTCAGAAAATTGGTTGGTGGGAAGTGTCTATGTAGTGCTACAAACATTATCTTCTGATATATTGCTTATGTGGGACCATGGGTCCTTGGGTGAAAGTCTCAAAAACCCTCAAGGAAGACACTCCGATGTGGGCGTATGGGGTTGGTCCTGCCCCTGGGTTTTAGTCCCTAAAGAAACGGGGTTGGTTCTGCCCTTGGGTATGAGTCCTAAAAGACATGGGTATGACTTGCCCTTGGGTGATGTCCCAGAATAGTCATTATTATATTGATCGAGTATTTTGTGGAGTATTGATAATTGATGTGTAGATTGGTGGGGGTTAACAGTTTATCAGTTGTGAAAGGATGGATGAGGAAAAGAAAATATGAAACCAACAAACATATGCATACATGTTTGACATGATTACACATTTGTTAATGGTTATAAAATGTTTATCATGCATGCTATTAAACGTTTAATTCAAGGTTTTTAAGGGTATGCTTAGGATTGTTATAAAGTTTCCTATTGAGTTGTGAACTCACCCTATCCCTTACACCTTTAGATGCAGGTCAAAAGACCTATGTAGGAAATAATGCTTGAGCAATGCTTTACTGTAATTGGATGTTGTTTGCTCGATTGAAAGTTTTTTGAGGCTTTGCCTTTGTATTAAAGATTGAATCTTTTTGTAGGAATGATGTAATATATATAATTGTTAGGTACACTTGTAGTAAGGGCTACTCGTAGTGAACAATGGGGTTTTGGTATATGTAAATTAACGTGGTATAAGTTTTTTTTAAGAAACGAATCATATTTTGTTAACTTCAAGTTACAAAGTTTAATACAGGATGTACTCTTTATAACAGATTTTGCATATCCTCTTTTTGCACAAAATCAAGCAGGAACTCAACATTTAAATTTTTGAGAGCACTTATACTGTATTTGAGTATCAATTGTTAAGTTTGAAAAAAAAAAAAAAACGGGATGTGACAAATATTGTTCTTGAACACTGATTTCATACAAATAAATTGAAGATTGCAGATGAAGTCTTTCTAAAATACCTTGATTTATCTAGTGCTGGTTATTATGGGCACGGTTAGCACCCCAAGGTTTGGATCTCTATGGAGGGGCTTGGTCATGGAAGGTTTTTCAGTTATAAAAATAAATAAATAAATAAATACTAGAAAAAAAAAAGACAAAATTCAATAATTTATAAGCTATTGGTAAAAAAAACTCTACTTGAATCAGTTGAGCTCTCCAAAACCTCCTTCAATTTGAATTCTATTCATCAAGCCTTATATTTATTTGATTATCTAATACAGAGACAGTGAAAGGATGAAACTTAACATTCTAAAGCTGCCTTGAAAGCATATAAATGGGAGGTACATGTGGTCTATCATGCATAGTTGTTTAGTTGCTTCTTCTTAGTTTGTCTTCCCTTTGATTTTGCATGGCTGTGAATTTTGCTCAAGTATGATTGTCGCACAATAAGGAGTAACAATAATCAGAGAAGAGAGGTGAACCTTCCAAGCATCTTTTGAAAGAAAAATTTCTTCTAATAATTCAATAATTTTTTTATGTAACATCTAAGAGACAAAAATATACAAATTAACAAATAAAACAAAAGAGTAAAAAACTAGAGTCTAAACAAATATTATCTAAGTGTCTCATTCTACAATATCAACACAAGCCATAGATGGTTCTGGCAGCGATAGCTAACTGCTATAAGCTTTAAAAAAACTAAAAGCCCTAAAAGAAAACCACAGATGTAGACGGGACTTTTACCTTCATCGAAGCTTTGGGATATTTGTCGATGCAAGAGACACAAACCTAGGTCTGACCCACATATCTCGTTTTCAAACCTTCGAATATAAGACATATAGGTTAGAATAATATTGAAGTATCTAACCTCAATATAAAACGCAAGAGAACAATTCAAAAAATAAAATCAGGTTTTAACCCCAAGCCACAACATTGTGGCTTCAGATCTCCAAAGTGTTTGGTATCTGATTTGAGCACAACTGCAAAACCTTTTTTTTTTTTTAATCTCAAATTTGATAGTTCACACTTAGATATTGCATTTAGGAGGTTTTGGAGGCAAAAGATATTCAGTAGATATGGAAAGGTGGCTTCTTTTTAAAGATCTAAATGTCTAAAAATCCTTTAGAATTGTCTAAAAGGAAACCACGGTTCATGAGGATACCCCAATTCCATTTGTAAGGACCATATTCTTTCAACCATTCTAAGAACAAACTCTCTGGTATGATTTATTGAAATTGAAGCCAGTTTTAGGAAATAATCAGTTTTCTCATTTTCTCTAAAGATCTAAAAAGGCCACATTCCATTATCATAAAGTTACATATAATGGAGAAGAGTTGCATGCTTTTCTTTTAACTCACCTAGTTCTCCTTTCCTAATAAAAAGACATATATATTCCATAGGAATAAAGAGAGAACAACAATCCCTACAATTTTTACACCAACGTTTTGAGACCACAAGATTGGTTAATTCTTTGATTTCCACGATGTGATTAGTTAGTTCTTTGATTTCCATTATGTTAAATCATTAGGACATTGAAACGAAAGGCTAAAGACTGCAGTTCTAGTACTGGAAAATATATACAACAGTATCAAAATATGAAGGATGATGCCTATTAAGTGAAGATGGCCACTTAAAAGAGTAAATAATTAGAAAATACCTTAAGTGTCATTACAATTTAAGAACCATGTGAAGCTCTTGATCAGCAATAAAATTCTCGATCACCATCTGATGGCAACCTATATGTGCGGGTAATACGGATCTGAAGCAAAAAATTAAAATAATAAATAAATAAAGCTAACTTTAGTGAACTGAAAAGAATATATCAATATGCATGGTAGACATCCAATAGAAAATGGCTTGTTTGTATTAACTGAAATGTAAAATTGGGTCCATTTTCCCAAAATATAGAGATTGTGCTTAGATGTCATGATACCAGACAGGCTGCTGAAAAACCTGAGACAAGAAATAATCATGGAGGCTCATATCAATGATCTAAACATGATCCGTGATATATTATCATAGACTCAAGATGACAAGACATGAAAAATACACAACCACACGAGAGAGAGAGCAAGTTTTGACAACCAAATCTATGGCCTTAATTTTGACCATCACAGGCTCAACGGTGTTACTTAAGGATTGGAGTACATTTTGTTACCAATTATAGTTTGACCACTTAGATTGTCACAGCCAAATCTATGACCAAAAATTCAACTAATGTTACTAGCATAAGTTCCACTGTGTTATATTTTATCTGCATAAAGCCTGCATGCTTGCAACACCAACTTCACAAAATCATGCACACAAGATCATATATCACCTGAGCAAATGCATAAATTGCACGAAGGATTCTAGCATAATCAGTTCCAAGCATTTGAATGACAACATCTGCCAAAAATGTTCCCCACAGCCTGCATGAGACACCAATGGATACAAACTGGTCAAACAGTGAAACCAGAAAATGCAAACAAAATCTACGAACCTGTGTGAGGAAGCTGATCTGACTTTTGAAGTAACAAAGCTGATATCAGGAAGCGTTTTTCAAAAGGACACTCCATTTGAAAAAACTCATTATTAGAAGATATTTTTTTCAGATTGATTAGCTTAACCATTGTATCAAAAGAACTATTAGTGTCAAAACCTCCAATTGCAACCCTGTTCTTTAAGAGCACATGAACCCCAAATCTGGACTATTGTGTTCTCATAGCCCACTATCATTATTTGAAGCTCATAGATTATGGGTTTTTAATTAACACTCAAATATGCAATTTTCTATAGGTCAAGTAGAGAATTTTATCATCTTATTTGAGTGCTAATCAGCTCTTTTAACTCAGGGTGTTCCCTTTTCTATCAAGCATTATTAATCAAGTTTGAGCTTAATTTTAGTTGAAGATGCTGCATACCTAAAAGGTGAGCCAAAGTTGATCAATGTATGGAATCAGGTTGCTCCACCACTATCGGCATAATAATATAGATTAATTTTTTTAATTTGAGATTTACTCGAAGTGCTTCATGTGTTTAATCCTACTCCTGTGGATGGAGATTGAGCAGGTTGTATTTTGAAGTTGT
Organism: Vitis rotundifolia; assembly: GCA_030254885.1. NCBI lineage: Eukaryota > Viridiplantae > Streptophyta > Magnoliopsida > Vitales > Vitaceae > Vitis > Vitis rotundifolia. The sequence continues at coordinate 11,510,893 of CM058167.1, forward strand.
TTCAGGTTTAAAAATAAATATGGAAATGAGCGAGCTTATTAACATAGGGGTAGTAAAGGAGGTTGAGAAGCTCACCTCAAGTTTTGTGGTTTTAGAATTGTATGGACTGAAGCAAGTTTTGCATGTAAATATATGTAGAAATTTCAGAAAATAAATTCTGAAATTTCTGGACAGCAGAAAATCAAGGTTTTGGGTATATGACTGGTGGCCTCTAGATAGAAACTAGAAACAAGTTACTTAGCAGACAAAGTAAAAAAAGGGAAAAAAAATAAAAATTGGTTTAGGTTAGAAATATAAAGAAAAAAGTGGCTGGTTTGTGGAAGCAGTGCACACACAGCAAAGAAAAAAATTAGAGAACCAAGAAGTGGGCACACAAACAAAAGCACAGACGTGCGCACACACACACTTCAGCACCCATTTCTTAAATCAGGATTATTGAGACGTCTCTAACTCATACAAGGGTCATAGTCTCCACATGGTTAGATTATTGGGACATCTAAAACTCCTACAAAGTCAATGCATGGTTAGTGGTTAATAAAGTAGGTAAATATTGACAACTTGCTATAAGTTAAGAGATCTAAACAAAACATCAGCCTGCTGTGCCTTGTGCCTTGAGAGTTTTTTGTCCATTGTGTTGTTATCTTGGGGTTGTGGCAGTGGTTTTCCTACTTGATAAGTATTTCTTGGATTCAGCATCCACCCTCACCCCCAATCAAACACCCCACTGCCCCCCACCCTGGACCATCTTTCCCTTAACCGTGTTGTTGTCATGGGGTTGTGGCAGTGATTCTTCTACTTGGTAGGTCTTTCTTGGGTTCACAAAACTGACTCAAATATGATAAAAACAGGAGGCCAAAAACAGAGAATGTATACAATTTTCAGACTCTTCACATCAATCGAGAAAAAATGTATCAATCCATGACTAGGAATAAAAAATTTACGATGACTTCTTTTCAAACAATTATTGCACTTTTTATCAATCACATTTCTTCTTATTATTTTCATTTTTTATTTTTTTAAAAATTGTTCTTATTTAGAAGGCTACAATTCCAATAAATATACCAATTATCAAAAATTGGAATTGTATATAAAAATGGAAATGGTAGTGTTTTAAGAGTTTCTAATTCTTAATACTATTATAAATCAAACCAAACACATGGTTTTACAACTATTTAAACAATATCAAATGTGATAGACATTGTCTTAATAGTTTGTTAAGTTCATTTTCTTGTAATTATTTTTTTTCTAATTTTTGAGCTTTTCAAAATAACTAGCATAATGTGTGTCCCCATCGCCGAGTCAGCAACCACAACTGCTTATACCACATTCTTCCACTTTAAATATAATGCCATCGTTCCTAACAAGAAAAGGAGCAGAGGCATAAGAGAAAATACACTGGGCCAAATAATGCAATTGTGCTCCTCAATCCTAGGTATCTGGATGCAGCACCTGCAAAACCCTGGTCCAATAATTGACAGTGAGAGAACTGACACTGAAACAGTAAGAAATCTCAAGCAAATATTCAGAGTCCTACTAGATCAATATAAATAGGAGTATTAATATTTTACAATAATTATATTACCACAACTTAAGCAATTATCTTTCCTCTTTCCTGACATTTTATCTTTTCTAATATTAAAAAAATAAAATATGATTTCTTACTATTGATACCCTGCTAAATTGATTCAAACGTTACAGGATCAAATATCTCAAATACTAGAAGTTTATCAAGAAAACAGTGAATTTTAGCAATAGATAAAATTCTGAGGTAATTAATTTACTGTTATGAATTACAAGATACATTGCCTCAAGTATATCAGCATCTTTTTGTATGTATACATGTAGCAGCAGCTGTACATTCCATACTACCCCATATATAAGATTGTCTGTTGATGCTCCTATTAATAATCACCCATTTTCAAGACATTCTATAATATGGTAATACATTATTTAGTGGCAACATATGTTGAAGATGTGAAAATGCATTTATGGCAATGTAAATCATCAAAAAGACACACCTGTTTTGCTGCAAGCAAGGCTGCACGGGACTCCAGGTTAATAGCTGCTAATTGTCCTCCCTGAAACCAAATAGTGCAGGAGGCAGGTTAGTTGTCACAACCAGAAGATAGCTGAGCTGGGATTAATCATATTATGGTATATCAGCCAGGGTAGCTGTCTCTCATATTTTCAATTAAAAGAAGAGGGTAAAATTTAATGTTCCAGCAAACCTAAATGGTGATCAACAAATAAAGCCGAGCAGAAGATGACCAAATCTATGGTGCAGTAATTGACATCTAAAGAAAATCTAACCCAGTAAAGTTTTAGAAAAGAAAACATACGGTTAAGCAAGTGAACATTATTTAGCAGCTTGGTTATGATCTAGTTTAATGAGCCACAAGCACATTTGTATTAAGCAGCAAGAAATATTAGAAAATCTGCACATTTTATTAGTAGACCTAAAATAAGTTGATACACGGCAAAATAATTTGTCAATTCCCAACATGTGACTCTCACTTGAGTAGCATGTGGCATAAAAGGTAAATCAGTAGAGAAAATTTGACAAGAAGAATTGAGATGTACCCCATGCATGGGGTGTCTAGACAATGATCCTCTGTCCAAGGTATTTCAAGGATAGAACCTTGTGAAGAGCATCAATGATGCATTTTTCTATCTAGGGAGCCTCAGATGTGCCAATATATGATGGCCTCATGATGACTCTATCCTACCCTTTACTATATTAACTAGATATCACTCTTCTAGATAATATCTGGGACCTCAGCTAAATGGCCAACTCTTTAGTGTTCCTAGGCTATTTTTTCATATCCAAAAAATGGAAAAGAATCTTCAATAGTCCAATAGTGCATGATAAATACTTCTAATGCCAATATTGTAGAGAAAATTAAGTGAAGTAGGCTAGATACAAAGTATGCAAAGGTGCCTATAACTTCCCCATCGAAACCTATGACAAGAGAGAATGATTTTTGGATAATGCTTGTATATTCACTGGGTATATTTACACCCTATTTATGATGTTTACAATGGGAAAAGGAAAAGGAAATTACTCTATTCTAGGTCTAAAATTATTACTCCACCAAAATAGCCACAAATTACATGAAATAAATAAGTTACTTAATTAGTCCCTAGTTATAGGAATTAAATTGAGAAGTAAATCAAGTCAACAGTACAGAAAAAGAAATAAATTCCATTCAAAATCTCAGCCTATTTAGGCTGTACAATCTGACAATTACTACAATTCTTCAACACATCTCCTCAAGCTATGAGTAAATATTCTTCATTCCTGGCTTGTTTGTGACAGATTAGAATGATTGAGCTGCAAGTATCTTGGTCAATATGTCTGCCAACTATCTTTATGAGGATATATGGGGGGTGCATACCAACCCACTATACAATTTCTTCTTGATGAAATGATGATCAATTTCAATGCACTTAGTTTTGTCATGTTGAATTGGATTGTGGGCTATTCTGGTAGTTAACTGTCGTCACAGTATAGTTTCATAGGACATTTCCGACTTATTCGAAGATCACAAAGAAGAATGAAAATTGAGATAGAATTTTTCACTTCTATTACTCGGAGAAATGTACATAATGTTATAATCAAGGTTGACCTTCTAGGATCAAAAAAGGGAAACATTACTACCTATTTACAGCAGAATCCGAGGGATACAGAATAATTCTTAGTCAAACACCTAACTATACAATTCTATTTTAGGAAGAAAAAAAATACAAAATATTCAAACACAACTCAACCACAATCCCAAGATTATCACCAGAATATTTCAACACTTCCCCTCAAGCGGATGCAAAATGTTTTGCAGTACCAACTTATTTAAGAACTTATGAAAAATGGTCCCTACTAATCCTTTGGCAAACACGTCAACTGGTTGTTTGGTTGTTGAAACGTAGGGCATGCAAATTAGTCCACTGTATAATTTTTTCTTAATGAAGTGTTTGTCTATCTCCACATGTTTAGTTCTATCATGTTGAACGGGGTTGTGAGCTATGTTTATGGTTGTCTTATAATCACAATAAAGCCTCATATGATCTTGAACTTTCACTTTCAGATCTATAAGCATTGGCTTTAACCGTAGTAGCTCGTAAACCACAAGTGTCATGGCCCTGAATTAGACATTGATCGCTTCTTGCTCCTTCAAGTGACTAAATTTCCTTCCAATACCTTAGTGTAGACCTCCTATCAACAAGGTAACCTACCCAATCCACATCTTTGTAGCCTCTAGCTGTAGATTACCAGTGTTGTGGTACTTTACTACTTTGCCACCTTTGCCAGGGGATGCTTTAAGGTAGGTATTTTGTATACAACATCTACGTGGGATTGTAATGGAGAGTGTATGAATTGATTCACAACACTAACTGTGTACATAATGTCGGTCTTGTGTGTAATAGATAAATTAGTTTCCTTACCATCCTTTGATATGTCCCTCCATCAATAGCCACTTCTTCCTTCTTCTCCCCTAGTTTATGGTTGACTTCAATTGATGTTTGAGCATGCTTACAACCCAGTGAACCTTCTCCTTAAGTAAATCAAGTACATATTTTTGCCGAGAAATAAATATCCCCTATTTTAACCTTGCAACTTCAATTCCTAGGAAGTTTCTAAGACTTCCATGGTCTATAACTTCAAAATCATTTGCAAGGTACTCTCTCAGTTTACCAATCTCTTCTAAATCATCTCCGATTACCACAATATCATCAACATAAATTATTAGAACTAGTACCTTGTTTTGAGTGAAATGGTTGATTAATAGAGTGTGATCCCCTTGGCTTTGTTGATATCCCCTCTTGATCATTGACTTGGTAAATCTATCAAACCATTGTCCGCAGAGATTGCTTCAGTACATATAGGGACTTCTGAGCTGGCACACCTTATTTGACCCTATCTTGTGTGTAAATCCAAGTGAAACATCCATATGTACGTCCTCTTCTAAGTCTCCATGCAAGAAGACTTTTTTTACATCAAATTGTTGTAAAAGCCAGTTTAAGTTAACTACTAGGGATAATAACACCCTCACTATATTCAGTTTGGCTACTAATGTAAATGTGTGGAAAATCATAAAATATGTGGGAGATTTGATTTAGTGCTGTAAATTGGATGTTGTGATTTGATTTACTGGAGTAAATTAGGGGATAGAATCAACTAAGTCAATGTTTCTAATTTCTTTTTATTTATTTATTTTTTCTGATTTCAAGGTAGTAATTTTTTGTACAACCATATTTATTATTTTCTTCCTTTTGCATGGGCTCAAGAGTAGTCTTATATATATGTTGTAATCCTAAGCTTCAAAGATATAAAGGAACAAGTTTTTTTCTCTAAAACTTTCATGGTGTTAGAGCCAATTTTCTACTGGAAGTGATACATTTATTGCTGGCAGGAGTTTCAAGTACCGGATTTTTTTTTCTAGAACTATTAGGCTACTGGTAGGACAATTTGATGTTGGGAATCAACAAGGAGAATTCTGGAGATTCCTCGCAATAGGTATCAATGCCTCCATTTCAAGTTTCATCTCATGGCACTGGTGATAGTCCTTCACTGCACATCACCACTCATAAACTAAGTGGACTGAATTTTCTTAGATGGTCTCAGTCTGTTAAATTGTTTATTCGTGGGAAAGGGAAACTAGGATATCTAACCGGTGCAACAAACATGGGACTCAGAAAACTCCATGATCATGGTTTGGTTAGTGAATTCTATGCAGCTAGAGAGATATGTCAAGCTTACATGTTTTTACCAACAGCAAAAGAGCTGTAGGAAGAGGTTATAGAAACTTACTTTGACCTTGGGAATTTAGCACAAATCTTTGAGTTGAAATCAAAGATCCGTGAGATAAAGTAAGGAGATCAAGGTGTGACTAAATATTACAACATCTTAAAAGGTCTTTGGCAAGAATTAGACCTATTTTATGGATTTGAATGGGTATGTGCTACAGATAGTGCCTGTTTTAAGAAGATGATGGAGAAGGAACAAGTGTTTAAGTTCCTGGTTGGGCTGAATAAAGAATTAGATGAAGTCCATGGACGAATCCTTCGTAAAGAGCCCTTACCCTCTATTTGAAAAGTGTTTGCTGAGGTTCGAAGGGAAGAAGGCCACAGATCAGTCATGATGGGAGGCTCTTCTTCAACTATTCATGAGAACTCAGCACTTGTTGCAATCAATTCTGCTGCCAGCGCTGCTGCCAATGCTGGTGGTCAAGGGATCTCAAAGAAAGCAGGGGGTAAAGGGAAGATATGGTGTGATCATTGTAACAATCAATGGCACACTAGAGACACCTGTTGGAAGTTGCATGGGAAGACACAAAATTTGAAAAATAGTGGCAGATTTCATGAGAGAAATGGCCAAGGCATGTAGGCTGCAACTGAGTCCAAAAATCATAACTGAAGCATCTCCATTTGGTAAAGAGCAACTAGAGCACCTGTATAGGTTATTCAATCAGTCTTTACCATCTTGTTCTCTAACACAAACAGGTAAATCTCTTAGTGCTTTAAGTGTTCATTCTAAAAATTTTACACCATGGATCATAGATTTTGGTGTTTCTAATCATATGATGAGCTTGTCAATTTTGTTTTTGACATATTCTCCTAGTCCAGGTAACCAGAAAATTAAAATTGTGGATGGATCATTTCATCCATTGCAAGGAAGGGTTCAATCCCTATTTAAAAAATTTTGACTTTAGAATCCATTCTTCATGTCCCTAATCTTTCATGCAATTTTCTTTCTCTTAGTAAACTAGCAAGGGACATGAATTGTGTTGCTAAATTTTTTCCCTCTTATTATGAATTTCAAGACCTATGCTCGGGGAGGACGATTGGTAGTGCTAAGGAGATTGATGGACTCTATTACCTTGTTGAGGATCCTATCAAGAGTACACAAGCTCAAGTTGCAAGTAATGATGTTTTTTCTTTCTCTATTGAACATCAAATAATGTTATGACACCGTAGGGTAGGTCATCCTAATTTTTCATATTTAAAACAATTGTCTCCATCTTTCTTTAAGAATAAAATCCTTTAATGTTTTAATGTGAGGCATGTCACCTATCTAAACATCATCGTGTCTACTTTCTTGCACGACCTTATAAAGAATCTAGACCTTTTCCATTGATACATAGTGACATTTGGGGACCCTCATGTGTCCTTAATTGGAACTAGGTGGTTTATCACTTTCATAGATGACCACACTAGAGTTTGTTAGATTTATTTGTTGAAGGAAAAATCAGAGGCAAAAAAGGTTCTTAGAATGTTCCATGCTATGATAAAAACACAATTTCAAACTCAAATTCAAGTACTTTAGATTGATAATAGAAAGGAATATTTTAACTTTATTCTTGGAGATTATCTACTTGAAAATGAGATCATACATCAGTTTAGTTATTTTGATACCCCATAACAAAATGGGATTGCAGAGAGGAAAAACCGTCACTTAATGGAAGTTGCTAGAGCCATCATGTTTACATTGGGGGTACCTAAAAGTTTTTAGGGAGAATCTGTACTCATGGCCTCTTATCTAATTAACAAAATGCCGACTAAAATTTTTGGTTTTGAAACTCCTCTTACTCATCTTTCTAAGATTTATCCTCGTACAAAAATATTTTCCTCAATTCCTTTGAAAATTTTTGGATGTACAATATTTGTTCATATTCATAAAGAACATAGAACTAAGCTTGATCCACGTGCACTAAAGTATGTTTCTGTGGGATATTCACCTATAGAAAAGGGGTATAAGTGTTATAATCCTATCTCTAGGAAAATTTTTGTTAGCATGGATGTAACCTTCTTTGAAAATCAACCCTACTTTACTAAAAACACTCTTCAGGTGAAGAGTATGGTCGAGGAAGATTGCTTTTGGGAAATGTCTTTACCCTTGCCAACATTGATGACAATGTGAGTCTAAGTCTTTCACATTCTTCTAGTTCGGGTCTTATGGGGTAAAAAAACTTAGGTTCAAGTTCAACTCTTCAATCGAGTTCTATTGTGTCAAACAATGAAGAAAACAATGAAGAATTGTTAAAAGGGGGAGAATCACTACAGATAAAATCTCAAATTGAGCTTCGTGTCTACATAAGAAGGAGAAATCAACAAGGTAATCCAAAAAGTCATACTCTTGCCACTATCCAAGAGTTAGAACTGGTCATAAGGACCTATGAAGGTATAGTTTTACTTACTCTCTCTTCAAGTTTAGATTCTAATACTTCTAATGACCTTGATATTCCCATTGCCCTTAGGAAAGGAACCAATTCTTGTACCATACATCCTATTTTTAAATATGTGTCATACCATAGGTTGCCTAATTCCTTTAGAGCCTTTAATACTAACATGTCTTCAGTGGCAATTCCAAAATCTATACAAGATGCTCTAGTTGTTCTTAAGTAGAGAGAAGCAATCATGGAAGAAATGAGGGCTCTTGAAATGAATGGAACTTGGGATTTAATAAGTTTGCCAAGAGGGAAGACAACAATAAGATGCACGTGGGTTTTTACTATCAAGTATAAGCCTGATGGTTCAATGGAAAGGTATAAAGCTAGATTGGTAGCCAAGGGCTTTACACAAACCTACAGTATTGACAATAAAGAGACATTTACACAAATCCATTCTTTACATTTGGCTGTTGTAATGGCTAATTTAGATTGATTACAAGCGACAATAAGACTCAAATTGTGTAAATGGAGAATTGGAGGAGGAAGTGTATATGGATTTGCCCCCTAGTTTTGAGCAATCATTTAAAACTGAAAAAGTTTGTCATCTTGATAGTATATATAGATGATGTCATCTTGATAAGATTGTCATCTTGATAGTATATATAAATGATGTCATCTTGATAGGTGATAACATTATGGAATTGGAGAAATTAAAGGGGTTACTTGCTAAAGAATTTCAAATTAAAGATCTTGGTCAATTGAGATACTTTCTTGGTATGGAAGTTGCAAGGTCTCGAGGTGGTATATTTGTTTCTGAATGAAAATATACTCTAGACTTGTTTAAAGAAACAGAAATGTTAGGTTGCCCTTAAGGCCTGACACAAGTAGTAAAGGGATGGGGAGGATTTGTGCGTTTCATGTTCAAGTCCCAATGGAGATAAAAAATTTACCTATAAAAAATATAAAAAATAAAAAATAAAAAATAAAAAAAACAAAAAAACAAAAAAATGGGAATGTTAGGTTGTAAATTAGCTAATACACCAATTGATCCTAATAGGAAATTGGGGTAAATAGAGTTAAACTGAAGTGTGGATAAAGGGCGCTATCAACATTTGGTGGGTGAACTGATATATTTATCACATTCATGTCCTGATATAGTGTTTGCAGTTAGCATGGTCATCCAGTTTAGAAACTTGTACTGAAGAATGTTTTGAAGCCGTGTATCAAATTCTGAAGTATCTTAAAGGAAGCCCAAGGAAAGGATTGTTGTTTGAGAAAAAGTGGCATATGTAGATTGAGGTGTATATTGATGTTGATTAGGCAGGAGATAACAAGAATAAAAGATAAACTTCAGGTTATTACACCTTTGTTGGAAGGAACTTCGTAACTTGGAGAAGCAATAAACAAAATGTTGTTGCTCGAAGTAGTGTAGAAGCTGAGTTTCGCGTCATTGCTCGTGGAATTTGTAAACTCATTTGGCTGAAGAGGATATTAGAGGAATTAAGGATTCCTCATGAGAAACCTATGAAATTATACTGTGACAATAAGGCAATGATGAACATAGCCCACAATCCAATTCAATATGATAGAACTAACAATGTTGAAGTAGATCATCATTTCATTAAGGAAAAACTTGAGGGGGGACTAGGCTTTATGCCATATGTTCCTACAGAAAAATAGCTAGCAAATATCCTAACTAAAGGCCTTTAGAAGCAGCCACTTGAAGTTCTAGTAAACAAGTTGGGACTGTTAAACATCTTTGAACCACCTTGAGGAGGGGGTGGGGGTGTGGAAAATCATAAAATATGTGAGATTTCATTTAGTGGAGTAAATTAGGGGATAGAATCAGCTGTGTCAATGTTTCTAATTTAGTTTTTATTTTATTTTTTCTGATTTCAGGTATTAATTATTTGCACAATTGTATCTTTTATTTTCTTCCTTTTGCATATACTCAAGAGTAGTCCTATATATATGTTGTAATCCTAAACTTCAAAGGTATAGAGTAATCCTAAACTTCAAAGATATAGAGGAACAATTTTTTTCTCTAAAAATTTCAATTTATATCTAAGTAGTCAACCCCGTATGTTTGAGTGTTTCCCTTTGTTACAAGTCTTGCCTTGTACTTCTCCAATGTACCATCAATTCTACATTTAATAATGAAAATCCATTTGCACCCAACTGTTCTTTTCCCCTTTGGTAGACTCACCATCTCCCACACATTGTTTTTTTCCGAGGTCCTCATTTTGTTTTTCATAACTTCCTTCCATGGTTCTACGCTTATGGCCTCTTGAACATATTTTGGAATTTCATGGTTGGCTAATATAGACATATGTGAGAATAATTGAACATTGATTTGCGGAAAAATTGTACATCTTATAGACAGCTACACAATGAAAAAAGGAAACAAATTAACTCTTAGAAATTTGTCCCAAAAATCATGGGAATTCTAATTCTAACTTTCCTAATTTCAATTTTTATATACAATTATTGACTTTCCTATTAAGAGGCTAAATATCAGCCATTATTCCCTATCAAATAAGGGTCAAAAAGGCTAACTAGTCAAGACCCCTTCTCAAGTTGGTGAATAGATGTTTTCTATTCCTAGCTTGCTAGCAATCATCTGAAAAATCTGACTTAAGAGTCCCCTAGTCAAAATATCCACCAATTGTCTTTCTATTGAAACATAAAGAGTATAAATCAGGTCATTATCTAGCTTCTCTTTAATGAAGTGCCTATCAATCTCTATATGCTTTGTTCAATCATGTTAGATGGAATTAGGGGCAATGTTAAAAGCCAACTTGTTATCATAGTACAACTTCATTGTTCCTTCCCATTTAATCTTGAGATCGTCAAGAATGATTTTAATCAAAGAAGTCCACATATTCCTTGCACCATAGCCTTGAATTCTACCTTTACACTTGACTTGGCCACAACACCTTGCCAAGTAACTAGGTTTCCTCCTAACCATGTGCAGTAACCTAAGGTAGATCTTTGTTTTACAATTGATTATGCCTAAAATGCATCAGTGTATTCTTCCAAATTTAGGTCCATATTCCTCTTAAATAGAATGCCTTCTCCAAAAGTGTGTCAAATATTTGAGAATCCTGTAGATTGCCTCTAGATGGCTATTTTTTGGTGAATGCATGAACTAGATGATCACACTCACAGCATAGGCTATATCAAGCCTAGTGTGTGACAAGTAAATCAATGTTCCCACTAGTCTTTGGTACATACCTTAATCAACTGTTGCCTCATCCTAGTCATCCACAAGCCAATGATTCTGTTCAATGGGAGCATTGGTTGGCTTACACCCCAACATCCTGGTTTCCTTTAGGAGATCAAGGACATTTTTTTTTTGTGAAATAAAGATGCCCTTATTCGAATGAGCGACCTCAATACCCAAGAAGTACCTCAGCCTCCCTAGATCTTTAATGTCAATTTCTGCAACATGATATTTTTTAAGCCATTTAATTTCTTCTAAATCATCCCTAGTCACAACTATATCATCCACATAAATGATTAAAACCTAACCTTTCTAGATGTTGAGTGCTTGATAAAGAAAGTATGATCTCATTGACTTTGTCGGTACTTCATTCTCAGCATAATTTTAGCAAAATCTCTCACACCATGCCCTATAAGATTGCTTATGTCCATATAGCACCTTCTTTAGTCTACACATAGAATCACCGCTGAAGTTGCCATCAAATCCTAGTGGAGAGCCTCCATGTAAACTTCCTCTTCTAAATCACCATGTAAGAAGACATTTTTAACATCAAATTGCTGCAAAGACCAACTAAAGTTAGTAGCCAAAGATAATAAGACTCGAACAATGTTCATCTTTGCCACTGGTGCAAAGGTTTCTTGGTGATCCCACTTCATAAGTCTAAGTATGCCCTTTAGCTACTAATCTAGCTTTGTATCTTTTTAGAGTCCCATCAGCTTTGTACTTCTCAATGAATACCCACTTACATCGAACTAGTCTTTTCCCTTTAGGAAGTCTTACAACCTCCCGTGTTTGATTTTTCTCAAGTGCTCTCATTTCCTCATTCATGGTATTTCTCCAATTCTCATCCCTAAGTGCCACTTGAACTGTTTTTAGGATTTCTAAGGGACTTAGGTGACTAAGTAAGGCTTTATGCGAGGGTGACAATTTATCAAAGGAGACAAAGTTAGACATAGGGTATTGGGCTCATGTTCGGGTGCCTTCTCTAATGGCAATAGGCAAATTTAGATCATTACAAACAAGTTCATCCACATGCTCTTCCACAAGCTGGTCAATGTGTGGTGAAGGATTAGGAGAGGGAAATAGTTCAGTACCTATTACGGGATCCACTGATTATACCTATTGGTGCTTAGGGTGAGATGACTTCCTTCTTGAATAGACTTGCAATGGTGCAGTGATAGTATTGTCGGGTCTTTTTTCTTCTAATGGTGGCTCAAAGATACCAAGTGGGTGAAGGGGCATAGAAGAGGTCATGGGTAAGTCAAGATAAAGCCAAGTGACCCTAGCGCAATCATCTATGAATGATACAAACCATCTAGTACCCGAAATATTTAGAATTCTTGAAGGACTTCATACATCAGTATGAAAATCAAAGTAAATGGATAAAAAGACTTTTTTAATATTCAATGGAAATGAGGCTTGATGGTGTTTAGCCAACTCACAGACTTCACAATGGAATGCACTAACATTTAAGTTTTGAAACAGGGGAGGAAACATTTTTTTCAGCAAAAAAAAAGGGTGGATGCCCCAATGTAAGGTGACATGACCAAATCCATTCCTTATTTGATGAAATTCAAAGAGGTAGGAGAATGGTAACCTATTACTATTTCCACAACAAGCTTCAAGAAGGTAGAGTTCCTCCTATTCTTTAGCACGCCTAATCATCTTTACCCATAGCTTGACCCTAAAATACACAATGAGTCGGGAAGAATGTTACTTCACATTTTAAATCTTTGGTGATTTGATGGACCCATAGAAGGTTAGCAGATAATCTTAGGACATGTAATATTGATTTAATGATAGAGTGGATGACAAATATATTGTGCCCTAACTAGCCATTGTGGCCAATGTACCATTAGCAACTTTAATCTTCCTATTTCCAAAACATGGATGAAGAGAACCCATGGGAAGAGTTTTTCATAGGGTAAGTAGCACTTGAGTCAATGACCCAAGCACTTGGAAAACAATTTTCTGAGCGTGCAAGGGAGCATGAGGAACTAGGATTACCAAATGATGCAAGAAAGCTTCTAAGCTGATTTATCTCATCTTTCTTGAATTGGCCAATCTTGGAGTTGTTTGGTCCATTCTTCTTTGGGCTGATTTCTTCAAAGTGAGCAACATATGCCTATCTGCCTCACTACCTATTCTCAAGTTCTGTCACATACTTGCTGAAATTATTTTTCACCTCAAAATCAGCCATTAAATGCTTCACATACCCGCTAGTTACTCACCTTAAAGCTTTCTAACAAGGTTGGATACAAAAGAATTTAGGGTTGTTTTTCAAATCGGGGTGTTTCTTTGTCACTAGCAGAAAAATACCAGCAGTTGCAGAACTTTAATCTGAATGATTATTCCGAAAAACACCTAAAGCTCTGGTATCATGTAGGCATATGTGAGAATAATCGTATATTGATTTGAGGAAAAATTGTACATCTTATAGACGGCTATGCAGTAAAAAAAGGAAACAAATTAACTCCTAGAAGTCTATCCCAAAAATCGTGGGAATTTTAATTCTAACTTCCTAATTTAAATTGCTATATACAACTATTGACTTTCCTATTAAGAGGCCAAATACCAGCCATTATTTCCCTATTAAATAATGGTCATAAAGGTTAATCAGTCAATAGCTAATTCAGTGATGAAGGCACGGAATTGGGGTGAGAGTTTTTGTAAAGACATAAACTGAGAAAGAGGGTGAGCAATGCAAGACTGAGTCCCTTTTCTAAGTGCAATAGGCAAATCTAAGTCATCAAAATCTGATTATCTGCTTCAATACCTGTTTCAAAGTCAAAGATTGGATCATTTAAAGCAACAGCAGGCCACCTTTTTTTGGAATACACATTGAGGATAGGTGGCTTAGAACTATTGATTTTTGTAGGAATTTCAGTGTTGAAAGAAATTTTAGACATTTTTTCACAATTATGATTCAACTAAGCAGTAGGGGTAGGGATAGAAATAGAGAGGAATGTTTTTAGAAGAGTATTAAATTTAGTACGGTAAGAATTATTTTACTGCTGGTCTGAGGAGTTATTCCAACCAGAATGGTAAGAATAATTTGAAGAATCCCACCACCTATTTTCCATATTACTTTTCTCCCTTTGAAGATGTTGAAGATGGGTGTTCCCATTGTCTGGTTGATTTTCCACAAAGATTACATCCCTTGTAACATACTGTTTCCAAGTTGGTTGATGACTTGATGATAACACTTTTATCCCGTTGCTGTGAAGGGCTCTAGAATCAAGTTTCTTGCTCAAGTGGCTCAAGATATGTACATAAGACATACATCCAAAAATTTTGGAGGTAATTTGCCAATGCGATGAAAATTTGGAAAAAGAGTACTGAGTTTTTCTATTAGGGTTTTGTAATCAAGAATCTTGGAAGGCATCTTATTTATTAAATACGAGGCTATTAAAATAGCATCCCCACAGAATGTTTTTTTCGAATAGCAAGGCACAGGGAACTTCAAATAAGGGCCTATTTTTCCTTTCAAGAACCCCATTTTGTTGGGGAGTGTCTATACAAGAAGAATGATGGAAAATTCCTTAATTGTCTAGATCAATCAAACTTTGGTTTGAAGTACTCCCTCCCATTATCAGTTCAAAGGGTATCTATTTTGGTCCCAAATTAGTTTTGAATAAGATTGTGGAAGATAGAAAATATGGATGAGACTTTTGATTTAGATTTCAAAATTTAAATGCATGTAGAATGAGTACAATCATCTACAAATCTAACCAACAAAATAAAATGTTCATGTAACAAAAATACCTCTTTATCTCTCAAAAACAGGGGAAGGACTTTGAGAGGTTTTTTCCAAAAATCACTATATATCAAAAACAAGGGAAGGACTTTGATTTCAAATAAAATGTTCATGTATCAAAAATACATCTTTGTCTCTCTAAAAATCTTTCTCTTTCTACTAGAATTCTCTCTCTGCCCTATTTGAGTCCCCCCTGTACGAGCTTTAATTAATTTTATTTTTCTACCCTTATCTCTATGACTGCTAGTGACGTCAATAGCCACCACTATAAATGCAAACCTTCACCTCTACACCCTTTTTTTGGAACATGATCTAACAGTAAATCTTCTTATAAGTGTTTTTTTTTTTTAAAAATTCATAAAAAATATTGTTTTTTCAATTTTATATACACAATCACATCCAGTTATATATGCATATGAAGAATTTTGATAATGATAAAATAAAATTTATAATGTCATTTTTTGTAATTTATCAAAACTAAGAACATTTTTCGTTATATAACAAATAATTTATACAATAGCAAAATCATCATTAAGCAATATCAAAAAGTGCTTCCCTGGTTTATATCCACACAGCTAAGTGTTACTAATAAAAACACTTCAGGCTAGAAGTGTTTTTATAAAAAGTGCTCCCAAAAGAAACTTTACTCAAATTGCCAAAATTATAGGTTTGTATGCTTATTGGTTTAGTCACTAACTTGTAAATCATATGGTGTGTTGTTTTTCTATTTTTCCACATCATTTATTGTATCATATCATATGTTGTATGCTTTTTTACATAATGGAAAATAAATACAAAAAAATGTGTACATGCATGTAATGCATATGTATTACAAACATGAAGGGAAGAGTAATATGACTAATTTCATGAAAGACAATAGGATTTAAAGGATTAAAATATAACCATATAAAAACATTGAATACTAAAAAGTTTTGAAAAGTTCAATTTAACAAAATAAGAGTTTAATACATAAGTTCTACCATGAAGATAATGCATTCCTCATGGTGATCTTTTGTTTTTCTCTTTTTCATTTTTATTTTTTCCAAGATCAAAATAAAAAATAAAAAATTCATGGTAATATTTACAAGGAAGTCTGTATGAAACTGCCTGCAGGTATCTCTCACCTCCAACCATACTAGTAGTCTTCACTATGATCTTCATAGTCTCAAACAGGTACCTCATGCTCAGTTTTGAGAAATTCTGTCCAGCTGTTCCATCTGCTAGTTTTCACCCTAGTGAAAACAATATTTGCCATGATCACTCACCACTTGATTCACTGGCATACTATCCTGCTTGTTTAAATCAGTGGCATGAATGCTTTTCAGGATCATCCCACTCATATTCAATGTGCCAAGGAATTCTAACAGGCCAGTTTTTCAGATGAAAGATTTTGGCTTCTTTACGTTTGTTTTTGGGTATTGGGGTAGCATATCCAAAGCCCTCAAAGCTCAAAATATACAGCCAGTTTGATTGCTTGAGCTTGATTAACAAATACTTATCCTGTGCCCCTACCACTTCTCTCCCTCCATAATTTCATCCAAAACTTGGGCCAAATGATGGTGAGATGCTTCCTAATGCCAATCTTACCTAAAATTTGTCTCACTATCTCTTAACATTGCCATAATGTGTGCAAGCTGGCTGTTAGTTTGTTCCAGCTCCTTGATCATTCATCTTGCAGCTCCTTCACTCCCATTCTCAGCTTCAGCAATGGGAGATTAATAGAGTTCAATTAGGAGGTGATCCTAACCCTAAGATATAGAACACCTTTTTTTTGTTTTAGGGATCCCTTATCCTTACAGCTTATAGCTATAATTTTCTTATTTTTCAACATATTCCTCCTTATCAAAACCACAAAAAAAAAGGACATCATAATAAATAAGAAGCAATGGTTCTAACCCCCAGCATAATAAGGAGGAAAGACAAAAATGTAGTTCATATCAACCTAACTAGACAGCCATAAGTTCAAACATGTGTACCTTTTTGATAACTTCATTTTTTATCTGATAGTTGGCAGCTTCCAAGAAAAGCTTCCCAGATAATCTCCTTGCTAACTACCACAGAAGAGAAACTAGCTGAGAAATAAATATGAGAAAGCAAAATAAAATCAAATCACAAGGATCATTGTCTTACTAATTGATATATTTTTCCCAGTGTAAGCATACTGCCACCCTGAAAAAATTAGTCAAGTCAAATCATCAAAGTAGTCACAAAAGCTGACATTGTAGCAAAAGTAACCACACCTTCAAAATTATTGACCGGAGTTCTCTTGCTCCAGCTCCCAAAGCAGCGACAGCTTGCACCTTCCATTGACTGAGTCCAAGTTCTAGATTACCATGACTAGTAGAAGCCTTAGAGTTTTCCCATGATTTAGGAAGAGCTTCTGATTCTTCACTACATATACGAAAAACAAGTTTTAAGTTATCAAAATATTTCACAAGGAAAAAGATCTTGTCAAGCATGCCTGGGAAATGAAATATCAGAAAACATGAAAATATAATACCAGACCAGAATGAACAATATCACCTAATAAATATGCCTAAGTGAAGAAGAATTAGCAACAGAAAAGGTACACAGAAAAACCACACATTTCTAGCCCCAATTGGTAATTCACATCAAGGCATTGCTTCAGCCTTAATAAACACTAACATGTCGTAGGAGCAAATCCAAGACTTAATTATGATGCCTGAGGAATTAAAATTCAAAGTTACTGGCAGATTCCTATTTGATATCAGATGGTATAAAATAAGACACTAGATAATTCATTATGTGAAACTCAGCTCAACAGAACTCAATTTAAAAGGAATTTTTAAAATCCTGCTTGCTCCAAGAAGGAGAAGAGTTAAGACCAGAAAAACATATGCTAAATTGGAGTTTCCATGGTCAATAACCTATGTAAATTACTTTTCCTACAAAAATCAATTACTTTTTATAGTTATACCAAAAAAAAAACATCTAATTAGTAAAAATGACTTCATATATTAGTTTATTTCTAATTTTCCAACCCAACAATGCCTACAAATGTTAACAAGTATATAATGGTTCGATATCAAATTTTGGAACGATGGTTGCAAGGTCAACTAGAACGTTAAGATAGAAGTTGCTTTCTCTAATGGGTGCCTCGGCATTATGGGGAAAGCCACTTAAGGAGATCTATCAACAGGTTGGATTGATAAGGAGATAAGTTAAGGCACTTAGGGCTAGTAAATTTAGAAACCCACCTCAAAGGTGTAAGGATATTCCGCCTTCATTTGGGGGATGGTGATGGGTGCGGTTCATTCCTTTCATCTGAAACTATTGCCTCTTCTTAACAGCTTGGTGTCAGATAAGAAGATAGTATCAAAGAATTTTATGCCTCACATTTAACCACCTACAGGTTGTTCAATTAGTCTATCTTAGAGGAGATATTACAAGTTTCCACAAAATAAGGGCTTCTGCTGCTACCCGGTTCATAATATTGGGTCCAAAAAAACTCTTATGGTGGCCCCCGCTTGCGGCCACAAGATATGCCATGCATAACAAGGCAGTATATCCTAATTTAGAACGTTTAAGACTTTAGAAAGATTTTCCATATTACAGAATTTTGGAATAATCAATTTGGGAAAGTGCAGCAGTAAGTCAACAAAATATTTTAATATTATCAGGAGCTAGTTGAATCCTTAATATCTTAGTATTTTAGGAGTTAAATGTCTTTGGCATTGCAGGAAAAAAGTCTAGATTGGTAACAATTTCAGTTCAGTTGCCATCTCCCACTGATATAAAATAATGTATTCTCATACACTAAAGAAGCAAAACTTTTAGGATGAGATGTCTACTTTTTGACTTTGCTATTCATACAAATTCCTTATTATATCATTGCCAAATATTTAATCCCATCCAATCAAACTTCTTTTCTTCTTACTGCAGCTTTCTTCTTCTCCAGGCTATAAATTCCAATTATCTTTCTTTCCAGACTTAAAAATTCCCAGTTCCTTTCTCTCACCCAACCCAACCTACATCAGTATTTTGGAGCATCCACTTTCATATTTTACTCTTGTGGACCCCATCTTTATTTTTTCTTTCTTTGGACAACATGGAATCCACTAACCTCATTTTGCAGGATTGGGAAAATCATGGAGACATAAGTCCTACCCCAAGGACCACACCCAGGGCTCAAACCTAAGAGATATTGTTCCTGAGATGGGAGGTTCCTGTCAGATGAGTTGCCCATGGGGAACCTTGAAGTACATGTTTGATAACTTTTTTTTTTATGTACATAAAGAAGATGTATTATGAAAAAAATAAAAAAAGGTATACATGATGCATACAAAGTAGCCACAATACCCAAAAGGAAGCACGAAAAAACAAAAACCAGCAAATGTGCCCTACATAAAGCCTAACCAATCCACAAATCCTAACATCAACAAGAGCCATCCCTAACATACAATTTGAGCCAATCCCAAAAAAACATTCAAGAAAGAATTTTTAATTGTTTGATCTATACTTTCACAATTATCAAAGTCCTATGGCGACCACAAAAAACAAAAAAAAAAAAGGCACATGTTTGATAACTACCTTTTTTTTTTTGGTCCCCATAGGACTCAAACTTGGAACTTGCCCACAATATCATCCCAACCTCTTACCACTTGAGCCAAGCCTCAAGAGCACTACCTAAGATTATATACCATAAGTGGTTTGTGTATTTCTGGTTCAATGCATATCAGTCCAAAATTGAGTTAAGAAAACACATTTATAAAATCAACCAGAAATTTATCATTGATACGGTTAAACCTAAAACCAAAAATAATTTCTTTTGAAATCCAAAAGGTTTAACAGCTAAAGGGTATTTAATAAATTAACTTAATGACTTAATATGACTTATTAACTTAATTTAATTAAGCATGTTTGGTAAAATAGCTTAATATCACAACTTAAAGTAAAAAATAACTTTAAATATTAAGTCAAAATAGTTAACTTATTTTTAATTTCAAATCTCTTTTACCTCATTTACCCATGTTTAGTAAAAGTATATTTTACCACTATACTCTACATTCACAACTCATTTTTATAGTAAATAATTTTTTAGTTATCTCATGTATCTACAATACTTTAAATATGAATGTTTAACTAATAAATCTATTGCTTAAGATTAGTGAAAATATAAATCTTAGTTAAAATTAATGAGGATAAATATGCTAATTTGATGATTTAGGATAAATTTTAAGTTAATTTTACCAAACAACCTTAATACTTCAAGTAAAAAATAAGAAATAAGTCTTAAGTCAACAACTTAAAAATAATTTAACTTAAAGTCAACTTAACTTATTAAGTAATAAATATTAAGTTTTACCAAATACCCACCTAGTATAATGGTCGGATTGTCTCCATAGAGACTACTATGTTAATCAATATTACTTCACCAATCAATTGAATCTTAGATTAGAACCACTCTTTGTAAAACTGAATTTTTAAAATCTGGATAAAAGTTGAAGAAAATCAGTTCAACCACTAAGCAATCAAATTTTTTTTTTCAGAAAGATAAAGATGAATATAAGGACAAATTGAACTACACACGGATTTGGGCAAATTAGAATAGGATTTCCTGTTCATGCTTTAGATCTCTTCTTAGAAGTCTGATCTTTATTCAATTAGGCATTGATTCATTCCTAGTTTACTCCTAGAATAAGACAAACATGATCGACAGAAAAGCATTGGATCAATTTTAACAAGAGCATCCAATGTATTCGTCAACCATCATAGAGGTGAATTTTACAGTCAACATCAGAAGAACACTATCACAAGATGACAAATCTCAGATCCAAAGGATAAAGTTGAAATCAATACAGAGAAATGCATTCGTTCTTCATCCTTTAGCCACACAAGGTTGACTCCCCATATATTGGCAGAGTTTTAGCCTTCCATTCCACATTCTTTCAAATGCAAAAACCATGTTTGGAAGCCAAGAAAATTTCATAGAAAATATTTCTGGAGAAAAACTATAAAACTACTCTCTACACCTAACAAATCTATACATGGATTAATAATATCCAAAATTAAACTAACGAACTATTTATAGGCAATGACAACTCACTTTCACCCAATAATAACTTGCCACATCATCTAAACTAATTGTTGAAGATTATTACAGCTTGTTACAGCCGTATACACAACTGTATGTGAAGATCATTACAGCTGTATATCTTCCACAGCTGTATATTACATTTGTAATATATTTGAGTATATTTGTGTATACAATCCCTAATTTGTAGGGATCTTTAATAGGGTAGTTTCCAATTCTTCCCTTATTCTTTTTTTTTTCTGTTTGTATATAATTGTAGTGTTGTATGCTTTTAAGAAATAAATGAGAAATACAATTTTTCTCCACATGGTATCAGCGTCTCGTTTGGTGGGAAGTCCTATATTTGAACCTCACCATCACATATTTATTTACCCAATTTATTAAACCCACGTGTAAGCCCAAAAATAGAGGCTACACGTGAGGGAGGGTATTAGAGTGCATAATGTACATTATGGGCCCAAATCTTACAAGCTTAAGTTTTTAGGAAAATTGGTTGTTCAACATGGTATCAAAGCTGAATTAGGTTCCTTAGGATTTTTCTTTTTAGCCTTCATAGTTGAGTTGTAGTACCATTTTTCCTCTTTTTTTGAACCCTAGTTTAATGGCCTTAATTGCCATTTCAAAGGCACTTCATTATATTTTTCTCTAAAATTATTGACAACTCCGACAATGTGAATCCTCCATCAATGGAAAATTTGTCCAAAATAATTAACAAGAACACTATTTGTTGTACCTACTACAAGAAGTCGAGACACACAAGGAACCGATCCTGGAAACTCTGTGGAAAGCCTCAAACTTTGAGTAAAGGTTTTAAGGGTGTATAACAAGGTTTCAAAGGTGAACAACAAAGAACACAGGCATACTTCGCCAACTCTCATATCAATGAAAACCCTTTACAAGAGAGGGTGAAATCCGGTGGCAATAAACATGTTGAGCTTAAGAAGGAAGAGATTAAGAAATTGAAGAATCTCTTAGGAACCCTCGAGAGTCCTAGTGGTGCTTGCTCTCTCACTCATCCAGATAAGTATTCCCCCTTGAAGAATCTTAGTGTCTCAGATATGTCTTTCCTAGGCTCTTGGGTCATCAACTCAGATGCTACAGATCATATGACCCATTCCTCACAAAAGTTTAGTACCTATAGCCATGGACGAAAATGTCGGGACATTTGGCCAAAATATTGGATATCAGGAGAGGTTCAAACAAAATTGGCAACCAAAAATCGGTTGAAGAAAAAATTTGGCGAAAAATCAGAAAAATCACTAAAATATCAGTTTTGTACTAATAAATTGTTGACTTATCAGTATTAGAAAACACATGCTAGCAAGGTGAAAAAATTGGTGATAATTTTTTTTTTTAAATATCGTCATTTCATTGGCAATTAAAAATCGCTAATTTTTTTAAAACTATTTATCTGTGTTTTTTAAAAATCGCCTTCTGTGTTTTTTTTAATTAATTTTTTTCTAATTTATCTTTTATTTTAAATTTATATTACCCTTTTATTTTATATTATCCTTTTATTTTTAATTATTTTTCATATTTATCTTATTAATCATATTTAAAAAAAATATTATTACTTCACTTTTATTTATTTTTTTTACATTTCATCATTTTATTTTAAATGTTTTTACTTTAAAATATTAAAAATATAAATTTATTCAAAATTTGCTAAAAAATATAGAAAAAAATTAATGAAGTTCTAATATTTTATAAATTAAAATTAATATGAT
The DNA here is from genome assembly GCA_030254885.1 of Vitis rotundifolia. Taxonomy (NCBI): domain Eukaryota; kingdom Viridiplantae; phylum Streptophyta; class Magnoliopsida; order Vitales; family Vitaceae; genus Vitis; species Vitis rotundifolia. The sequence goes on from CM058167.1 coordinate 11,533,820, forward strand.
AAGATAAATTATTAATTTATTTTTTCATAATTTTAATTATTTAAATAAATTAATGTTAATAGAAAAAGTTGTCACTACAAATGTATAATTAAGTTTTAGAAATTAAATCTCAAATAAAATATTTTATATAAATTGATTTAATTTTTTATTTAAAATGTAATAAAACATGTTTTAATAAAAGTAGTTTTTAATTTTTAAAATAAAGGAAAACAAATATATTAAAGGAATTTCAGATAATTTTTCTAAAAAAAATTGATAAATATCATCTTTAACCATACTTATGTCAATTACATTTACAAAATAACTTTAATATGTGTATTATTGCTTATTTTATCATTTTTAAAAGTTTTTCCAAGCATTTACCTGAATTTTTTGTCAAAATATCCACCGATGTTTTACCGATATTTCTGATATATCCGTAAAATCCAAGTATTGATATATCCGTATTTACCAATATTTTCATCCTTACCTATGACTCATGTCCTAGTAATAAAAAAATAGCCACTAGTGATGGCTTTTTAGCTACTGTGGCTGGTCAAGGGGAAGTTCACTTGAATAAATCCATAGTTTTAAAGAATATGCTACATGTACCTAAGTTTTCCACCAATCTTGTTTCCATTCATCGACTTACCAAAGAACTGAATTGTCATATGATTTTTTATCCATCTAGGAAGACGATTGGACATGCTAGAGAAAATGATGGTTTTTACTATCTTGAGTTACTATTTGGTCAAAATAGGACAAAGAACCAAGTATCCTTATCATTCCTTTTTGAAATTTCATTTACAATAAATGATAAGATTTGGTTTCATCATCATCATCTTGGACATCCGTTGTTTAACGTTATTAAAATTATGTTTCCTTTATTGTTCAAAGGAATTGATGTAGAGAAATTACATTTTGATGTTTGTGAACTAGCAAAGCATCGACATGCTTCTTTCCCAATAAGTAACCAAAGAGTTTCAATTCCTTTTGTGTTAGTTCATAGTGATATTTGGAGTCCTACCACAATTCCTAATACTTAAGGCTCTAGATGGTTTGTCTCATACATAGATGATTGCACTCGAGTAACTTGGATCTTTCTTCTCAAACAAAAATTGGATGTAAGTATCGTATTTCCCAATTTCCACAAAATGGTCAAAACTCAATTTGGAGTGGGAATCAACAAGTTTAGATTTAATAATGCAAAGGATTACTTCAATTATGTCCTATCTCCTTATTTTCAAAAAGAAGGTATTATCCATGAATCCTCTTACTCTAGTACTCCCCAACAAAATGGGGTTGCTAAAAGAAAAAATGGTCATCTTCTTACTGTTACAAGAGCTTTTTTGTTCCAGAAAAATATTCCTAAATCATATTAGGGGAAGCAATACTTACTATTGCTCATTGTATAAATCGGTTGCCATCTAAAGTTTTGGGGTTCAAAATTCCAATAGAAATTTTTGCAAAATACTTCCCAAACTTTACAATATCTACTAGTCTTGTTCCAAAGGTTTTTGTTGTCTTTCTTTTGTCCATGTCCACACTCATAACAAAGGGAAACTAAATCCAAGAGAAATTAAGTGCATTTTAATGGGGAATTCATCTACAAAAAAGGGTTACAAATGTTATCATCCATCCACTCGACAATTTTATGTCTCTTCCAATATATCCTTTATTGAACATGAAAACTACTTCAATCAACCTTATCTTTAGGGGGAGATATCATTCATGGAAGATACGGATTTAGGAGATTTGTTCTTACTTGACTTGCCTCCATCTATGTTTAACCCCTCACAATCACAATCATCCCTGTTTGAGCCTGTGTTTAAGCACTCGCAAATTCCTGAACCAACAAGTCCACCTTCAGGGAAACAAGTTCCCAGTTCTACAAGGCATTGTGGTTTACTCAAAGAAGAAAGCAACCATCACTGAACTTGTGCAAGTCCAAGTGTCAAAACCCACCACTTCCTATGAGGTAAATGATCCATCTTCTCCTAAGATTTCTCCCGATTTTTTTTATAGTAGTGATCTAAATTTGCCCATTGAAATTAGAAAAGGCACAAGAACATATACTTAACACCCTTTATATCCACTTTCCCATTTGTGTCCTATGAAAGATTGTCATCATCTCATAGAAATTTTTTCACCAACCTAAACACCATATCTATACCTAAGACCTTGTCTGAGGCACTAAATAGTAAGGAGTGGAAACAAGTCGTGAGCCAAGTTGGAAGCACTTGAAAAGAATGGGACTTTGGATGTGGTTGAGTTACCAAAAGAGAAGAGTCCAGTAGGATGCAAGTGGATGTTCACAGTAAAGTACAAAATGGGTGGTTCTCTTGAGAGATACAAAGTTAGGCTCGTTGGCAAAGGTTATACTAAGACATATGGAAGTAGACAAACATCAACATTGCACATAACCTAGTACAACTTGATAGAACCAAACATGTGGAAGTAGACAGACATTTTATTAAGGAAAAGTTGGACAGTAGTGCCCTCGTGCGTCGTTGCCCAGGGTGTCCAGCCCACTTGGTGTCATGGCACTCCTTAATCAGATTTCGCCTTATATTCCCCCACTTAGGCACGTAGAGTCGTCTCCCCTTCGTGTAGAGTAGGCCGTCCTCCACCCAAAACCGCTTAGTCTTCCCTTCATGAGCTAAGGCGATGAGGCTCTTAGCCACTGGATCATGTTGCAGCCCTTCCCTTAGAAGATCCATTATGTCTCCTTGGGGCTAGCTTGTCATGGATGCTAGCTCTACCTTACGGCTTAGGGCGTCGGCCACATGATTAGCACTTCCTGGCTTATACTCCAGCGTATAATCGAACTCGGCCAGGAAGTCTTGCCACCTAGCTTGCTTAGGACTTAGCTTCTTCTGTGTTTGGAAGTAGCTAGTGGCAACATTATTAGTCTTCACTAGGAAGTGAGACCCCAGAAGATAGTGCCTCCAGGTGCGCAAGCAATGGACGATGGCAGTCATTTCCTTTTCCTGCACCGTGTAGCGCCTCTCCGTATCATTTAGCTTGCGGCTCTCGAAGGCGATCGGATGCCTATCTTGCATAAGGACTCCCCCTATAGCGAAGTCTGAGGCATCCGTGTGTACCTCAAAACCCTTGCTGTGGTCGGGTAGTGCCAACACCGGCTCCTCAGTCACAGCCTTCTTCAGATCCTCAAAGGCTTGTTGGCACCTTTCGTCCCATTCCCATGCCTTGTTCTTCTTAAGAAGATAAGTGAGTGGAGCTGCCCTTGCCGAATAGCCCTTGATGAACCGCCGGTAGTAATTAACTAAACCAAGGAAAGATCTGAGCTGAGGTACCTTGGTTGGTGGATCCCATTCTTGGATGGCTTTCACCTTGCTATCATCCATCATCAGCTTACCATCTCTGATGCGATGCCCTAGGAAGCTCACTTCTTCCTTAGCAAATGAGCACTTCTCCTTCTTTACATATAGCTCGTTCTGCCTTAGGATCTTGAAGACCTTCCTTAAATGCTCTACGTGCTCCTTCAGGTGTTACTGTAGATGACTATGTCATCCAAGTACACCACCATGAACTTGTCTACATATGGGTGGAAGATCTTATTCATGAGTGTGCAGAATGTCGCTGAGGCATTGGTGAGGCCAAGGGCATCACTAAGAATTCATATGAGTCGTACCTTGTCACACATGTAGTCTTCGGCTCGTCCCCCTCCACAATCCTTACTTGATAGTAGCCCGACCTTAAGTCTAGCTTTGTGAAGTATCTTGCCCTACCAAGTTGATCGAACAAGTCAGCGATGAGCGGAATAGGGTACTTGTTCTTTATCGTCACCTTGTTGAGTGCTCAGTAGTCGATACACATCTGTAGGGACCCGTCATGTTTCTTCTGAAATAGGACCGGCGCGCTATAGGGAGCCTTGGATGGTTGGATGAACCCTGTGTCCAGCAACTCCTTAAGTTGTCTCCTTAGCTCCTCCAGCTCGAGCGATGCCATCCTATATGGCCCCATCGCACGGGGCCTAGCTCCTGGCTCCAACTCGATCTTATGATCTTCCTCTCTCCTAGGAGGAAGTCTCTTAGGCAACTTGGGTGGCATCACGTTCTTGAACTCATCAAGGACTCCCTTGATTTCCTTAGGCATGGGTTCTCCCGACCCGTCATCCCCTTCTTCCTTAAGGGTGGCGAGGTAGGTCACCTCTTTCCTCTTTAACCCCTTCTTTACTTGCATAGCTGATAACATAGGGGTCTTAGGCTCAGTGACCATAGGGACCATGCATGGCTTTTCCTCCTCTAAGATAGCCATTGAGCGTAGGAAAGGTAGTGGCACGGCCTTGACCTTCTGTAGGAAGTCCATCCCTAGTACCATCTTGAAGTCGTCCATAGGTGCCACTGTGAAGTCGACCCTTCCTTCCCATGAGCCGATGTGCATAGTCACCCCGCGAGCTACCCTGTGTGATGGCTTGGTAGCTGAATTGACTGCCTTGAGCCAACCTCCTTCCTTGGATGCTTGGAGCTCTAGCCTCTTTGCCTCATCCTCAGAGACAAAGTCATGAGTGGCACCAGTGTCCACCAGGGCCTTGGTGGTCTTCCCATTTACAAGGGCCTCTACATACATCAACCCTTTGCTTTGAGGCATCTTAGGCATCGGCTTGGCCTTGAGGGCGTTTAGGAGTTGTAACGATCCCACATGAGCATCGCCCTCCTTCTCCTTTTCCTCGATCATAGCATTTAGGGTTTTCCTCTTAGGACAGTCTCGTGCTCAGTGTGGACCATCGCATAAGAAGCAATTGGTCCTGGGCGTGAACTTCTTCCGCTTATCCTTGCCTTTGCCATCCTTGCCACTAGGGCCTTTGCTTGATCCTTCCTTAGAAGTGTGGCTTCGTGATCCCTTGTCTCCCCCACCTTTGGCATGGTTTCCCTTAGATTGTGGCTTAGGCTTGGAGGAGTCTCCCCTTCTATAATCCACCAAGGACTCTGCTACCGCCATGGCCGTGGCTAGATCTTGGACACCACGTCTCCTCAACTCTTGCTCAGCCCAGCTTTGCAAGTTGTCCATGAAGTTGAACAGTAGCTCCTCCTCGGACATGTTAGGTATCTCAAGCATAAGCGTAGAGAACAGAACTCTTTAACATACTCACGGGTCGATCCCGTGTGCTTGAGATGCTTCATATTCTTTCTTGCTAGGTAAGCCACATCTTCAGGGTAGAATTGCCTTTTGATTTCTCTCTTGAAAGCATCCCATGTGTCTATGGTGCATGTCCCTTTTTCTATATCGGCAAACCTTCAACGCCACCATAGAGTAGCATTATCAGTGAGGTAGAGGGTCGCGGTGCGTACCTTAGTGGCTTCATCCATCAGTGAGATAGCCTCAAAGTAGCGTTCCATTGCCACAAGAAGTTATCCAGTTCCTGTGTTGTGCATCCAAAAGCTGAAAATTTCTTTTGTGTATTTACTTTGGTCGGAAACCAAATTGTGGATAAAAGATGGTCCTTCAACCTTAATAGATTTTATTGAATAGGTGTGTATGAGGTAAGGGAGAGGGTTTTTTGGGCTTTCTTAGTGGTTTGGATTCTTTTGTAAGGGGGTGAGGTTTTCTACACTGTAACTATTTGAGTCGCTTCTTTAGCGCCTCTTTTGCAATATACTTATTACTTACTGATAAAAAAAAAAAAGTTATCCAGCTCCTTAGCATCCCTCTTGCCACTGAATGTGTGTGGCTTGGGCACCTCCACCCTTGGTGCCTCATGAGTGGCCATGACTCGTGCTGATACGGCAGTCTTATAGATGACCAATTCTTGTCGAATCTCCTAGTCTCGGGCCTCCATGCGCACATCCAAGGCCTCCATCCTTGACTCCACACTAGCGAACATGCTCATGACCTTGTCTTGGAAGGACATGAACTCTTCGTGTGACACCGGCTGAACTTGTGAGCCTAGCACTCCCTCACGAAGGTCTTGCATCTGCTCCCTTAGATCCTCTAAGCCCTTCTCCAGGCCTTGCTCTATCAAGTCCACCCCTTCCCGGGTGTCTGCCATGGCTAGCTCCACCTTGGCTAACCTTGCCTCCATGTTGGCCATGGCGTCACGAGATTTATCCTTCCTGCCCCTGCCTCGTGCAGTAGGCTCGGTCTCCCTCCCACGGGTTTGCTCACTATTCTCATCCATGTTAGAGCCCGACATGCTTCCTTTACTATGCCCACTTCGTAGCCGCGCTCTGATATCACTTGTCACGGACTTAGTCGTTTTCTAAGCTCGTGCGGCACTTAGACAAGTCAAGACACTTGATCTTGCTAAGTCAACCTGACTCCCAATGCTTAACTCGCTAGGCTAAGGTGCTCACGACTCGGAAGCTTGAGAAGGTGTTGTAGGCAACTCTTAAAGAATGGAAGCTTTATTACTTTCAAAGGAAGCTTTGCAATGTTTGGAAGCTCACTTGCTTAGTGTCTTGTCCAAATGAGGCCTCCACCTATTTATAGGCACCAATGGAACTCTCTGAAATCTTGAAGGGTTCCTTACAATTCAAGAACATTTTAGAACACTCTACATTATTTTATGTACTAGTCTATGTACAAGAGACCTCTAGAATTCTCTAGAAAGCCTTGGACTCTTCCCATGCCTTCCACCATAGTGTAGAGATGTGTGGACTTCTCTAGATATTTCTAGAACCTTCCACACTCTTCCCACTAATGGCTAAGTGTAGGAGTCTCCAGAAACTTCCTGGGCTCTATATAAGCCCATGGGGAGGCTCATTTGAAGCATCATGTGACAATAGGCTCTTTATCAAAAAATTCCCATGGTGAAGACAACTATGATTGGGGCCACTGAAAATTCATCCTCCTCAATTACAACAGAGGATGACTAAACAAATCCTATTGCCTCCCAATATCTCATCATTTAGTTCTACCATTCAATTAACAATTCATAAATTGAATAGTAAGAATTATTTAGAATGGACCCAGACTATGAAACCAACAATCGATGATAAAGGAATGCTTGGACACCTAACTGGTAAGGTGAAGAAACCAGCCACAACTGATCCAAAGTTTGCAACATGGAGATCAGAAAATTCCATCATAACAACTTGGCTTATCAACTTGATGGAGCCAAAAATAGGGAAGCCCTATCTCTTCATAAAAACTACCAAGGAAGTGTGGGAGGCAATTCGAGAAACCTACTCCGATCTATAAAATTCTACTTGATATTTGATTTAAAATCAAAGTTGTGGCAATCCAAACAAAGGGATCGTGGTGTGACTAAGTATTATAACGAGATGTTGATTTTATGGCATGAGTTAGATTTGTGTTATGAAGAGGTAAGGGAAAACCCTAGGGATAGTGCAAGGTAAATGAAATGAGGAGAGAATGACAGTCTTTGTTTTCTTGTCAGGACTGAACAAAGACCTTAATGAAGTGAGAGGCCGAATTCTATGGAAAAAACTATTACCATCTGTTCAATAAGTTTTTTTTGAAGTTAGAAGAAATGATGCTAGAAGATCCATTATAATGAACCTTGAGTCACCAAGGGCTAGAAAAGAATTTGATAGTTTTTCCCTTGTTACTAAGGGGTTTGATCAAGAAAGAGAAAAAAGGAATTCTAAAAAGGGTGATAGACCATAGTGTGACTACTGTACAAAACCCCAGCATACTTGTGACACCCACTAGAAGATTCATGACAAGCCATCAAACTAGAAGAAGAAACCTAGCGGGGAGAGTCGTGCCTACCAAGCCGGAAGTGATGAACATGGGCAGCAACCTTCCTTAGAAACACCTCCTTTTACTAAGGATCAAATAGAACATCTGTACAAAACTTATTCAATCTTAGGTCTCTTTATATCAATCCCCTTCTTGTTCCTTATCCCAAAAAGGTAATCATCTTCTCACAGCCCTTGTTCGCCTTGATTCAAATTACCCATAATCATAGATTCTAGTGCAATCGATCATATGACCAATTCTTCAAATTTGTTTTTTTCTGATAGTCCCTGTGTAGGAAACAAAAAGATAAAAATGGTAGATGGATCACTTTCAACTATTGCTAAAAAAGGATCTACCAAATTTTCCTTACTTCTTACACTTCATAATGTTCTTTATGTTCCTAATTTGTCTTGCAATTTATTGTCTATCAATAAATTAACCTCTCATTTAAAGGGTCAAGCTAATTTTTTCTCATCTCAATGTGAATTCAATGATTTAAACTTGAGGAAGATGATTGGCGGTGCTAGACAAAGTGGAGGACTTTATTTCTTTGAAGATGGAATCAAACTAGGTAGATAAGCTCAGAGTACTTGTTTTGAATCTGTTTTAGTAATTAGTGAGAATAAAATATTGTTATGGCATTTTAGGTTAGGACATCCCAATTTTCAATATTTGAAACATTTATTTCAAAAGGTGTTTATTAATAAAGATCCATCTTCATTCCATTGTGAAATTTGTGAACTTGCAAAGCATCATCATGCATTTTTACTTTCACAACCCTATAAAGGCTCTAAACCCTTTTTTGTAATACATAATGATGTTTTGGGACCTTCTAGGGTCAGCACTTCTTCAGGAAAAAAAAGTGGTTTATCACCTTTATAAATAATCATATAAGGGTTTCTTTGGTGTATTTGCTAGAAGAAAAATCAGAAGTAGTACAAGTGTTTAAAATTTTTCAGAAAATGGTCAAAACACAATTTCAAACAAAAATATTCAAAGTTTCAAATTTGGTAATGGAAAATAATACTTTAATCAATTGTTGGGATACAACTTTCCAGGAAATGGTATAATACATCAAAGTTCTTATGTTGATACACCTAAAAAAAAAATGGAGTGGCAGAAAGAAAGAATAGACATCTTTTAGAAGTTGTTGGAAGTTGCTAGATCACTCATCTTTTCAACAAAAGTTCTCAAATATCTTTAGAGTGAAGCTATTTTAACCACCACCTATTTGATCAATAGGATGCCTACTAGGGTTTTAAAATATCAAACTCCACTTGGTTTTTTCAACATGTGTTTTCCTACTTCACGGATTTCAATGAATTTATCTTTGAAAACTTTTGTTGCACTACATTTATTCATGTCCATAGTCATAATCGTGGAAAATTTGATCCTAGAGCATCCAAATGCATATTTGTTGGATATTCTTCATCACAAAAAGGATAAAAATGCTTTGATCTACATACCAAAAGAATGTTTATAACAATGAACCTCACTTTCTTTTAAACTAAACCCTATTTTAATCATGATCATCCTCAGGGGGAGAATAAAAGTGTAGATTTCATTCCTAGTGAGGTGTCTAAGTTAGACCAACAACTATTCCAAACCCCTTAGTTCAATAATGATGAGAAACTCCAGGAAAATTTCCAGAAAAAATAGAAAAACAACCAGCCGTGCTTGATGAGTCTGTTGGTAGTAGAAAAACTTTGGGAACAAATGATTTAGCTATTGAAAATGTTGGACAAACTACCTTAATGCCAACACATGATCAAGATCATGAAACTATTGAATTCAATGAAAATACAAATAAAAACAATTAAGAGCTTCGTGTCTACTCAACGAGAAACCATATTCAAAAAATGGTGGAACCTACTTTACAACAAGGCCATGAATCTATCTCGAGAATAGATCTAATCTCACCACTTGAGAAAGGTAAGGCTTCATCTAAACCATGTTCTTCTTCCAATATTAAACATGAAGAGTCTCTTAGTGATCTTGATGTCCCTATTGCATTTCAAAAAGATTTGTCATCTTCCATGGTCGCATTTACCTCTCAACTTTCTAGTGTAGAAATTCCAAAGAATGTAAAGGATACTCTAAGAATTCCAAAGTGGAAGGAGGCTGTTTTTTAGGAAATGAGGACCCTTGAGAAGAATAAGACTTGGGAGGTGGTAGCTCAACCTAACGGGAAGACTATTGTTGGCTCCAAGTGGGTGTTCACTATCAAATATAATTTTGATGGCTCTCTACAAAGGTACAAGGTGCACCTTGTTGCCGAGGGATTTACACATACATATGGGATTGACTACTCAGAAACCTTTTTTTCCCGTTGCAAAATTAAATACAATCAGAGTTCTTTTATCAATTGTTGCAAATCCGAATTAGCCACTACAACAGCTGGATGTTAAAAATGTTTTCCTTAATGGAGACCTAAAGGAGGAAGTGTATATGGATCTACTATCAGCTTTGATAAAAGGGTTGGCCCAAAGGTTTGCAAACTATAGAAGTCTTTATATGACCTTAAGCAATCTCCTTGGATTTGGTTTAAGAGACTCACCCACTTTATGAATAAAATAGGTTTTTATCAAAGACAAACAGATCATACCCTATTTCTAAAATACTCTCTAGGAGGTAAAGTTACAATTTTAATAGTCTATCTGGATGACACTATTCTAAGCAGAATATGGTTGGGATGAATCATTTGAAGAAGTGTCTAACTACTGAATTTGAAATTAAAGCTCTTGGAGCCTTGAGATATTTTCTTGGAATGGAGGTAGCATGGTTAAAGAAGGGAATTGTTGTTTCACAACAAAAATATATTTTTAATCTCCTAAAGGAAATAGGAATGAGTGGTTGTAGACCTTCAAATACCCCTATAAATCCTAATGGAAAGCTCGAAAAGGTAGAAATTAGGGTTTCGGTGGAGACTACAAGGTACCAAAAATTGGTTGATAAGTTTTTTTTTGATAAGTAAATAAATTCATTAAAGAAGAGGCAAGAAGCCACAAAGTATACAGGGAATATACAATCGGCTAGGGCCTCAAAAAGAAAACAAAAAAGCGAAGGGGGACTCACCTTCCCTTAAGTGGAAGTTAACCACTCCAAAAAGCCTATAAGGGAGGTCGAATCCTCACCTATATACAATTTAGCCCAACTCCATAAATTACATACAAAAAAATTCTTGAGTTTCTGAATATTCAACACACCCATTTTAAAGGCTAATCTATTTCTCTCCTTCCAAACCGTCCAAAAAATACATAACGGAATGGGTTTCCAAACCTTCTTCCTTTTCTTCCCCACAAAAGAGCCCCTCCAGCTAGTTAAAACCTCCTTTACAATTTCTGGAAAAACCCACTTAACGTCTACTAACCCAAGAACAATATCCCACAAAGTTCTAACCACTATACAGTGAATAAGAATATGATTTACATTTTCTTCTTCACAACCACACAAAAAACAACAGTTGGGGAGTTGCAATCCTCTAATCTGAAGCCTGTTCAAAGTAAGCACTTTCCCCCACGTCACCTCCCAAGCAAAGAAAGCAACCTTAGTTGGGACTCTATCCACCCAAATACGTGTTGAAGGTTGGTAAGTTGATTTACCTATCTCACACTTGATCGGATATTCTTTTCAATTAGTATGGTAAGTCAATATATGCATTCACTTTTTGAAGCACATCTTGAAGCAGTTTATAGAATTTTAAGGTACTTGAAGAATACACCAGGAAAAAGACAATTTTTTAAGAAGAATAAGTAGCGATGAGTTGAAGTATACACAGATGTAGACTGGGCTTGTTCAGTAACTAATAAGAGATCAACCTCAGGGTATTGCACGCTTATTTGGGGAAATTTGGTTACTTGGAGGAGTAAAAAATAGTGTGGTGGCCTGGATAAGTGCAAAGGTAGAATTTAGAGCAATGGCACATGAGGTTTATGAAGTGTTGTAGCTTAAGCAAGTCCTGAAAGAGCTGAGACAACCTGTTATTAAACCCTTTTGAAGCTTTATTGCGATAATAAAGTTGTAATTAATATTACAAATAATCTAATTCAACATGATAGGACTAAACATGTGGAGATTGATAAACATTTCATAGAGGAAAAACTTGAAGCTTATATCATATGTACGCCATTTGTTCCAACTACCCAACAACTAGCTGACATCCCAATCAAGGAACTTCATAAACTAGTTTTTGAACATCTAACAAGCAACTTGGGCATGATAGATATCTATGCACCAACTTAAGGAGAATTGTCGAGAATCTAGTCCAAGAAGCTTTAACCTCAAAACCATGGAGGCAGACCATGAACAAGGAGATCAAAGCACTGGAAAAATATCAGACCTAGGAAGTTGTTGATTTATTGAAGGAAGGACTGTGGACTGCAAATAGACTTTTACAGTCAAGTACAAAGCTGATGGTGCTTTGGACAAATCTTGCTAAGGGCAAACGGGTACACTCAATCGTATTTGAAACATTTGAACCAATGGCTAAAATGTATACGATCAGAATTCTTTTATCCTTAACAGAAAATAAGGATTGGTCTTTATATCAATTTGATGTAAAGAATGCTTTCCTCCATGGAGACTTTGAAGAATAAGTCCACGTGGATGTTCCAACAATGTATGAGCATAAATCTTAGAAAAATAAGGTATGCAGGCTTAGAAAATCCCTTCATGGTCTAAAGCAATCAACACGAACTTGGTTTGGCAATTTCACTAAGTTAATGTTTGGGGGGGGGGGGGTGGTGGGTTTACTTTCAAAGTCAAGGTGATCACACCTTATTCATAAAAAGCTCCTCTATTGGAAGAGTCACTGCCCTAATTGTATACGCAAATGACATTATTGTCAGTGGTGATGACATTAAAGAAATGACAGGATTAAAAACTTAATTAGCAAAAGAATTTGAAATCAAAAACTTGGGGAACCTAAGATTTTCTTGGAATTGAAGTTACTAGATCTCAGCTAAGGATCTTCATTTCTTAATAAAAATAAACCCTAGATCTTCTCTAAGAGGCAGGTATGCTTGACTGCAAGCCCATTAATACTCCAATAGAGCCCAACTACAAGTTGGGATTAAAAAAGGGAAGAACTAATGATTGACTGTGGGATGTACCAATCAATGGTCAGAAAACTGATCTACTTGTCACATGCAAGGCCAAACATAGCCTATGCAGTTAGTGTAGTGAGTTAGTTTATGCGTGCCCCACGTAGATCATACCTTGATGCACTTTATAGAATCATCAAATACAGGAAAGGGACACCGGGCATGGGACTTTGATTTCATAAAGATGAGGAGCTAAAGTTGGAAGCTTATACTAATGTCAATTGAGTTGGATCCACGGTAGATAAGTAGTCAACTACTATTTAGTAACCTAGAGAAGTAAGAAACAACCAATGGTTGTTTGCTCTAACGCAAAGGCAAAATTCAAAGCCATGGATCAATGGTGAACTACTTTGGCTGAAATAGCACCCTTAGATTTGAAGGTTGAAGTGAAGAATCCAATGATGTTATAGTATAATAATAAAGTAGCTATAAATATAGCCCATAATCTAGAATGTCATGACTGGACCAAATATGTGGAAGTGGATAGACATCTCATCAAGCAAAACTTGGACTTGAGACAAGTTTGCACTCCATATATTTCATCCTCTAAACGGCTAGCTAATATGCTCACTAAAAGATATATAGTATAATTTTTCTTCAGATTATTTATAAGTTTGGTACACAAAATATCTTTGCACCAACTTTGAGAGGAGTGTTGGAATAGTTGACCTATTATTTTCAGCTTTTAGTAAATAGGCTACTTAGATATAACTGTAATTTAGATCCTATATTTTTTGGCTAGCATGCCAATTTATCAAATGTCTATTTTCCGAATGCCCAAGATTGTTGCTAAAAAAGGCTTGAGAAAATTCAAAGGGACTTTCTGTTGGGGAGGGGGGGGGGCGGGGGAATTTGGAGGGGAAAACTCATCTAATCAAATGGGAGGTAGTTTGTTCAGACAAGAATAAGGGTGGGTTAGGCCTAAGGAAGCTAGCCCTGTTGAACAAAGCATTGCTTGGTAAGTGGATATGGAGATATGCTTGTGACAAAGACAATCTCTGGAAACAAATGATCATGACGAAATATGGGCAAGATGGTCTTGGATGGAGGTCTAAGAAGGCAAATGGGGCAGTTGGAGTAGGGGTTTGGAAGGAGATACTGAAAGAATCTGGTTGGTGTTGGGATAATAGGGTGTTTATAGCTGGAAAGGGAACCAAAATCAGATTCTGGACAAACATTTGGTGTGCTGGTACAGCGCTGTCCCAATGCTTCCCTCACCTCTTTGTCATGGCTACACATAGGAATGCAACGGTAGAGGAAATGTGGGATCAAAATTCTGATCAAGGAGGGTGGAATCTAAATTTTTTGAGGGACTTTAATGATTGGGAGCTAGAGATGGTTGGGGATTTGCTCCATATCTTGAGGGGTCATAGGCCCTCTTTAGAGGAAGACTCAATGCTTTGGAAGGGAGGAAGAAATGGTCAATTCAAGATCAAGGAAGCATATAACTTGTTGGCCAATCCTAATGATAGTGTTTTTCCTTCAAGATGTATTTAGGTGGATAGAGTTCCAACCAAAGTCGCTTTCTTCGCTTGGGAGGCGACATGGGGGAAGGTGCTAACTTTGGATAGGCTCCAGATGAGAAGATTGCAACTCCCTAACTGCTATTTTTTGTGTGGTTGTGAAGAAGAAAATGTAAATCATATTCTTATACACTGTATAGTGGTTAAAGCCCTGTGGGGTATTGTTCTTGGGTTAGTAGATGTTAAATGGGTCTTTCCAGAAACTGTAAAAGAGGTCTTAACTAGCTGGAGGGGCCCCTTTGTGGGGAAGAAAAGGAAAAAGGTTTGGAAATTCATCCCGTTATGTATTTTTTGGACAGTTTGGAATGAGAGAAATAGATTAGCCTTTAGGGGGGAAGTGTTGAATATTCAGAAACTCAAGAATTTTTTTGTTTGTAATTTATGGAGTTGGGCAAGATTGTATATAGGTGAGGATTCACTTACCCTTATAGGATTCTTGGAGTGGTTAGCTTCCACCTAAGGGGAGGTGAGTCCCTCTTAGCTTTTTGTTTTTTGTTGAGGCCCTAGCCGCCTTGTATACCCCCTGTATGCTTTGTGGCTTTTTGCCTCTTCTTAATTGAATCTCTTCTTTACTTATCAAAAAAATATATATATTTTACTAATTAAATTTTTTTTTTAATAAAAATAAATAATTGAAAGGCTTTCACTCATACCTTAAGCCTTGCAAATGGCCTTAACCAAGGGTCAATCACCTTGTGTTATGTTATCACCTTTAAAACCACTAGTTTAACAATTATAATACAAAGAACCTTGTAAAATGGAGAGAATTTATTATAAAAAGTACCTTGAGTAGTCCTGCAATAGATGAAGAAAAATCTCTACTTCTAGGTCTTCAGTTGACAATTTGCTTGAACAAGGGACATTTAATTTTTTTCGCACACCAAGCAGGACATTTCTATAAGAAGGCCTCCAACCCCTACAGAGAACATAGAAAGCAACTAATCAGAAAGTTGTCAAATGAATTTACACTATGATCATAGTATCCATTTAAAATATAAGCTTAAATGGATATGATTACAAGTTTGCACTATAATAAACAATCATGAATCAGTTTTCGCCTTGGAACTTAGATGTTAACAATACATAGGAATATTTGCTTGAGGAAAAAAAAAAAGTCTTCTACCCATCTAAATTTTATGCTAAACTTAATACCCACTCATTGACTTAGTCAAAGCCAAGACTGAAGCAAGAAAAATAAAATTGCCAATCATTGGCTAAGTAATTCAACAACCTTAATGTAGACCGAGCATCAGCTGCAAGGAATAAGAACCTCGACTCGAGACTAGAAATAAAATCTTCCCGCTCTTCAAGGTCTTCTTCAATCATGGCATAGTCAACATCAGCTCTCCTTGTTATTGATTTTAACAAAGGACTGAAGTAGCTGAACAAGAGCACAATTCAACATCACATTAAAAGATTAAATAACACTTCAAAATCACCTTAGAACTACTGTTCAAGACAGTTGCACCACCATTTGATTGCTGAGAATGTATGGAAAGCAGAGAAATTTAACTTCAACTGGCAAGTACCAGTTTGGTAGCAGAAATGAAAAAGACATTTTTGTAAAATGTAATTTCTTTTTTATTAAATGAAAACAATGAACAGATTCAGAAATCATTTTCATGTCATTTTTACTTCTAAATTACTTGCATTGTTATTTTTAACTCCAAAAATAATATTCTGAAATTTCTTGAAAATGACCCATTTCCAGGACATTTTTTCAAAATAGCTTTTGAAAATATGTTGCCCAACATATTTCCTAGGCCATTTTCACTTTCCCTCATTCAGAAAATTTATGCATTTTCCAAAAAAGTACCCCTTCTAATGGAAAGAAAGCATAAATGCCCTTATTTTTCCAAATATATATAAGAAAAAAAAAATTACAACACAAGTCATTGAGTCTCCTGGATTCCAGGTCCTGCAATGCCCATTCACCGAAACAATTTGGAAAATCGCGCACTTTCCCTAAATTGGAAAATCACCATGCGTAACACCATTTAATTTACTCAATTTTTTTTTTCCTCCTTTTTCCCTTTCAGAGACCAAATAAAACAGGTTGATTAAAAGAAATTATACCTGGGGCCAAAAAGGATCCTCTCAAGTTCAAACAACTCAGAGTCAGTTGCCAGTTCAAGCACTGGCCTAAGCTCGGGATCAAAAGCACCTGCCAATCAAATTCCAAGATGCAGACACCTATAAAACAGAAAACCCAGATGGAAAAAAGAGAAAGAGAACCACAAACCTTGTTCATTTCTTGAAATTGAAGAATGAGAGGAAAACACAAGGCCCAGAGAGATTTTGGTTGAAGGAGAACGAGACCTGAAAATCTGTACAGGGAAAAAAACGATAAGTAGAGAAGAGGGAGGAATGAAGAGTTTGGAATTGCGAAGGAGAAGCTCACCGGATAATTGGGTTTTGTGGAATGTGGATGGAGGAGGGTGAAGGAGAGGTGGAGAGCCACTGCTGACATCTTCCCGGCTCCCAGTAGAAGTGTGCGATTTCTACTCCAACTATTTTCTCTATTTCTGTGAGGAGTTACTTAAAATATTTTCTCTCCACTCCTCAAATTATTTACCAAATAAATATTTTTCTTTTTCTAATGTCCAATAATAAAAATAATAAATATTCTTTATTTTTATAATTTAAAAAAACAATTAAAAAAATCTATTTTTAAAAAAATAAAAACCCACGGATCCTTCCCTGTTTTCAATTTTTGAAAATAAAATAAAATAAAGGACAACTTTAGAGAACAACTAATTTTTAAAAACAAGAAAAGGAAAATATAAAGAATTATTTTTAAATATTAAAAAATTCATTGTATTGTTTGACCGGTCTTATTTGTTTTCTATTTTTTAAAAAATTAAATTAAATAAAAAAACAATTTATATAAAACAAGTAGGAGTTATTTTCATGAGTTTTTAAAAATAAAAAATAAAAAAAATAAAAAAATCATAAAAATAAAATAAAATTGAATCATAATATCATTTTAAAAATCAAATAAAATTGAACCATAACATTATTTTTCTTCTCTCTCCATGGTCCAATACTAATACAAAAAATATTCAAATGTCATCCTCCTTTGAATTACATGTTTTTTTTTTTTAATTTCTTTTAACTTTTCCAAAATTTTTCATTAAGTAAATAAATTTCACATCAAATTATTCTCGATATATAAAATGACTAATCTTTAAAAATAATTTGATACTTAAAAACTAATTTAATTAAGTAGAAAATTATGAAACTCAATAATATTAGAAAGTCATAAACCAAAATTCATTTTGAATGATTTGGATAATTTCATTTTTACATATTGTGGACCCCGCATTTTGGCTCGATGCGTTCCCACTCGATGGCAACACTCTTTTTTTATTTATTTATAAAAAATTGATTTGTTGTTTAGAAAATGACTTGGAGTCGCCACTTATTTTTGTTTTATTTTTAAAAGGATAAACAAAATAAGAAAGAAAACTCTAAGTGTGACTCCTTATTTGGAAAAGGTGGTCTGTGAAAAACCAAATCTGAGCTCGGGGGTCAGGTTACTTATCAGGAAGGTACGGTAAAAACCGTAGCACCCCTTTAAGCCCCTAAAATGGGTCTCTACTAATAAGATGAAGCAAGCATGACAATTGATTGATTAAACATGGATACCGAACAGTGATCAAATGTGTGAAAGCAAGATACGCATGATAACAAATAAATCAATGAACACAATCGGGCACGGGGCATACCTTAGTCACAAGCTGAGCGTTATCATAAGAGATAAGGTTAGTGCACAAATACAGAATAATCGCATGCAGGTCATAGAGTGAGGCAAGCTAATCAATCAATCAATGAGAACATCACATATGTTAGGCCCCCACCAAAGCCTGATTTATTTTAGCATGAATCAATCTCATAAATTCCATCACTTGGAATTACAAAATTAAATTCTGGATTATTAGAAATGTGAAAATTAGAAAATTATTAAAAATCAAGAAGGGTTTATGAAAGATATTTGCCGAGAGGAAATGTGGCAGTCAAATTTATTAAGGAACGAAAAATATTTCAAATCAAGGAAAGAAAACAAAAATAATACAAAATAATAATAATAATAATAATAATAAATAATAATAACAATAATAATAATAATAATAATAATAATAATAATAATAATAATAAATAATAATAATAATGATTAAATAAATAAATGTGAAGATTGAAATTTTGGAAAATAGAAATTTGTTTAAAAATTGAATTTGGAAATTAGACTTTTGGAAGATTTTTTGAGAAGGGTATTTCAGAAAATTAAATTAAAAAAATGAAATCTTGAAAAATTATTTTAAGAATGGAATTTAAATTTCAGAAATTGAAATGTTAGAAAATTATTATAATATCAAAATATAAAGAAATAGTAAAAAAAAAATGGCTTGTGGTGATCCTCATTTGCAAGACTCCTCCACGTGTTCAAAGTGGCAACCTACCTATTCCCTATGCTGCAAACATACCAAAGAATGCCACAAGAATACTTCCCATATTACAATAATGCCATTCAAACCCACTTTTCAGGCAAGTCTCTAACATACCCACCATGCACTTCCCGAGAGCACCACAAACCCATTTTTTTATGAAAAACAAACACCATAATGCTGCCACCTTCTTACCTATCCGCCATTCTCACTACCATGCGCATGGAGTTTCCATTGGTGAAATAGAGGGTGAAGATGTGGGATGTGGTGATGACTAGCAAAGCATGCAAGGTTCATGTATGTGAGGAAGGGTGGAAATGAGCTAAAAGAATGAGTTGAGGGGAGAGATGGGTCTCATGGGTGTTCAAAGAAAATGAGTATGTGGTGTAGAGAGAGAAAAGACGGTGATGGGCATGTGGTTAAATGGGTATATGTATGGGGGGTATGAGATGTGAGTGTGAAGATGGGCACGATAGGCATAAGGGTGGCCATGTGCATGGGATGGGTGTGAAGCATAGCCATAGGTAGTGAGAGAAAGTGAGAAAGATCGGTCACATGGGTATGGAAAAATGGTGATGTGCATGGAGACATGAAGGGTGGGTATAGAGGTTAGAGTGACCATGCCAATGTGAGGGAGATGGGTTTGAAGAAGTGGGCAGTGGACATGAAAATATAGAGAGAGAAAGGTGGTGACGGGCATGATGGGTATTGGAAGAATTGGTGGTATGTGGTATGGAAACAGGTATGAGGATGTAGAGAGAAGGGCATGGTGGGTGCCATGCAAGGAACTATAATCAACATCTTGTTCTTCACCATCTCTCAGTAATCTCAATTTCTTTGAAAATCTGGCCTGTACCTCTCAGCAATTGCATGAGCATCAGCATTTCGGACAAGCTTTCTTCTTTTGAATTCAGGTCCCAACTTTTAGCAGCATTCAGAAGCTCTTCCCTAGCGTAGGCAACTGGTGATGTACATATTGATATGTACCCGAAAGCACACACAGAAAAATAGAGGAAGGCAACCAAGAAAACAGAGAATGGGAAAAAGAAACAAAAATGAACCAATGGTAGCCACATTTCATGATAGCTCCATGGGCTCAAAAACAGGCTGGATGAATAGAAAATCATCAATATATCTATCAAACATCAAACCCAAAGGATGATCCAACCATTGACAGGGGAAGAGATCAAGAGTATGAGAGAGAACAAAATAGGACAAGTGTGGTGCTAGCTTAGGCTCAATAAAACCCAACAAAGGATGCTTAAAATCAACAATGGCAAGGGAAGAAAGCCAAGAAATCCAAAGCGAAAGTGCTCGTAGTGACCATACCTGAGCTTCTTAAGCAAAAATGGTTCTGCTTCTTCTCCCCCAGCTTCTCTCTGTAAAACTCTCTCAGGCTCCTCTCCTTGGTTTCTCTCAAACAGCCTGCAGCTCCCAGAAAAACTCGCTCTCCAAAACCCCCCCAACCGAAAAGATCCTCCCGGCAGCTTGCTCTCCAAGCCACACTCCAAAATATCTCTCTCTGTAACCGGCCACCCCTGAAATCTCCCTACGCTCCCCTATTTTTCTTTTAAAAAACCCAAAAAATCTTCTTTCAGAAAACCTACAAAAAATCTTCTCTCTAGCTTGCTCCCCGAGCCAACGAAATATCTTCCTGTCACCGGCCTGCAACACCAGCTCTTTTGTCCCCCTAAACAATCACCTCAAGCTCTTTGGGCTGCTTAAGAACGGCTCACCCCATCAGTCCCATCTAGCCGCCCCATGCAGCCTATTTTCGGGTTGATAAAGAAGCAAGAAAGAAGAAAATAATAATAATAAAAAAAAAAGACATGCCTCTCATCTGAGGGGGTCTACACATATACTCTTATTTTCATAAATTTTTTCTTTAAGTAAATAAATTTAAAATCAAGTAAGACTTAACGCATTGAATTCATTAACGAACATAGCGATTTTTAAAAATAACTTCTCAAATGATGAACCAACTAATATTAGAAACTTATAGATAAAAATTAGTCTAGAATGAATCTATTCTTTATCCTTTATATAGAACCATACTTTATAGATTTTTTCACTAAACAAATAAACTTCAAATTAAGCAAGACTTAATATATAAAATTTATTGACAAGTCTAGTCATTTTTTAAAATAATTTAAAACTTACGAATAAAAATTGGTCCATAATGACTCTATTATATCTTTTTTGCACATAATTATATTTTTATAAATTTTTTTATTACAAAAAAAAAAAAAATCCAAACTCAAATGACATTTTGAATTAAATTTATTAATGAGTTTAATCATTTTTAAAAATAATTTGAAACTTAAAAAATGGATCTAATCACTACAAAAAATAATAGACCAAAATCGATAAACTGAGTCATGAGCTTATATTGTTTTTCCTATATATACAATTATATTTTTTGAATTTTTTTTCACTGGGTAAATAGATTTTAAATTGAGGTATAATTAATAATTTACATTTTTTACTTAATCTTTTAATTTCTAAGAATAATTTGGAATTAAAAAAAATGATCCAAGTAATTGTAAATTAAATCAAATCATTCTAAAATATTGTGTTTGTAATTGAGTACTAAATATGTGCATGTAATAAAAAATTTAACTCATTTATATGTTAAAAGCAATGTATATATGTAATGAAAAACTTGACTCATAAAATTTATTAATTTTTTAAACTTTTTTGAAACTCAAAAACCGATTTAAGTACTAGAAAGTCATAAACTCAATACCATTAGAAAGTCAAAAATCAAAATTCATTTTGAATGATTTTACTACTTTCTTTATATATATATATATTCCACTAGGCAAGTAAACTCCTAATCAAATAAGACTTAATGCGTTGGATTCATTAACAAGTTTAATAGTTTTTTAAAAAAACTTGAAACTCAAATAATGATCCAATTTATGTCAGAAATTTATGGATAAAAAATTGGTTTAAAATAACTCCATTATTTCAAACGAGTTTAGAATTGTTAGGAAGGCTAAGGATATACCTAACATGCCTTAAATCTACAAAAATATCACTAAACGCATCGAAAGAATTTTTCTAAGGTACTAGCATCAAAATAAAGCATTAGGGTTGTCATGAGTGCTTCAAACACACTAAAATAGGCTCTTTAGAGTCATCTAAATATTGAGTTTGAGTTCTCATAACAATCCTCCAATAGCTTGTTGCTAGTCCTTTAGCAACAAAAAGCGAAAAACTATCCTTCCCTCCATGGTAATGCATTCAAACTCTCACAAAGGCTCTACCCATGCCACTCAAGCTACCTTCACAAGCCATTATCTACAAGCCATTCACCTTTTTTGGATTTTACAAAGATCTACCAATTAAGATTACATACACGCCACCAAAAAATTACAAGAGTTGGAAGCAATGCCACTAATGAGAGGAGAGTTGACTTCTACCATAGAAATTCAAAAACAACAATGGACAAGTGGGAAGAAATCTTGAAAGCTTTTCAAAAGCTTTTCAATAGGATTAGCTTAGTTTGTGCAGTTTCTAAGACATGTTTAATGTATCAAGTTTTCCACCTAATTTTTTTTTTTTTTTTTTTTTGCAAGTTGTTATTTTTAGTCTAAGTTTGAATTCAAAAGTTTCAATTTCATTTCTATGGAATTTTAATTTAATGTTAATTTATCTTTTCCATTGATTTCTATTAAGTTTTAGTTCTTCAAATACTGTTTAAGTTCCAAGGTAAGAATTGATGTTGCATTACCACTATTTGTATAGGATCTCATTTCAGTCCCCTTCCTCTAGTTAAACCAAGGTTGATGAGGCAAGGATTAATTCTTAGCTTGGTGTCACCATGGTTTCTTGTTGCTTGAAACGTCTTAAATGAGAATCAACAATGGAGCAAGTCATGAATAGAGCCTCTCGTAGCATAACCTTGATTGACTAGAGAAAGGAGGACTAGTAGGTGCAATGCCTATTCAAGATATGGTATGAATCACATGCATGGAGACTCACCTAGGTAATAGTAACCTTTAATTATGTCCTCTACAATTCTTGTTTATTTATTGTTAATGATTATTTAATGCTATAAGTTACTATTTTTTTCTTTGGATGTAACATTAGTTTAAATGCCTTATTTATTTTTCACTCAATGAATAAACCCACTATTAACACAATAAAGAAGCATAATCCATCTCCCATCCTTTGACACATTACACTCTGGGCTTTCTATTAAAAATACATACTTGGTAAGTTGCCAATCCTACGAAAAAAATGACTGGAACTCAAATCCTTATTGGGTATAGCAGTCGTAGTCTCTTCGCTTTAGGACTTAACTTCCTTGTTTTACACTAACACCACTTTTTATATTGATTTTGAACAAAAAGGAAAGCATAGGTAAGAGAAGAAATTGTTTACTAATAAAGTTTCAATTCACTTTATCTATCATATTTTCATGCATTATACCTTATAAGAACTCTAGCCTGCATCTTTTGCATTGTACGTGACTTGGGTGCATTAGGAGTTGCACGGAAGATTCAACTCATGGGTTCCTTACAAATAGATGACTTGTTCACAACCAATTTATGGGTCAAGGCAACTTATTAAAGGTTGTAATGCACCACCTCCTAATTAGAGAAATGACATGTCTTGGCTATTGAGATGGGTTTCCCATGGCATGTGCACTAGTGTGTATGGTTACACCTTGGACAATACTTATAGTGATAAGTCATAACTTAAATCTATCACGTAGTCATGACTTCACCAACTTGCTTTATTATATTATTTCTCAACCTTGAGAGGATATTAAACTTATGTTAAAGTTTATAGTGACTTTGAACCACAGTTGAGATCGTAAGCTAATCATATATTTCTTATAGATTGGGTCATTGTTAATGGAAGTTGAGAACAATAAGTTTTCTCAATAGAGGCATCATGATATCTCATAGGATTAAGACATAGTGTCCTCATAGGTGATCCTAAGGAGGTATGTTCATGAAAACTATGGTCATAGTAGTTCCTTAAGTGGAACTTGATATTATGGTCTTGAAGAGCTAAAACATGTCAATTGAATGCACCATAGGAGGATATCTAACTCAAGGATAGTAGAGGTAGTCTTAAAAGGCTGATAACTTCCACTTTATTAGACTATAAATATCATTTCATGGGGAGACTAAACGCAATGGATAGCAGGTCACAGACTTGAGCACATAGTGTCTCATTGTTATTTACATGGGATACTTGAGTTTAGTTGATTCTCTTTAGTGAAATGCTAAATCAAATTTAAAATTAGATTATCAAGGAGCTAGTACTCCTATGGGTTCTAATGGTCCCGCTTTGAGTTCATATACCTTGTTGACATAAGCTATGAGGGTTGGATTAGCTCTAGGTTCACTTTTGTGCATAAGGACATTTTGGTAATTACACAAGGTTGCATAAGAATAAGTGAATAAGATCTTTGGATGGGCTAATTGATTAATTAGTAGGTCATGTTGGGTTAACTAATCAATTAGGACTCATTTTGGGCTGAATTAAGTGACCCAAACCCTTAGTGGACTCAAATCACTTAAGTCTAGTGGTGAACCCTATAAAAACCCTCTTAAGGGTTAGGGTTTCCATAGTTTTTTCTAGAGAAACATTTTCCACCTTTAGAGAGAGAGAGTCATAGCCTCCATCCTCATCAGAAGTGTGTCAAGATTAGGGTTTGAGTCATTGAGTAGAAGACTCCAACTTTACGAGACTTCTGTGATTTTGTTCTTCATCTTCATCACACGGAATTGATTTGGGAACATTTGAATTTAAGGTATGTTTTTTGTTAGCACTTTCTAAATCCTTATAAAGTTTAAAAATGTTTTTTTTCTCCATTGTGCATGGGATTTAGAAATGCCTAAGATAGTTTTGCATGTTCCTAACATGATCTAGACTTGGGAAATGGAAAGGTTTGGGATTTTCCCTTCAACTGGTATTAGATGTTAGGATAGAACCCTTAAAAACAAGACATGATGTAATAAACTCTTGGATTTTATCATTTATTTAATAAAGTTTTAGTTCACTATTATCTATCATATTTTCATGCATTATATCTTGTAAACACTTTGACCTACATCTTTTGCATTGTGTGTGACTTAAGTGCATTAGGAGTTGCACAGAAGATCCAAGTCATGAGTTACTTGCAAATAGATGACTTGTTAACAATCGGTTCATGAGTCTAAGCAACCCATTAGAGGTTGTAGTGCACCACCTCCTAATTGGAGGGATGGTTCGTCTTGGTTATTGAGATAGGTTTCCCATGGTGAGTGCATGTGTGTATGGTTACATATTGGACAAGACTTATGGTGAGTTAGTCATGACTTCACCAAGCTACTACATTGTGTTATCTCTCAACCTTGAGAAAAAAATGAGTTTGTATTGAAGTTAGTAGTGCCTTTGACCTACAGGTGAGATTGTAAGCTAATCATATATTCCCTATAGATTAGGTCATTGTTGATGGAAATCGGTAGCAATAGGTATTCTCAATAGAGGCTTTTGGGAACCCTGGATTACTCTATTCTGATGCCTTGGATTGTGTAGGGTGCATGCAAATATATTCTAGGCTCTTTAAATCTATCACAACGAATATTTAGGTATTCAAAAACAATATTGTAGACCCCTCATTTTATCCCCTTATCACATGCCTTAGGTGTTCTTTCAGTACTCTATAGCAGTTCATTGGTGGCCCATTTCTGTTAGGATAGAGCCCTTAAAAGCATAACATGATGTAATAAATTTGGAATTCGTTATTTATTTAATGATGTTCTAGTTTCACTTTTATCTATCCTTATTCCATGTATTATACTTTATGAGCATTCTTGTTTGCATATTTTGCATTGCACATTACTTAGATGTATTAGGAGTTGTATAAAAGATCTAAGTTATGGGTTCCTTGTAAATAGATGACACGTTCACAACTAGTTCATGGTTTTAAGCAACCCATTAGAGGTTGTAGAACACCACCTTCTAATTGGAGGAATGGTTGGTCTTAGCTATCGGGATGAGTTTCCTATGGTAAGTGCACTAGTGCGTATTACACATTGGACAGGACCTACAATGAGTCATGACTTAAGGCTATCAAGTAGTCATGACCTCACCAAGCTGCTTCATTGTATTATCTCTCAACTTTGAGAGAATATTGAGTTTGTGCTAAAGTTAGCAATGGTGACCTACAGGTGATGTCATAAGTTGATCATATATTCCCTATGGATTGAGTTACTATTGATGAAAGCCGATAGCAATAGGAAATTTCAATAGAGGCACCTTGATATCTCATGGGATTAAGACAACGTGTCCTCTTGGGTGATCCTAAGGAGGTGTGTTCATAGAACCTATGACTATGGTAGTTCTTTAAGTGGAACTTGACATAGGCTCTTTGAGAGCTAAGACATGTCAATTGAATACATAATGAGAGGATTTGTAACTCAAGGATAGTAAAGATAGTCTTGAAAAACTGGTAGCTTTCACCTTATTAGACTATGGACACCAATTCATAGGGAGATTGAACACAATGGATAGTAGGTCATGGACCCGAGCACATAGTGTCTCGTTGTTATTTACATAAGATACTGAAGTTCAATTGATTCTCTATAGTGGGATGTTGAATCAACTTCAAAATTGGATTCTAAGGGAGCTAGTACCCCTATGGGTCCTAGTAGTCCCCTCTTTGAGCTCATATACCTTGTTGGCATGAATTATGAGGATTGGCTCTAGGTTCACTTTTGTGCATAAGTGTGTTTTGGTAATTACGCAAGGTTGGACAAGGATAAGTGAACAAAGTTTCTAGATTGAGCTAATTGATTAGTTAGTAGGCCTTATAGGGTTAATTAATCAATTAGGACCCATTTTAGGCTAGATTAAGTGAACCAAGCCCATGTGGGCTCAAGTCACTTAAGCCCAATTAGGAACCCTATAAATACCCCATAGGTTAGAGTTTTCATAACTCTTGTCTTCCATCATCTAGAGAGAGAGTGCCATAACCTCCACTCTTCTTTTCTCCCCATCAAAAGTGTGCCAAGAACAAGGTTGAGTCATCGGATGAAAGATCGTGGATTTATGAGACTTCCAACAACTTTAAGGTCGTCTTCAACACTTTGATTTTGAGGTTTGGGAACATCCAAACCTAAAGGTTAGTACTTTAACCTTAAAAGATCCATTTTTAAAAAAATTGATATTGCTTTCATTGCTTAGATCTAAGTTGCCAACAATTGCTACTCACACAACTTATCTTTTTAAGTCACCTTGGAGACTCTGGTTGAGGGTTTTATATGGCCCTCCATTATGACCCTTGGCAACCCCAAATTAGACTTAGGATTTTCCTTTCTTTTTTAAGATAGCTCATTTAGGAACACTTTTAAGATAACATACTTAGACATGTTTAGGCACACTTTCTAGGTCACTTAAATGCATCTTACATCACTAGGGTTCACTTAGACACTTCTCAAGCACACTGAGGCACCTTCTAGCTTAAACACACTCACCTTAGGTCACTTAGGTTCACTTAGACACTTCTTAGGCACCACCTTAGGCCCATCTAGGCACATCTTGACCCACTTAGATTCACCTAGGCATACTTAGTCCACTTAGGTTCACCTAGGCCGACTTCGATTCATTTAGGCACATCCTGGCCCACTTAGATTCACTGAGGCACACCTCGACCCACTTAAATCACCTTTTAGGCATTTTTTTCTTAACTTGTATGACTTGCATGGTTGCATGACTCAGTTTTTTATTTTTATTATTGTCAATCACTTGTTTATTTTTATTTGTTATCTGCTTTTTTTTTTTAATCTTTTTTTTAATGAATGAATGAATTAATTAATTTACCATTGTTATCATTTTCTAATTTATTTATTTATTTATTCAATCATTTGATTTAATAATTTGATGCTTTTGTAGGGAAACTTACCAATGGAAAAGAAAGGGTTGACACTTGAATATCTTTGAAAAGGAAAATTAGTTTTTTTTAATCGGAAAATCAGATTTTTTTTTTTAAAGGAGAATTCGTTTTTTTTTTTTAATTGAAAAATCATTTTTTTAAAAGAGAGAAATTAAGTTTTAAACCACAAAATCAATCTTCTTTGAAAAGGAGAATTAGTTTTTTTTAAAAGAAAAATCATATATATATATATATATATATATATATATATATTTAAAAAGGACAATTTGTTTTTTTTTTTAAATTGGAAAATCAGTTTTTTTTTTTAAAGGAGAAATTAAGTTTTAAACCAAAAAAACAATTTTTTTTTTTTTTTTTTTTTTTTTTAAGGAGAATTAGTTTTTTTTTAAAAAAAAAAAATTGGAAACTCATATTGTTTATCTAAAAGGATGGGATAAGTTAGAAATTAAGTTTTAAATTGAGAAAGAATTGGCTTGTTGAAGAGTGAGGGAAAACATGTTTTTGGAGAAAAGACAGGCTGGCGATTCTTTATGAGAGTACGAAGTTTTTTGGAGAAAGGGGATCCAACTAAAGGATAGATTGAGAAAATAAAGGCTATGCTTAAATGGGAAAAACACTCGAGAAAGGGGGGGGGGGGGGGTGAATTGGGTTTTTCAAAAACTTTTTCAACACAACAAATTCAAGCACACTATAATAAAAAATAAAGAGATAGAGTTAGAGAATTCAAACTCGGATTTTATAGTGGTTCGACACTTTCTTGCCTACGTCCACTCTCCTCAAGCTCCTAACCGAGTGAGGGTTCCACTAAGTTGAAGCTTCAACCAAGCTTCTAAATTTCTTTACACTTGGATTGCGACTCCAATGGGTAGACAATTGATTGCAAGTGTTCTTTATGTCATAAATGAAGTGGAGCTCTCAATTTATAGGTTTCTAAGCTTGGGAGCCAAGAAAAGAAAAAAACAACCTTAATTGGTTGAGTTGGGGGTCGACCGGTTCACTAGTCGTTGGAGCATTTAATGCTTTGGTAAGTTACTGTTGCCTCGACCGAACCTCAACCAGAGTCGATTGGGAAGAAGGGTACCTCGACTAGGAAGGGAAGACTACTGGATGAGAGAAAGTGTTTTTGACACTCCTCGACCGGACCTTGATTGGACAAGGGCAATTGGCTGGTTGAGCCGGTTGGCCTATGCCTTAACCGGTTCATCCTTTTGGCCCCGAAAACCTATCCTTTTCAATTCTTTTCCTTTCTAACACTTAGACAAGGTCTTTAGGTAAATTAATATGCCAATTTTGAAACGTTTTGCCTAAGGTACATTTGATAAAACTCGGGTTTTAATGAAATTGTAATTTTAAAGAATAAACCAAGTTTTCAAATATGCATAAAAAGATATGTAAAACTTAAGTGCACCCATGCATTCATCTTACATTTGTTTCCTATGATCAAAAGTCTCGATCTTGAATCCATTTGGTCCTTTGATGAATTTCCAAATTTACACCTGAGATTCTTTACCATTCAAACCAATTAGTCACTTAACCATGGTTTGTTATCATCAAAACTTGATAAGGAGAACCCTTGGGCTAACATAGACAAAACAAGATTTTTCTGGAAAAGGTACGCAACTTGCATAATAATGGAGAGGGAAGGAATTCAAGGTAGGATGAAGAGGGCAACCATCCGAATGATCTTTAAAGCATAAACACGCACCATGAGAGGTGAGAGAACACTATTAAAAAAATTTGAATTAATGATGTTTTATTTCTTGGCGCTCATAAAAAGCGTCATTATTTATCCTTAAAATTAATAATTATTGGTGGTCGCACATTCTTGGCGCTTTATAAGGAGAAACAATGACACTTTTAAACAATGACACTTATAAAAGTGTTATTGTACCTGAATTTTAAATAATGGCATTTTTTCAAGTGTCATTACCGAGCAACTTAGTCTTGGCACTCTTTAAAAGTTTCATCTTCAGTTTATTACATAACTGTCCCTTATTTTCTTATTAAAAAAATACCAATACTCGCACAATCAGACCTCAGAAACTCCACATTCACTACCTGATACCCACACTCAAACCCCAATGCCTCCATGGATGACACTCTCCAAAACCCTAACCTTAAGATTTCAACCTACTACTAGACTAGAATGGCTCATCACGACATTGTCACTAACGATTAGCTTGCCCAAGCTTAGGCTATTGTTAGTTGCCACTCCAATGTTGATGATTTCCAAACCTTTAAGGTGGAAGATTGTGAAAAGCTTATAACTTCATCTATGAGTTCAATAGTTGGTAGAACCACCTAATTTGGCCAAGGTAGTGGCAATAATTAGCATTTTGGTGTTGGTTATTCAGTCCAAATAGGCTCCCACCATGACTGAATTGGAGATTAAGTTCATGAAGGCTTTTGACTCTTTCAAACTTTCTCAAAGTAAGTGTCTTAAATGTAGGGGAATTTATTTCTTGTGTTTATGATTGGGCATAAATTTTGTGTTTTTGCTGATAATTGAAAGAAATTTTTATTTCATATGAATACATGATAGTGGGTCTGTCTAAGTGTTTTGTACATGATAGAGGGTTTGTCTAAATGTTTTGATTTTGGATATATTGGTATTTTCTATGAGTATGTGGATTAGAATCTAGGAAAGAGCCACGTGTATATGGACTAGTAGTGCTAGTATTGTTGGAAATGAGGTTTTATGAGACCTCTTTCTTTCTCATCAAGGTTGGTGTACCATCATAAAAGTGAGTTTAAGGAGCCTAGGGAGTTGGCAGTGCTGCTTATCAGTCATCAGAAATGAATTCAATGTCCTATAACGAAGATACTTGAATTACTGGTAGGTTGTATTATGACAAAGCTTGTAAAACTTGCACATTTTGTTGGCTATAGTCCTACTAGGGAAGGGGTAATTTTTAACTTAGTATTATTTTTTTAATATAGGAGAGGTACAAGCTAGGTTGTTATGAAAAAAGTACAAGATAACTTAATGAAAGTCTTTATATATTTTTCCTTTATAGGCTCCCTAAGAGCTAACATGATGTGGTCATGTCTTGTGTAAATTTTTTATTTATACATTTCCTTGGATGGGTTGAGTTGTTTAAGTTATAAGAATTAAGATGTTTTCTTGTTCTTTTGTACTCTAGAAAACACCTCACCTACTTGATAGTGGGTTGTGACTTGTGATATAATTGGAGGTGAAGCTTGCTTGCTTACTTGGTTATGAGATTTGAGTTTGTTTTTGTACTTGGTATTTAGTTGAGATCATTGAGATTTTATTGAATAATTTAGCAAATATGTTGTGGGGTTTTTTTTAATTTATGATTTGATGATTGAAAAAATAGAGAAGGTAGAATTTTTTTAACTTAAAGCAGCTTAATTTAGAAGTTTTTTTTTTTTTGGATCTTTTTTAGTCATTAAAGAATTGGTTTGATTGATAAAATCATTCTTAATTTCTATGTAATTTAGTGATTAATTAGGACATAGTATTTAAAATAAGATTTTGTTTTGGAAATTATGTAACTATAAAATGAGGAGAAGATTTTTCCCTTTTGCCCTTATTACTCCAACTAGGATTGTCTTTTAACTTGGCTTTTGCTTATGGCCATGTTGGTTTTTAGGTTGTTGAAAGGGAGGGAGGATTTAGAGAATCATAAGAGTGCAACAATGACAAAGTGCTTGAATTTAGGGCATCACTAAAAATGATTGTGATAACGAATTGTAATTCAAATCCTCATCATGCCTTTCTTTAAGCTTTATCGAATGACTAAGGGGAAGCTCGAATAAGTCCAATAGAAGACAAATGATTTTTTTTTTTTTTTTTTTGGGTAAATGCTCAATTTATTTGATTTGATTTAATTATTCTATGGTGTTTGCTAAATTGAGAGCTTGATTTAATGAAAGGTCATGCATATTGTGTCTTAAACATTAAATCATCTTTGTTAGGGGAAAAAATTTATTACTGTGTGAATTTTATGAAGTCATTACCTCCTCTATTCTAAACTTCTAATTTTCTAAATCATGCAATCTTTGATTCTCTTATAACTAGTCAAGTAATTTTGTTAAGTCAATATCATTACATTACTTTGCATGATGAAGAAAAAAATATCCACATGAGATTGGATGGCCATTTTGTCTTTAATATCCATTTCTCTTGGAATTTTTAAAGGGGATTTTTCACTCATTTTTTGTAATGGTGTGTTTGAATAGGAGGATTACTTATTTGTGTGTAGCACTTTCATTTTCTTAATGTAGAATGTGTATGTGCTCATGGACAGTCGCATGCTGATTTTACATTCTTCCATAGCACATCAACCTAAGGAAAGGCAAATATAAACCTTTGGCCCTTATGATTTATTCTTTGTATTTGAAATTCAGAGTACAACACCTCGAGTCATCAAATGAAAAATAGAGTTTTTACAAACTGAAGGTCCAAATTTCCCACTAGTGCCAATAATAACCACTATCATGCTAGTGGTTTATGTAGTCGTTGGAGTGATAAGCTGATAGCATTGAGTTTAAATAGATATAATAGTTTACAACTTTACCTAGTTATCCTCTTGTTTAGAAAAACACAATTAGGCATTCCAAAGAAAACTAGAAACCCAATGTCTAAATCTCATGAGCATTATAGTAGGTGTACAATCTAATAAATTAAATTGATTGAATCACTTATTCTAAAGCAAATTTTCCTGTGCCAAACCTAGGAAAATCACAGAAATATAAAAGTAAGCAAAGAATAATAAGTTAGTGTTTTATTTATAAGAATTAAATGTTTCCCTCTTGGCTATAATTTTCTTTTACATTTAGTTCTTTATGCAACTTATCAACAAGAGTTACAAAAAAGGTGAAAAGATGGTTGGGTTGCCTGTCATAGCTACTTCATTGTGTATAAAGATAAACACTAGCTAGTCTCATATAAACAAAGCTTATCACTCTGTCCATCAATTGTCCAAAACAACTAAAGTAAATCCAATTGGTTGCATGACCACTTGGCAACAAATAAGCCAAGCTTTATATTAACAACAATTTGTGTGCCATAAAATGATTATCTTAAGGTGCAATTTCCATTGTTGACTTTTCAATTAGTGAATCAATGAATATTAGTATATAAAATTATATAAATATGGAAATGATTTATCATATTAAAAATATTTCAAATTCTCAGTTCTAGTGTAAAATGAGTTCAACATCTTTTTATTTCTTCCTTATTTTATTTTCTTTCTAATTATTTAAAAATTTCTCATACCAAATATTTGAAAATTTTCAGCTTTTTAAATATTTATATGAGTTTTAAAATTATTAGATAGAGGCATGGCTACAAAATTTAATTCCTTCTTTCATATACTTATTCTATAAAATGTTATTATATGAGTTTCTTAATTATGAGTTGTTATTCACATAGGAAGGAATGAAGTAAAAATTTAAAAAAAAAAAAAGGAAAAAAATGGAGAGAGGGGTGAAAGACAACAATATCATGAGGGAATTTAGTGAATAAGATTTTCTCATTATTTCTTTTACAATATTTTAAAATAGTAACCATTTTTGTTAAAATACATTGATCATATTTTTCTTTCATTTCTTTTGAAATAGGCATGATCATAGTGGTGACATATTAACTTCAATTAATCTTCTCAAATTATTGAGTTAAGACCCTTAACTAGTTCCAAGACGTTCAATAATAAGAGTATCCATTTTACCATGAAGGTGTTTAAGGTTGTATTACATTCTTGAAATCCCACTTTTGACTAGTGGAAATATATTAGAATTTGAGTTTTTTTTATCAACATTAAACACTTTCTAGAGAATATAGGAGATGAACAGGTTTTTAATTATTTTGGAACAAGTAAACACATATTACTAGTCATGAAACTTAAACTAGGCATGGTAGTAGAGGTTCCAAATTCCTAAACCTAGTTTCTTTCCCTAAAAATTTCTAAACTTGTAGTTTCTTTCTCTACAACCATGGCTTTCTAGTCTATTGGACTCTACCAAGCTTTTAAACCCTTAACCTTCTAAACTAGTGGACACATCTCCCATATGTCTACACCCATCACAAGTGGAGTCGTATCATCTATATATTGCCAACAACCAATCTTATTTTCTAAATACTTCCTACTAAAATTTTAAAAATATATTTTGGTATTAGGGGCATTTTTTGCTAAAAATAAGTTGTTATCGATTAAGTAGATTGGCTGTTGTAGGAGTTGGAATGATTTTTTTGTAGTCATCCTTCTACTAATTATCAATAGGAAGTTCATGTGGATCAAAGCTTATATGATCTCAAAATGTGGTTATTTTGAATTCATCTTCTTGCTAAAAATAATGATTAAAATAATTTATATGGATTAAGTAAGTTTGATGCCATGAAACATATTTCAAGATTGATTTTTCATAAAATTTGATATTTTCTAAACAAGAAAATGATAATGTCTCACTAATTGAACAACATAGAAGTAAAATTATACTCTCAAAAAAGGCTTTGAAGAAAATTTCTTATTTTTATGAAGAAAATAATATTTATTATTTGAATCAAGTAGGGATTATCTGTTTTCCAAAATTCAATCATTGATATAGAATTTGAAGAAAAAAAAAACCTAGTGATTAATAGAATCTCAGTCTTATAATCCTTTTTGAATTATAGAACATGTGGGATTTGAGACCACATACTGATTTATTAGTAGAATATCTTGAAGAGTATGCATTGAGACGTTAATATAGTGAAGATTTGGTTGTGTTTCATTAGTTGTTCATTATGGTGCTTACTAGTTTTTGCTTGAATATTTATTAATTTGCATATGTGAACATGAATTGAGTAACTTTGCATGAGTGAGTTACTTAAACAATCTCTTTTAATTTTAATTTTTAAAGCATATTTAAGGAATTTTTAGAATATAACTATTTTGTGAAAAATCTCTTTTAATTTTTAATCCATCTTAGAATATAATCTTCTTGTGAAAAGGTAAATCTGTCAATTTTTATTTTTTATTTTTTTAATTCACTTTTTTTACTTTATATTACCTTAATGTTATTGATAACCTCTTTGAATCAAGTTAATGAGGAAGACTTTGATGGTGATGATGCCAATGACATGGTAAATGAAGATTTGTTTTTTTCAAGGATGAAAATATTGGTAATCATGGATATATCGGTACTTCAATTTTACGGATATATTGGATATATTGGAGATATATTGGCGGATATTTGAAAAAAAAAATGGATAAACCTAAAATTGGTCAAAATTCATGAAAATGTAAAAAAAATCTCATAGAAATATAATTAGAAGTATAACAAACATTTTAAAGTTACTTTATTAAAGAATTTAATATATGTATAATATGATTTATTATATTTGATAATAATATTATATGCATCAATAAAAAATATGTATTTTATAAGTGTACATTTATTATTAAATTATATCGAATATTATTTCATAATAATATTATAATATTTAATTATAATATATCTAATTTTAAAATATATTTAATATTAAATTTATGATCCATTTAATTTAATTATATTAAATTATATAAAATAAATGATAATATATGTATAGTTTTTAATATTTAATTAATCTATAAATGATATTAAACATACTATAAAAAAATTATGATGATAATTTTTTTTATAATAATTATAAAATAATTATAATTAATTTATTTTAAAAAATATTCTTTTATGCTGACTTTTAATATATATATATATACACGTTTGGTTCAAATTAACAAAGGGCATAATTGCCCTAGCGGATATAGGCTGTAGGAGGTCTTATCTTTATATATGGGCAATTTGGGGAATGGAGCATGGGCAGGAGACTGGGGAAGGGGGAGCCTAGGCAGAGGGGCAGGTGGTTGGGTAGCCGGGCAAGCAGTCTAGGGCAGAGGGAGGGTTTTTTTTTTTTTTTTTGGCAGAAATATCGCCAATTTTGGGAGAAATATCACCGAAAAATCGACGATAAATTGGAGAAATATTGGCGATTTTTTTCCGTGACAATCGATTAATGAAAAAAATCGGCGATTTATCACCTCCAATCGATATATCGCCGATATATCGGCGATTTTTTGCCGATTTTCAACGATTTTTCTCCTCTCCGATTTTTCTCCATGAAATATCGTGTCGTCGCCTCCTGATACACAATATATCGGCGATATATATCTCGACATTTTCCTCCATGATTTTTCTTCACTATTATTCTCCCCCCTTGAAGATTCATTGGTCACTTTAAGGTCGTTTCTTGTGTTAAATCACATGCTAAAATTATTTTCTTAGCTTTGAGAACTTTCCTATTTTTTTTAGAAAAGTATTAATAATGTTTAGAAGCATTTGCAACATTGTCCCTTATTATCATGTTTGTTTTGTCAATTTTTTTTTTACATTTAATTTGGTATTGGTTCTAGTTGGTTTTTTTTTCTCTTTTTGCAATCAATACAGTAAAAATCATATATTTCATTTGGTATTGGTTCTAGTTGTTTTTTTTCCTTTCTCAGTCAACACAGTAAAAATCATTATAAAATGGATTTTTTCAATAATTAGGGGAACTAAAACATGCTCATGTGGTTGTACACTCAATAGTTGAGATAGTTATCTTACTTAGTGGTAGTATTTTTTAATACTAATAGTTTATTTACTCTAGTAAAAATTCTTACCTCTGACCCAATAAGGAGAATATTAGTATGTTTTGTTTTATTGCTTTACTTGAACAAAAACTAATTAATGTGATCGATTATTTCTATTTCTAAATCCTCTTTGTTTCAATTATATTTATTGGTTTTGTTATGTATAATTTAGAAGTTTTGTATTCTTTTATGTTTATCTACAAGTTCCAAAGGAAATTGGTTTACCAAAGGAAGAGAAATCATTATAATGAAGGGATACTGAAAATCATGAAGATGATATCATCTAAATCATAAGGAGGTTGAACCAGATTTTTGTGGATGATGGTTTCTTTTTATAGTCATTGCACTAGTATTTGTTCTTATGTTGAAGGATTTAAAAATTCTTACTAAAATATTTTGATGTAAGGAACAAATTTATATGTAATTTGTATATAAGTAATTATAATTGTTCAAACTAAGTTATTGTATATTAATATTTGACGATATATTTATTGGTATAGTTCAATTTAATTTTATGATTTATAATTGTTTTTGCTTTGATTTAATTATATAGGAAATACATTATTTTAAAAATATAATAGCAATATTATTATTAAAATAAAAAGTTCAAAGATGACATAAGTGTCACTATTAAGAAGAACCAAAGACGGCACTTTTAAAAGTGTCATTGAAAAAATTAATTCAAAGATGACACTCCTAGAAGTGTCAACATTGATAATTTTGTAAAAATTATTTTTAAAAAAATACTCAAAGATGACGCTTTTATAAGTATCATTGTTAACATTATTCAAATATGACATTTCTTTATGTGTCATTAAAAGTATTAATCAAAGATGGTGGTTCCTAGAAGCATCATTGTTCACTAAAACATATAATGACAAGTTGGAGGATGATGCTTTAGAGAAACGTCATCTTATACCTTTCTTGATGTTTAAAAAGCGTCATTGATTCTCCTTTTTCTTGTAGTGGAATGCCATCACATTTGTCCTTGAAAAACGGTGCGCATCGGATTCGAGTAGAAATAGATTTTCTCTTGAAGATTAAAGACGTGATTTTGGAAGAGAAAGATCATAAGATTAAATTTTTGGGAGAGAACACAAGCACCAAATTTTTTTGGGTGGAGATTAACACTAGATTTTTTTGAAGGGAGGTTGAAGAGATCACGCAATATCAGTTTGGTCAAAGACACTATCATAATTTCGATTTGAGGTCACAACTGGATTTCAGTTTGGAGAAGGGTGCAACCACACCACTTTCGAGGGATAACACTTCAAACACATTGCACAGTTTACACATGAAAAGAAGTGCATGCACAGCCCACCATTAGTGTACAACACATATTGTTGGCAAGGGGGGTTGAGCCTACGAAAAATCTGGAAGAAGTTGCCCATGGAAAGGCTTTCCACCATCATCCAAAAGGTAGGAGCCCACACACAAGTCATGGAGAGTTTTCATTCATTGATCATGCAATAGAGGAGAAGAGCCACTTTTTTGAAGCTACAACCTACCATCCAAAAAAATCAACCCATACACCATACGGGATCATGCGATCGACACCTTTGGATCTTCATAGTTGCACCATAAGAGATTTTTGTTTTTTTTTTTAATATAAAAACATCACCACATCCCGCCCTTGAGATTGGGGGCAACAACACTATAAGGTGAATCAGTCCATGCACAAGCTGCCCATTAAAGATTTAAAAGAATGGCATGCATCATCACCACCGGCACTCCGTAAATGCACCAACAACAACCAACTTTTGACAAGGATAGGTAAGTACATTTTCTTGAACTTGTTTTGTTTTTAGTTTAATTTATCTTGTGCTTTAGATGTTTTTATTAATTTTCTAGTCCATTAATAAAACCGTTTCCATGTGATAAAAAGCCTTTTTTTTTTTTTAAATGTAAAAAACATTTGTTTTCATGTAATTTAGGTTCATTGGGTTGGTTTGGGTACTTTTTTTTTTTTTCATCCATTGGTAATATTGTTTCTATGAGATAAAGTTTTTATTTTTAAATTTGTTTTGATACTTTTTAGTTATTTATTTAGTTTAGATGTTTATTTAATTTTTAGTTTATTATATTAAATGATCCCATGTGAATAAGTCGATTTTTCCTTAATTAAATTCATTTTGATTCATTTAGTTGAGTTAAGTGCTTTTATTATTTTAGTCCACTAATATAATTGATCTCATGTGAATAAATTCATGTTTTTTTTCTTTAATTAAATTTATTTTGATTCATTTAGTTCGTTCAAGTGCTTTTATTATTTTAGTCCATTAATATAATCGAGCCCATGTGATTAAGTTGGTGTTTTTGTTTTAATTCAATTTAATTCATTTAGTTAGTTTAGAAACTTTTATTTATTTTAGTTCATTACTAAAATTGTTTTCATGTAATAAAGTTCCTATTTTTAAAATTTGTTTTGATTAGTGTAGATTCATTTTTTTTTGTTCAAGTATTTTTTTTTAAATTTTATAATTTCAAATTCATTAGTATAATCGATCCCATGTCATTAGTTTTGTTTAAAAAGTCATTGATATTTGCCCTTAATTAATTTTATTTTAGTTTTGTGCTTCTTGATTTCTTGATGTTAGTTCTTGATTAATATTTTGTTAGTTTGTTTGATCTGGAAGTCATTAGTTTGTTGCCTTAGTGATTGCTTGTCAAACCTTTTTTTGGAGGCCATTGGAAACTCATGAAGATTGGCCCTATTCTCACCACTTTGGTTTGCTTGATTGTCAAAAATTTTATTGTTATTTTGTTTTCGTTTGGGTTGCTTATGTTTGATCCTTGTCTCATACCCATTCCCATTTTATTTATTTATTTTGTTTTTTTTTTTGTTTTTATTTACTATTATTTATTTATTTTTAGGGCCCATTGGGTTATTGTTTTTAGGCCTATTTGTTTCACTTTTATTTATTTATTTATTTTTTTGGGCCAAGGTTCCAAGCTTAGTTATTATTTTTGGGGAACCAATCCTAGCCATCCATTTACCTTTTAATCTCCACCATTCATTTCAAAAAGAAAAACCCTAAGAGACCCCAACCCCCCTCCCCTATCTCTTCATCCAATTTTCCTCATTTTATCGCTCCATTTTTTTTTTCTCATATTTTTCTTTCATTTCATTTCCTTTCCTTTTCTTTCTTTTTTCTTTTCCTTTCTTCTTCCTCCACTTCCTCACCAAATCCACCACCACTCCCGCTGTCTCTATCGCAATGCCATTTCCAAATGTTTGCACACTACCAAATAGCAGCGGCGGTCCTTGCCCAGCTAGCCTTAGCCTACATCATTGTTCATAGTTTCATCAGGCTCTCATCCACCTCCTCTACCCTCCTCCAAATCGATCAGTCTCCATTTTTTTTGCATCTTTGATCTTCGATCCCTCCTCCCTCACTCCATCGACAATGAATCCAACCAGTTTACGTTGTCTGATGGCCTGCTTGTTGTTGTCCACAACACCATCTTGGTGAAATTGACCATTGACAACAACTGGAAGAGCTTACGGTCCAATTTTCCTGTCTCTTATGAATCAAGTGAGAAAAGTGTCATCTTGTAGCGAGCACAAACATGCCTTTATCTCCATTATCGCTCGCCATGGCCGGCGATCTCCCATTGTTGTTGCATCTTTGTTCGTGGGTTAGGAGATAGGTAAGTTTTCATTTACTTATTTATTTATTTTTATTTTATTTCTTTCATTTCTTTCATTTTTAATTTGATTTTTTGTCTTTGGCTTGACATTGTGAGATTTGGGCTTAATTTGCTTATTGATATGGATTTTGGGCCCATATGTTGTTGGCAAAACTTGTTGGATTGGTTGGTGATTGAAATTTGGGCCTATTATATTAATTGGATCTAGGCTTGTATATTTATTAAATATTGCATTGGGCCTACCCATTTTGTTGATATATGGGTTGTGACATTTCTTTTGGTTGTTGCTAAAAGAGGGAAGAGAGGTGCAGTGTTGGTTGAGAGCGATAAGAGCAGTTGGAGACTAGGTATGGGCATGGGTAGAAAGTTGGTAGGTGATTTGGGATAAAAAAAAAAATCAATTGGAGTAGAAAGAAGGTAGAAGGACGACTCTATGATTTTTCTTTACTTTCTTTGCATCCTAGAGGAATTTTCTTTTTTTCTATGTGAGGGTTGAGAGTTTTTGTATATTTTAGAGACTTGTTTGGGAAGCCGTCGGAGAGCTACTAGATTTGGGATTGCACTGTAAAGGGTATAACTGATTATTCATGTCCTCCTCTTTATTATTTATTTATTTTTTTGTATATTGGATTTATTTTGTTTGTCATTTTGGTATATATTGATGGATATATATGATTCACTTCCTTTCATATTCTTGTAAATATTTTAAATTTCTATTAGTTTGGTTATTGTTGAAGCAATTTATTTGTTTATTTGTTCATTTATTTATTTTGCATTGTCTCTAATTTTCAAATCACACACTATTAGTTTGGTTATTATTGGAGTAATTTATTCGTTTAATTGTTTATTTATTTATACATTTATTTGTGTTGTTTCTAATTTTTAGATTATTGTGTAATCTAGTAATAAACAAATAATAATGTTTTTGTTTCCCCGAAGCTTTGTTTTTAAGATTTAATTATTTGTAATAATTTTTTTAGGTAAATCAAAATTTATATTTCTAATAAACCAAAATCTCTTTTTAATAAATTATTTTTGATCTTAAATAAATATAAATTCAGAGTCATTAAGATAATTCTATTTTATTTTTAATATATAGACCCAATTCTATAAAACTTTTTTTTTTTTTTAATAAAAATCCGTTTAGATGAAAAAAAAAAAAAAATCCAAAAATCATGATTTTAATAAATTTGAGATTTTTTTTAAATAATAAATTTGACATATTTTTCCATATAAAATTGAAAATATTTTTTAAAATAATAATAATAAGTTGCAAAGATTTTTTTTTTAAAAAAATAAAATTGAAAGTTATTTTTTTTTTCTAATGAAATAAATTAAAAGATAAATAAAATTTTGTTTTTAGATAAACTTGTGGAAATTCTCTTCAAAAGGCAAAAATTCTATTTTTTTTTATTTTTATAAATAAAGTTGAAAACAAAAATCCCTATTTAGTAAAAGTTGAGGAAAATTTTCTTTTTTAAATAAGGTTGTAGATTTTTTTTCTAATTAAAGCAATATTCTCAATCCAAATAAAAAAAAAAAGTAAAAATTCAAATTCAAAATTCACTTTCTTAAATAAATAAAAAAAGATAAACTTTAAATTATCTTTACTCTTAAATAATAAACTTCAAATCATCGTTATTAAATTAGTTTTTTTTTTTTTTTTTACTGAAATGAAAAACATTTTCTTTTTAATAAATAAAGATAAATCATTCATTTCCTTAAATAAGTATTTTCTAATTAAATTAAATAAAAATATTTTTTTAGTAAATAAATTTGAATTGAACTATCCTTGAAAAAAACATTAAGAAAAAAAGAAAAAAAAAATCTTCTTTTCAATAAAAGACAAGAAAAACTCTCTTTTTAAATAAATTTATAAATTTTTTTTTATTATAAATAAAAGACAAATTTCTTTTGAAGTAAGTAAAAATTCCTTATTTGAAGTTATAAAAAAAAATCATCTTTCTAAATAAATTTGTAAGTGGACTTTTTGAAAAACAAAATTGAATTGGGATCTTTTTACATACAGTTATGAAAATATAAATTTCCTTATTTAAACAAAATGCAAAATTTTAAAGTTCCTTTTTTTTTTAATAAAAAAAATCAACAAAAATCAAATTGGAATGTTTTGTGAATAAAATTATGAAAATCATTTTTAATAAAATTGGATAACTTTAATAAATAAATAAATAAATATGAAACCTTAAATTGATATCTCTTTTTATTGAAATGAAGATAATTTTTGAAGTCCTAATAAAATTGAAAAACTTTCCTTTAAATCAAACAAAGATTAAACCTCTTTTTAAAAAATCAAATAATAAATCCTTTTTTTTTTATATATAAATAAAAAGGGTTTAAGACACTTTTGTAAATAGTTTTGTAAAAATTCACTTTCCAATTAATAATTTTTCTTTATTATTATTAAAATTGGATTGAATTTTAATATTGTTGTAAATAAACTATAAAAGTCTTTTTTCTAATATAAAAATTCTTTTGCACATAAAGTTATAAAAAATATTTTTTAAAACAAATTATATAAATCCCTTCTCACTTATGAGAAATGAATTAAAACCTTGTTTATAAATAATAAATTGTAATTCAAAATCTAAGGTCACAAGCCTTGCCTTATCTAGTACACGATCAGTTTGAGGTCACCCCACCTACAACGGTACATACCATAGTCCCTGAGGATACTCATGCTCGCATGGATTGCATCGAGCAACATATTAGGCAGTTGGGAGTATTTGACAGTTCAGTTGTTAGGGATGATCTTAATGGTATACTAGTGGCCAATCTGCCGACCAAGTTAAGAGATACACGGGTGTTGGTTGTCCCCACATTCATCTTTGACTCTATAGTCCTATGATGAGGGCCCATGGGTTGGATGAGTCACAAATGATTACTATGTTCCCATTATCTTTAAGTGGCGCAACCTAGCATTGGTTTGCATCGTTAGAGTCCTTGTGGCGTAAGACATGGGATGACCTAGCTCAGGAGTTTTTGCGACAGTTTTCATTTAACACAGTCATTGATGTGTTGAAAAGAGAGCTTGAGGCTTTGAGATAGAGATCAGATGAGTCTGTTTCTTCCTTTATCTCCAGTTGGCGGGGGAAGATGGTACAGATTATTGATAAACCATCAGAGAAGGATAAGATACAGATTTTGTAGCCCAAGATTACTAGATTATGTTTTATAGACTTTGGATCTTTGGTTTCAGCTTTGTATGATGTAGATGATGGCATTTTGAGAGGGTTATGGTTTGATTCTTCCTCTGTTGATGCTAAGGGGAAGAAACCAACTAGAGGACATAGGTCAGCGGATGTGGGCACTATTACCTCTTCTAGTCAAAGGCCTTTCAAACGTCATCGTTGGTTCCATAGTTTGTTAGGGTTTACCCTTCTTATTCGCCTCACTAGTATAGGCCACAGGCATATGCTCACTCGTATGATAAGATTTATTTGTCTCCCACACTAGTACAACTATGTTATGTAGCATCGGGCATAAAGAGGCCTCCAATTTCATACCCTATTATACTAAAACCATGTTATGCAGCATAGGTCACAGAGAGACCTTCACCTTTATACCTTAGACCTATAGTTACACAAACATTTGCTCCTTTTTCTTTAAGGCGCAGAGACAGTTTTCACAGTTGGGTGTGTCGTTGAGCCAAGCTCTTTAGAAGCTTATAGATGCTAGATTATTGATGCCTCTCACTCCTAGGCCGTTGCCTTAGCCTATTCCACCATAGTTTAGGATGGATCTACACTGTACATATTATGAGGGGTCAGGGCATGAGATTGATCGTTGTATTGCTTTGAGGCATGCCATCCATGACTTAATAGATCAGGGTTTGGTTCACTTAGGTCAACCAAGTGTAACCACTAACCCTCTACTAGCTCATACTTCATTAATCCTAATGATAGTATTCATATATTGAGTTGGGATGATTCTGAGCTAGTGCCTATAGTAGTGCATGAAAACTATGATGTTGATGGAGTGATCTTAGACCCACAAACATTTGCACCATTTAGACTAGTTCCTGATACGCTACCAGTATAGTTGACTACGGTTGAGCTGTTGATTCTCCCATGCTACAACGTTCAATCTCTATTTATATTGAACTTAGATCCTGATGAGATGGTTACTCAGGACGTCTAGTATGTCATCCATAGAGGTAGGGTAGTACAATAGTAGCCTCCTATAGTAACTAGACCTTTGAAAAGTGATGTCACTCGATGGGAGATCAGACGAGAGGATGATAAGATTTTGAGGCAGCTTTAGAGCACTTAGGCCCGCATCTCTATTTGGTGTCTTTTAGCATCATCTATTTCACAACGAGAGGCACTAGACAGGGCATTGAGTTAGATACGAGTTGAGACATTTACCTCCCATAAGGGATTGATTCATATGTTGACGGCCGACAGGGCCACACACATTATCTTTCTACTGATGATTTACATCTTAGGGGTTTGGACTATACTCTACCTCTCTACATTTATATTAGTTGTTCTGGGCATTGAGTCCCATATGTCCTTCTAGACAATAACTCTGCCTTGAACGTTTGCCTACTAGTAGTTGCTCTTGGCTTTGGACCTCTAGACTTTGAGCCATCTTCTCAAACAGTTCGAGCCTATGATAACACACGTAGAGAGGTTTTAGGTACATTGATATTGGACTTGTAGATAGGCTCAGTCACATTCCTCGCTTGATTTCAGGTTTGAGGATCCCCATATCCTTTAACATGTTATTGGGTTGGCCTTAGATCCATAGAGTAGGAGCTGTACCATCTTCCTTTCATCAGAAGGTGAAGTTTATACATGAGGGTAGAGTCATTACTGTATAGTCTAATGGAGACACTTATTCTACTTTAGAGCTAGTATTAGACATTAGTTATGGCGAC
Organism: Vitis rotundifolia; assembly: GCA_030254885.1. Taxonomy (NCBI): domain Eukaryota; kingdom Viridiplantae; phylum Streptophyta; class Magnoliopsida; order Vitales; family Vitaceae; genus Vitis; species Vitis rotundifolia. The sequence continues at coordinate 11,578,602 of CM058167.1, forward strand.
AACGACTTATTTCTAACTAGCTTCACCTTTGATGAGATATAGACTATGAAGGTTGAGCAGTTTTGTAGAGATTATTTGGTGTTTCCCTTTGATGAGCATGGTAGTACAATGGTCCTAGACATGATGAGATCTATGTTTTTCTTACTTGGTTGGGTTTAGGGCGTCGTCAATATGGCCTTGGAGAGTTCATTGCCACAGTTGATCACGATACTTCTTTTGGTCTTGGTTTTGTTCTTATAGAGGCTAATTATAGATACATGACATTTCTACGCAAGGAGAGACTCATACCTTGTCTGCTCCACATGCCATTTGACTATCCCGTTCACCCATTTAGGATGAGCTTAACAAATTACTTTGTGAGGACACTAGAGGTATAGATGCATTTAGAGAGGATAACTAGTGAACTTAGTGTTGATCAGGAGGTTGAGCTTCAATGTCTTGTTCATCAGTTGGAGTTGAGTAATAGAGCTCCTGGCACTTCCACTTATGTGTTGGTCACTCCTCCATCTTTAGACCATGTGAGCCTATTGACACTTTATTTCCCAGAGGAGACTAATGAATATGGGACATTTGTTGAGATTGCAGACATGATCAATGAGGCTGTTCTACATGATGAGTATAGTGATAAGATGCTCGCGGTAGACATGAGTTAGATTACTGATGTTGTTTAGCTAGAGATTGATTTTCCACTCGATCTATTTAGGGTGCTTGCTATTAAATGGTTGAGGATGTTCAACTTATCCCTACTCTTAGGCTACTTACTGATGTTATTCATGACGATGACATATTCGAGGGCGTTATTAGCCTAGTCATGGTAGAGTCCGAGCATATGGACCCACCACTTTCTTTTGATGTATTGTTAGGATTTGCTTCTTGTGTTGATGATGTATTAACTCTTTCTCCATACATGGATATGAGCCTTTTTTAGTATTCGTTTGTCTCTCATGATGATGATTTTTCTTTATTTGCACTTTCTTTACCCACATCACATGTGGATGACATAGATGATGAGTCTATACAACATGATTAAGATGAGAACTCCTATTTCATTTCTGATTTGAGCCCCACTGATCAAAGAGTTTCACCTGCCACATGAGGCATTGAGATTGTTGATTTTGGTACAACACACCAACTTAGAGAGTTGAGGATTGGATCAGCTTTATCTACGAATGAGAGGATTGCCTTGTCTAGTTGCTCAGATCATATTTGGACATTTTTGCATGGTCTTATAAGGACATGCTAAGCCTTGATCCTTCCATAGTTCAGCATTGCTTACCACTTTTACCCTGTGCCAGACCGGTTAAGTAAAAGTTGAGATGATTGCATCTTCATTGGAGTTTGCAAGTGAAGGAAGAGATTCAAAAGCAACTCAATGTGGGATTCTTATCAGTGGTTGAGTATCCTGAGTGGTTGGCCAATGTCGACCCTATTCCTAAAAAGGATGGTAAAGTCAGAGTTTGTGTTGATTTTCGAGATCTTAACAAGGCCAATCCTAAGGATGATTTTTCTCTTTCTCATATTGACATGCTAGTTGACAGTACAACAGGGCATTCGATGTTGTCCTTTCTAGATGGGTTTTTTCAGATATAATCAGATTTTAATGGCTCTAGAGGACATGGAGAAGACTTCCTTTATCATTGAGTGGGGTACTTACTACTACAAAGTGATGCCATTTGGGTTGAAGAATGTAGGAGCAACCTATCAAAGAGCAATGATCACCATTTCCATGATATGATGTACTGGAATGTCGAGGTTTATGTAGATGACATGATAGTGAAGTCCTAAGGTAGAGTAGATCACTTGTCTACTTTAGAGAGATTCTTTGAGAGGATCAAGTAGTTTAGACTGTGATTGAATCCCAAGAAGTGCCTCTTTTGAGTGACTTCTGGGAAGTTTCTAAGATAGATGGTAAGTGAGAGGGGCATAGAGGCAGATCCATATAAGATTAGAGCCATCCTTGACATGCCTAAGCTGAGAACTGAGAGAGAGATCAAGGGCTTCTTAGGTAGACTTCATTACATCAGTAGATTCATTACTAGATTGAGAAACATTTGTGAGCCCATTTTTTGACTCTTGAGGAGGAGTCAGCCTATTGTTTGGGATGATCAATGCTAGAGTGTGTTTAAGAGGATCATGGAGTATTTTTTATCCTCTCCAATATATGTACCTTGTACACTAAGCCACCCTCTTCTCCTGTACTTATCAGTTTCAGATATAGCCTTGGGATGCATGTTAGCTCAGCTCGATGATTTGGGAAAGAAGCAAACTATTTATTATTTGAGAAAGAGGATGTTAGACTATGAGATAAGATATGTCATGATTGAGTGCTTCGGCTTGGCATTGGTTTGGGCTACTCAGAGATTAAGACGTTACATGATAGAGTATTCAGTGCAATTGATATCTCATTTGGATCCTTTGAGATTTTTATTTGACAGGCCTGCTTTGATAGGTTGACTTATGAGATGGTTGGTACTTTTACTAAGTTCGACATCCATTATGTTACTTACAAGTTTGTTAGAGGGAGAATTATTACAAATCACTTGGCCTCATTACCAGTTTTGGATGGTAGAGCGATTAATGATAACTTTCTAGATGAAGATATCACTACAATGACTAATCTATTAGGTTGGAGCATGTACTTTGATGGTGAGGCCAACCATTCCGAATACAGGTTAAGTGTTCTGTTGATATCCCCTTGTGGCAACCATATTCTTAGATCTGTTCATTTGGCATTCTCTACTCGACATGTAATACCTAGTACTATTGAATTAAATAGGCAAAAATGATTATCTTAGTACTTAACTTTAAACTTCCTTAATCAGATGTTTAAACTAGTTTAGTTATATTCTTGTTTAATTAAGGTTAAGTGGGATTAGTTAATGACTTAAGCATGCTTATTAGGTTCTTAGGGACTGATTAGAGTTATGAAAACCTAAAGAACTAATGGGCAATTGTAATTTTAATATTGGTTAACTAGGAGGACTCATTTGCTATATCAAGAAAGTTGGGGTTGGTGGTAGCCATGTGGCCTGCCACTTCCTACTTGGTTGTATGGAGACCCCTTTATAAGGGCCTGCAGCTCGTTTTGCAGCATTATACCTACAAAAACCTGGGTTAGAGAGATAATCTAGAGAGAGAAAGTGAAGATTTGAGGTAAGCAAGGTGATTAATTTAGTAATTTTGGTATATTTGGGTTCCTAATGGTATGTGGAAACAAATTAATGGTGAAGTTTGTGTAAAAGTTGAGTGTAATTAGTTATAAACATGTTTTGGTTAAAAATCAGAATTAATTAAGGTTTAAAGTGTTTTAACTTAAATATTTTATTAATGGTAAGATCAGCATACATCTTTGTTTAATTTGGTTTGATTAAAAAAAATAGATTAGTAAAACATGTGATTAATTAGGTTATTTAGACACCTGTGGACTTGTAGATTAGAGAATATGAGAATTAAAAATTAACAACAATAAGTTGTTAAAAATTAGTAAGAAAGGAAAATGTCATAAGTTTTAATTTTATAAATTTTCATGGTTAGGAAACCTAAATTATGTGTTTCATTTCAGTTCCTTATAATAGGTAAAGATCACCTACATAGAAGAATCACAAAAAGGAAGTTGGTGTAAGGTAGGAAATTTTATGCTATTCCATGGTGTATCTGATTCTTTCCTTGAAACATTTATTGGAATTTCATGTCATTTCTATGATTTCATAAAATGTTTTAATGTGTCATTACATCTCCGTTATTGTATTGAAATGTTACAACGATATTAAAACATATATTGGTATGAAGATTCATGGTTCTGTGTTGTGGAAATGGTTCATGGTGTGGTTGCATTGCAAGAAGGATATGGAATAATGATAGATGATATTTAGAGAATTGATTGATGGGAAGTGTTTATGTGATGCTACAGGCATTATCCTTGATATGTTGTTTATGTGGGATCGTGGGTCCTTGGGTGAAAGTCATTAAAGCCCTCGAGGAAGACACTCTGATATGGGTGTATGAGGTTGGTCCTGCCCCTGGGTTTTAGTCCTTAAAGACACGGGGTTGGTCTTGCCCTTGGGTATGAGTCCCAAAAGACATGGGGTATGACTTACCATTGGGTGATGTCCCAGAATAGTCATTATTATATTAACCGAGTATCTTGTGGAGAAATGATATCTGATGTGTACATTGTTGGGGGTTAAAAATTTATCAGTTGTGAAAGGATGGATGAGGAAAAGTAGGGATGAAACCAACAAACACATGCATACATGTTTGAAATTATTACATATTTGTTTAATGGCTATAAAATGTTTATCATGTATGCTATTATACGTTTAATTCAAGGCTTTTAAGGGTATGCTTAGGATGGTTATAAACTTTCCTACTGAGTTGTGAACTCACCCTATCCCTTCCACCTTTAGATGTAGGTCATAAGACCTATGTTGGAAACAATGCTTGAGCATTGCTTTACTGTTGATTGGATGTTGTTTGCTCCCATTGAAAGTGTTTTGAGGCTTCGCCTTTGTATTAAAGACTAAATCTTTTTGAAGAAATGATGTAATGTATATTTGTTATATGCACTTGTAGTATGGGCTACCTGTAGTGAACCATGGGGTTTTGGTATATGTAAATTAACGTAGTACAAGTTCTTTTTGTAAAATGAATCATATTTTGTTAAAAAATAGTTACAAAGTTTAATACAGGATGTATACCTCTTTATAACAGGTTTTCATATTCTCTTTTCGCATAAAATCAAGTAAGAACTCAACATTTAAATTTTTGTATCCCCATATTTTTGAAAGCACTTATACTGTATTTAAGTATCAATTGTTAAGTTTGAAATCTGAGGTGTGACACAACATCCCACCATGAACAATATTGTTGAGTATGAGGCTTGTATCTTTGGATTAGAGATGACTTTTGAGCTCGAAATTAGACAGATGGAGGTGTTTGGTAACTTCAATATGGTATTAAGATAGATTAAGGGTCATTGGAAGACTAGAGATGTGAAGCTTAGGCCCTATCATGCATACTTGGAGCTATTGGTTGGGAGATTTGATGAATTGAGATATAGACATCTGCCCAGAGCGCAAAACTAGTTTGCTGATGCCTTAGCAACTCTAGCTTCCATGATTGATATTCCTACTAATACCATTGTTCACTCTTTACTGATTGAGTCGAGATATGTTTTTTCTTATTGTTACTTGATTAATGAGATAGAGTTAGATGATGGCTTGCCTTAGTACCATAACATATACTAGTTTATCAAATTTTGCACATATCCTGAGGTTGCTATGACCAAGGATAGGAGAGCATTGAGATAGTTAGCCACCCGGATTGTGATTTGTGGGGAGATACTGTATAGACCTTCAATTGATTAAATGTTATTATTATGCTTAGATCGTGCCTCTACCGATAGAGTGATGAGAGAGGTTGATACGGGTTTTTGTGGACCACATATGGGAGGACATATGTTAGCCCGTAAGATCATGAGGATCATGGGTATTTCTGGTTGACTATCGAGACATACTATTTCTAGTTATTTTAGAGATGTCTAGAGTGTCAGATGCATGGGGACCTCATTCACGTGCCACCCTTAAAGTTACATACACTGACTTCACCATGACCATTTTTAGTTAGGGGTATAGACATTATTGGGAAGATTTCACCGAAATCTTCCGGTGGTCATGAGTTCATCCTTGTTGCCATTGATTACTTCACCAAGTGGGTGAAAGCTACCTCCTATGCGAGATTGACATCAGTTGAAGTTGCTAGTTTCATCATATCACATGTCATTTGTTGCTATGGAGTCTTCCATAAGTTGATTTCAGACAAATGAGTACATTTCAAAGTGGAGGTTGATACTTTATTATAGAGATATGGTGTCCAGCATCATAGATCGTTTGCATACAGGTCGTGAAATAATGGGCTAGTAGAGGTTATAAATAAGAATATTAGGAGGATCTTGTAGAGGATGGTTGAGAAAGTGGCTTTGAATGCCTAACTAAGAAAGTGGCTCGGAACGCCTAATTGAGAAAGTGGCTCTGAACGTCCAACTAAAAAAAGTGACTATGAATGCCTAAGTTCAATAAAGGTGGCTTTGAATGCCTAATTTGAGGAAATAGCTTTGAATGCCTAGGTGATAAAAAAATGGCTTTGAACATCTAATCTGATGCAGGTGGCTTTAAATGCCTAATTGAGAAAGTGGCTCTGAATGCCTAAGCTGAGGAAGTGGCTCTAAACACCTAATTGAGAAGGTGGATCTGAACACCTAAGTTGATAAAAGTGGCTCTGAAAGCCTAATATGAGGAAGTGGCTCTGAACACCTAATATGAGAAAGTGGCTTTGAATGCCTAAGTTGAGAAAGTGGCTCTGAACACCTAAGTAAGAAAGATGGCTCTGAATGCCTAATCTAAGGAAGTGGCTCTGAATGCCTAAGCTGATGAAAGGTGGCTTTGAATGCCTAAGTTGATGAAAGGTGGCTTTGAGCGCCTAAGTTGATGAAAGGTGGATCTAAATGCCTAAGCTGATGAAAGATGACTTTGAATGCCTAATATGAGGAAAGTGACTCTGAACACCTAACTGAGGAAGTGGCTTTGAATGCCTAACTGAGAAAGATGGCTCTAAACACCTAATATGAGGAAGTGGCTTTAAACGCCTAAGCTAATGAAGTGGCTTTAAATGCCTAAGCTAATGAAGTGGCTCTCAATGCCTAAGCTAATGAAGTAGCCCTGAACGCCTAAGCAGACGAATGTGGCTTTAAACACCTAATTGAGAAAGTGGCTTTGAACGCCCAATTTGAGGAAGTGGCTCTGAATGCATAAGTTGAGGAAGTGGCTTTGAATGCCTAATTGAGAAAGTGGCTTTAAACTCCTAAAACTATGGCTTTGAATGCCCTAAACTATGGCTTTAAATGCCTAAATTGAGAAAGTTGGCTTTGAGCGCTTAACTATGGTAAATGAGGGGGGAAGGAAAAGGGGGGGAGGGGGAATATGCCCCAATGTATCAGGTCGCCATACCTCTAAATGATCTAATGAAAATAACTGTCTATTGAAAGTGGATACCATAGGTCGATAAGTCATATCTCAATCCATTGGAAAAGTCTAAGAGAGACTCTGTGCGTTTCAAAAGATGCTTGACTAGCGAGCTTAAATTTTCAAATCGGCTTAAAATATAGTCTCATAACTCATCCGACTAACTCAAAAGGCTCCACGAAGCGTCATGATAATCTAGAAGCCTTTGACTCAAAATACTCTACTGAGAAGTCGGAATAACACATCCATCAATGTCTTTGAGGAAGTGCTCTATCGAGAACTGTCTCTATCACCTATGAATATTCTAGTGAGGACTAAGTGGTGAATTGATCTATCTTAGGAAATGACATACTGGAGAAACTGACACTATCTCAAAGCACTCGATGAAAATTGTATCTATATCTCAAAATGTGCCTTGTCGAGTATTGTCTTTATCTTAAAAAGTGCTTCTCTGGGGGTTGTGGTCATAATGCAACCAGGCAGCCCTATCTTAAAACACCCTATTGGTGGAACCCCACTGGTGGAACTACGAACATATCCAAACATATGCGCTAAAAAGTGTCCATATCTTGAAATATGACCTATTCGGCAGTTTGAAATGTTGCATTAATGCTACTTCACTAAGGAAACCATCATTGCCTCAAAGAAATACGCTACTAGGGAATCCATCGTCATCTAGAAAGAATAAGCTACTAGGAAGTCTAAAGAAAAATAGTCCACTAGGGAAACCATCGCTGCATCAAAAGAATGATTCACTATGGAGTCATGAGTAGTGGGATGGTCAAAACTTGAGGGTCGTGCTCTTCTGAAGGCTCATTTTGAAAAAATCTTCAAAACTATGACTAGTAATGCAAATGAAAATCCCTCGATCAAATAAGGACTGCAAAAAATATGTGAGGAATCAATCATCTCAGTGATGGAAAGGGGAAATATGCCCATATAGCAATTGATGCATCATGCCATGCGTATAACCAAATGTCTCTAGCCAGTCACCTCTATATTTGAGAATCAAATTATCCATAGCTCAAAAAGCATAGGTATGCGGGTCTGCCATGGTAACTCAGTGGGAATCTAGTAATGACTCGAAATAATCAAATTGCATTCCTTTGTTGGGAATTGACATGTGGAAGCATGCCCATTACTAGCTCAAAAGTGCTCTACTAGGAAAAAGGATATGAGTATATTTGTCAATGGTTGAAAAATAATCCATTAGTGCAAACATTGAGAAAAAGCTTTTCATCGGCTAAAAAAAAACTCTATTGGGGATATTAGAATGTGAGCCCGTTTGCCATTGACTAAAAAAATAATCAAATGGGGATGTCTAGGAAATTTGACATTTACTTTATTGAAACAATGGTATGGGAGTCTATGCATCCTGAGATAACTCCATCAAAGAATTGTGATAATATAAAAAATTATGAACTTGACCTAATCGCTTAGACGGGCTCCATCAGGGACTCATGATAGAAATCATAACATCAACTTGACATCTATCATTGTAAGCAGGGATGGTCATGCAAATCGATGAAGATCTATAAATCTCAACCAAGAGGGAATATGCCCTAGTATAGCATCTGATGCACGACAGATCTAGAAATTAGACAATATCAACAACATCAAATGTGTAATCAATCAATCATCCATATCCATAGCTAAATCATAACCAAACAATCAGAGAGGTGTTCTTAGAAGAAGAAGCATAATGACAATCTAAACATTAACCAAACCTCAAACACCTACCCAAATAGAGACTGTCAAAGATGATATCTAATCCCATGGCCTCAGGGTGGTCTTAAGACACGATGAAACATAGGTTAGGGTGTTAAGGCAATAGAAATGAAAGAAACTAGGCTCAAATACCCAATTATCAAACCCATACCCTCACACATAGAATGCAACATATATAAAGAATCTCATAAGCCATGGACTTGAAAGTGTCTAATGTGAATATAATGGTAACAAGAAAGCAATGAAGAAAATCAAACGGATGATGAGATGTGTATTATGATGAGGAAAAAGTATCAAACTTGGAATAGTCTACTGCAAAAGAAGAACAGGAAGGTGAAATGAATGGGATGGCTCAAAATTAATATTGAGGATGATAGAAAAACAATGAATAGATGAAAGGAATGATGATAAACTCAAATTAGAACATGGAGAAAAGTCACATCATAAATGAATGAAATGATGGAGAGGACAATGACCCAAAGTCTCAAGGAGAAGATCACTCATCTTTCATACTAAAAAAGATATGACAAAGTGAATATAAAGGGGAGAGGGTCTTGTAAAGTTCACAAATAGCTCTCATGAATAAACATACTCAATGAAGTGACCCTTGAACATTAAAATATACACTAAATGCAGAAGGACACAATATACATACATACATACATACATACATACATGCGTTTATTCTTTTTCTTTTTTTTTTTTTACTTGCACATACTTTAAATATCAAACAAATGAGCTCCATTGAGAATACATAATGAAATGGATACACTCTCAAATAATGATGTATAAGTACTCTATTTGACAAGAGGACTTTCTCAACTAAGGATCTCTGAATTAGTGTTCGTGAGATGGGTAATAAAAATGATATGACTATCCTCCATGCAATGAAATGAGAAGGATCACCACTCAAGGTGGAGAAAAGACGAAGCAAACCAAGTAGCAAATAAGACTAAGAAGAGGATGAAGAACATGAACAATGAGATGTGATGAAGTTTGGTAATGTGATGATAGGGAAAATAATAAGAAAGATGCACCCATAGGTCCAAGGCTCATGAGATCCCTAAACACAACATGGATAAACTAAAAGGCCCCTATCCTAGTGCAGAAATGTAAGATAATAAGAAAGAAAGGTTATGATGTGCATTTGAGCTTTAATGGGTTGACAACGGTCTATATATCAAAAAGGGGTAAAAAGGTATATGGCTAATCGAAATGATGACCACCCATCCTATGACCATAGTCTCAAACATAATACTTCTTCAACTGGTCTAGTGCCCCGAGAATTGGTTTCCATCTAGATCTATCAACCATGTAGCGCTTTTTAGGGTCAACCCCCTAATGAAATAAGGTCCACTCTAATTGGGTTTAAACTTCCATCTGGGATCTTTGATCAATCCTCTGATGACCTTCAAAACCAAGTCACCCATTTGTAGCGGTCTAGGCTTGACCCACTTTTTGAATGCATGACCCATCTTCTATTGACAGACATGAACATGGTCTGCTACCCTCAATCTCCTCTCATTTAGGAGGCTAAGCTAATCAAATTGAGATTGAGCCCACTTTGCCTTTGAAATTTGTTGCTCCAATGCTATCCTTAATGAACCCATCTCTATCTCAACTAGTAGCACTACCTCCATACCATACACCAAGGAATATGGTGTGGTCCCTGTAGAGGTGCGAAAAGAAGTGCGATAAGCCCATAATGCAAAAAGGACCTTTTCTAACCAATCTCGAGAAGTCTTAACCATTCGTCGCTAGATCCTCTTAATATTCTTATTCTTAGCCTCTACTGCCTTATTAGTCTACAATATAATCTATGATGTTGGATGCAGATAATCTATAATGTTGGATACCATATCTGAATAATGAAGTGTCAACCTCTGCTCTGAAATGTACTCTTTTGTCTAAAATCAACTTGTGTGGGACTCCATAGCGACAAATGATATGTGATTTGATGAAACTAGCATCTCTGATTGATGTCAACTTGCATATGAGGCAGCTTCCACCCACTTGGTGAAGTAATCAATGGAAACAAGGATGAACTCATGACCGTTGGAAGACTTTGGCGAAATCTTCCCAATAATGTCTATACCCCAAACTGAAAATGGCCATGGTGAAGTCAGTGCATGTAACTCTAAGGGTGGCATGTGAATGAAATCCTCATGTATCTGACACTCTGGACATCTTTGAACAAATTGGCAATAGTCTATCTCAATAGTTAACCAGAATTACTCGATCCTCATGATTTTATAGGCTAGCATATGTTCTCCCATGTGCGGTCCACAAACACTTGCATGAACTTCTTTCATGACTCGATCAATAGAGGCACGGTCTAAGCATAATAGTAACATGCCATCAGTTGAACGTCTATACAGTGTCTCCCCACAAATCACAAACTAGGTGGCTAACTATCTCAATGCTCTCCTATCCTTGGTCATAGTGACCTCAAGATATGTGCCAAATATGAGAAATTAGTAAATGTCATGGTACCAAGGTAAGCCATCTTCTAACTTTGTCTCATCAATCAAGAACCAGTAGACAGGAATAGATCTCGACTAAATCAATAAAGGGCAAACAATGGTATCTATAGGAATATCAATCATGGAAGCTAGAGTAGCTAAGGTATCATTAAACTGGGTCTGCGCTCTGGGTAGATGTGTATATCTCAAATCATCAAATCTCCTAACTAGTAGCTTTAAGTATGCATCATAAAGCCTAAGCTTCACATCTTTAGTCTTCCAATGACCCTGAATCTATCTCAATACTACATTAGAGTCACCAAAAACCTTTATTTGTCTAATTCCGAGCTCAAGAGCTGTCTAAAATCCAAAGATACAAGCCTCATACTCAACAATAGTGTTCATGGTAGGATGTCAATTAGAGAATGCCAAACGAATGGATATAGGAATATGATTGCCACAAGGGGATATCAATAAAACACCTATCCCGTATCCAGAATGGTTGGCCACACCATCAAAGTACATGGACCAACCTAGTCATTGCATTGATATCCTCATTTGGAAGGTTATCATCTATCGCTTTACCATTGGAAACTGGTAATGAGGCCAAGTGATCTACAACAATACATCCTTTGATAGACTTGTAAGTAACATAATGAATATCGAATTCAATAAAAAATACCAACCATCTCTTAAGTCGACTAGTCAAAGTAGGTATGTCAAACAAATATCTCAAATGATCCAAACAAGATATCAAGTGCATTGAATACTTTGTCATGTAATGTCTCAATCTTCAAGTAGCCCAAACCAATGGCAAGCAGAAGTGCTCAATCATGATGTATCTCGTCTCATAGTCTAGCATCCTCTTGCTCAAATCATAAATAGCTCGCTCATTTCCAAATCATTGATCTGAGCTAATATGCATCCCAAGGCTATATTTGAAATTGATAAGTATAGGAGAAGAGGGTGGCTTAGTGTAGGAGGTACCAATACTGGAGGTGACAACAAATACTCCCTAATCCTCTCAAACATGCGCTCGCACTAATCATCCCAAATAGTAGGCGGACTTTTCCTCAAGAGTTGAAAAAATGGGCTCGCAAATGTTTGTTAGTCTGGTAATGAATCTATTGATGCATTAAAGTCTACTTAAGAAGCCCTTGATTTCTCTCTCGGTCCTCGGCTCAGGCAAGTCAAAGATGACTCTAATTTTATCTGGATCTGCCTCTAAGCCTTTCTCATTGACCATGTATCCTAGAAACTTCCCAAAAGTCACTCCAAAGGTGCACTTCTTGGGATTCAATTGTAGTCTAAATTGCTTGATCCTCTCAAAGAATCTCTTTAAAACATCTAGGTGATATGCTCTACCTTAGGACTCACTATAATGTTGTCTGCATAAACCTCGACATCCCAGTGCATCATATCATGGAAAATGGTGGTCATTGCTCTATGATAGGTATCTTCTGCATTCTTAAACCCAAATGGCATCACTCTATAGCAGTAAGTACCCTACTTAATGATAAAAGAAGTCTTCTCCATGTCCTCTAAACCCATCAGAATATGATTATACCCGAAAACCCATCCAAAAAGGACAACATTGAATGCCCTATTGTACTATCAACTAGCATGTTAATATAAGGGAGAGGAAAATCATCCTTAGGACTGACCTTGTTGAGATCTCAAAAATCAACACAAACTCTCACCTTGTTGTCTTTTTTAGGAACAGGGACAATATTAGTCAACCCCTCAGGATATTCAACCCCTGATAAGAATCCCACACTGAGCTGCTTCTTATTCTCTTCCTTCGCTTACAAACTCCAATGAGAATGCAATCATTTCAACTTCTACTTAACTGGTCTAGCAAAGGGCAAAAGTGGTAAGTGATGCTAAAAAATGGAAGGATCAAGGCCTAGCATGTCCTCATAAGGCCATGCAAAAACATCTAAATCTGATATGAGCAATTGGACAAGGCAATCCCTCTCATCCATGGATAAAGCTAATCTAATCCTCAACCCTCTAGGCTGGTTTGCTGTACCAAAATCAACAATCTCAGTGTCTTTTGTGGTAGGTGAAATTCTCTAATCAGTGGAGTTCGAATCAAAAATGGAAGAGGAGTCCTCATTTGAATCATGTTGCATGGACTCATTATCTATGTCATACACATGTGATGTGGGTAAAGAAAGTGCAAATAAATAAAAATCATCATCATGTGAGACAGATGAATAATAAAAAAGACTTATATCCATATATGAAGAAAGAGTTGGTACATCATCAACACGAAAAATAAATCCTGATAGTACATCAAAAGAAAGTGGTGGTCCACATGCTCGGACTTTACCATGATTAGGCTAATAATGCCCTCGAATAAATCATCCATGAATAACATCAGTAAGCAGCTCAAGAGCAGGGACAAGTAGAACATCCTTAACCATCTCGATAGCAAGCACCTTAAACAGATCAAGCAGATAAGCAGTCTCTGGCCGAACAATATTGGTAATCTAACTCATGTCTACCGCAAACATCTCATCACTATACTCGTCACATGGAACAACGTCATTTATCATGTCTAGAATCTTAATAGATATCCTATACCCATCAGTCTCCTCTAGAAAATAAAGTGTCAACAAGCTTATATAGTCTAGAGATGGAGGAGTGACCAACATAGGAGTGGCAGTGGAAGAGTCAGGAGCTCTATCACTCAACTGCAACTGATGAATGAGACATTGAAGCTCAACTTCCTGATCAATACTAAGTCCACTAGTTATTCTCTCCAAATGCATTTGTACCTTTGGTGTCCTCATAAAGTAATATGCTAAGCTTATCCTATATGGGCGAACAAGATAATTAAATGACAAGTGGAGTAGATGAGCTTTGATTATCTCATTGAGTAGAAGTGCCATATATTTGTAATCAACCTCTATAAGAGAAAAACCAAGATCGAAAGGACTATCATGATCAACTATGGCAATGAACTCTCCAAGGCCATGTTGATGACGCCCTAAACCTAAGCTAGGTAAGAAAGACATAGATCTTATCATGTCTAGGACCGCTATACAACCATGCTCATCAAAAGGAAGTGCCACATAATCTCTATAGAATTGCTCAACCTTCATAATCTGTATCTCATCAAAGGTGAAGCCAGTTAGAAATAGGTTGTTGTCGCCATGACTAATCTATAATATTGGCTTTGAAGTAGAATAAGTGTCTTTGGTAGATTGTAAAGTAATGACTCTACCCTCATATATAAACTTCACCTTTTGATGAAAGGAAGATGGTATAACTCCTGCTCTATGGATCCAAGGCTGACCTAATAACAAGTTAAAGGATGTGGGGATCTACAAAACCTTAAATAAAGAGGGGGAATGTGACCGAGCCTATCTATTAGTCTAATGTCAACATACCCAAAACATTTCTGTGTTCTATCATAAGCTCGAATTATCTAAGAAGATCACTCAAAGCTTGAAGGTCCAACGCCAAGAATGACTATTGTAGCTAGTGAGCAAACATTCAGGGTAGAGCTATTGTCTAGAAAGACAGATGAGACTCGATGCCTAGAACAAACAATAAAAATTAAAGAGGTAGAGTATGGTTTGAACCCTTGGGGTGTAGATCATTTACATTCTTAGCCATATAAAACTCAACCTCTCCACATATTCCTTTGTTCCTATTGTAGACCAACTTACACCTATGGGTTTTATGCCTTCAAGTGCTTCAATAGGAACCCAAACTATGTTACAATACAAGGATTCTAACTATTCCTTCATAGACCCTTACCTAAAATGAGCACAAATATTGCTCAATCATAATTCATGGGATATAAACCTCCCACTATGATGAGGTATTGGTATATTAGAAATCATAAGAATGGTATGTCTCTAACCCTCTAGATCCATAGTATCTTGTGCGACAATGAGACTATTTTTTAATTTATCCTCTAATCTATATCACTTTTTGGCTTATTCCTTATCATATGGTCTTCATCAGAAATCTAATATTTATGCCATCAAATATTTTCTTATGATCTTGACTATAAAGGAAATAACCTCAAGAATATCCTTAAAAGGATGTAAGAAATGATGAGAAACCAATCATCAATTTCATTATGTCTATCAAAGTTTGATATCTTTTTTCCATCTCTTCATTTTGCAATGGAGTCCTTGGTTCACATAACTGGGAAGTAATCTTGTGCTCCCTAAGGAAGGAATCAAACTTTCTAAACACATTACTTTGATCCAATTGAAGATCAAAGTGACTAATAAGTTTACCCAATAGGTTATCCAATTCCACCTTAAATTCAAAGAATTTATTTAAGGTATTGGATTTCCTATACACATATCCATACCTAGAGCACTCATTAGTAAAATGATGAAATACCCACACTTTTCATACATAAACACAAAAAAGGTCCATACATGTCAATGTGCACTAACTCAAAACATTTCTTGGCTTTAGTTCTTTTGGTCATTTTACTATCTATATAGGATTTGCAAACTAGAAGATCTTCTACAATCAAAGAGTCCAGACTTAGTAAGTTTTTAGATCCCATTTATATTAATATAACCTATGCCTAGATACCAAATGTTTAATTATTGCTACGTTCAATCCTAAGATCCAACTATTATCATCACTTGACAAAGTGATAATGGAATACATATAAAAGAGGAAAATATTACCTCCTACTAACCTGTACAATAATAACCTTGCAATCAAAGCTAAATTAAGTACAATCCCATTATTTAACCTTCTCACTTATTGAAAACTCTGTAATGAACTAGATAAAGTGGGCTCAGTATCTATCCATCATAAATGGTTGATTCGTCCCCAATTGGTGTTCTGATTGATTCAGATCAATCAACTGATGTACCTTTGATTCAATCCTCAGACGGGAGTTATCAACAAAATTTATAAACCTAATTCACCATATACTAGGGTAGCATAGCTAGCATAGCATAGTGGCTCTAGGATCGTCCACAGAGATGGGTTTTCACTTCACAATTGATATTACTTCAAAGATGAATTGGTGCTTTTTCATTTCAAGGTTAGCTTTAAAAGAAAACATAATCTTTGGTGGAAAAAGGATTGGTTTTAAGCTAACCAAACTAAACATAACTGAAAATAATTACAAAGAAAGGTATTTCTTGGGACTTCAGGTCACTAGGATCAGGTGCCATCTACAAAAGAGGAGATTCCGGTCACTTGTTTCTTTTCCTCGCATTGGGGATTTAACATATAGTTATTTCCCGAACCGGTGTGGTACAGATGCTTACCATTAAAGGTTTCAAACACTAAATCCCTCTCACTGATCCATCTTGCAATGGCTCGTGCCTCTCACCTAGCATTTTCCATTCAAGGGGATCTTTAACCTTGGATTATCCTTCAAAAGCTCGCAAGAGATAACTAATGGATGTCTCCTTGGAGTCCAAAAGCTTACCAAGTGTTGGCTGGTCTAGAAAATCCTACCTTTGAATCACCTCCCAAAGGCTCGCAAGAGGTAAACTAGTGAAACTCAATGGACGGAGTCCACTTGCCTTACCAAGTGTTGGCCCAGGTGATTCAAAGGCATTTTAAGTTAACTAAAAAGATAAAAACCAAAAACGGGTCACACTTTCTCTTCATTAAAAATGGAAACAACAAAAACTCATCCTCATGCATGCCGGCACCTTACCTGGCTTCCTTCACCCAAGAGACAAAAAGCCTAGCCACTCATCCTCTGAGGAAACATCCTCAAAGGATGTTTGGCTAGAAAGAAAATAAAAGAGAAAATAAAGACTAGAGAGAAAAACAGAGCAAGGCTCTGTATATTTTATATATCTACTATACAAGGTTCGGTCTCTGGAAAAGCTCCCGAGATATCTACATGATATAAGGGGTTATTCACCCTTTGCTTCTTACTTCCTAACTAAGGAATCATGTGATAGGAGGGTTACACGGAGAGTTTGGGAAATTTAGACATCAAATATCTAAAGCAAAAATATCTCAAGATGTCGGTTGCAGCTATCGGGTGCTTCAGGAGGCGTTTCGCAGCCGGCACTGTAGCGCTGCGAAATTTCGCAGCCAAAGGACCAAATTTCGCAGCCCTGCGAAATTCTCCTTCAGCTTGGAGCGATCAGATTCCAATGGCTGTAACTTCTTCATTTGAACTCGGAATCGTGCACCGTTTGAAGCATTGGATTCTTGACTTCCTGAACTTTGAAATGGTATATAGTATGTAGAAATTGGACTCCGGGAAGTGCTCCAAAAGTGCCCAAGAAGACTGCAGCTGCTGTCCCCTGTTTTGCTTCCTCTGTTTTTCCTCTCTCCGTTGCTCTTTCCTTGCATACTTTGAACGACTCTGGCAAAGGATTATGGAGCTCCAAAGCTTGGTTCTTCATGAATTTGAGCTTTCCAAAAGCTTTGCCATGGATTCCAAAGAACTCTCCTCAATCTTGGATTGCTTTGGTGATCAAAAAGCTAACAAAAACACCAAAACTTACACATTTTGATTAGAATTGATTGCAAGGGTCCTTAATATGTTAATTGGGTTAAAAGGTGATAACTACTACTCAAAAGTGTTCAAAAGAGTTAATTACAAGCTTACAAAATAGCATTTTTGAGTAGTAATCAATGGTGAAATCCACCACTACAAATTCAACAATAAGAATACGATGTTCCCTTTCCTTTTTCTTTAGGTGTACCGAGCATTCCTTTTCTAGTGTCTTAAAGGTCATAAAAGAAATTACCTACTCATGAGCTTGCTCTCTTATTTCTTTTTTGAACCTTATTTGGTATTCTTCTTTTTCTTCTTGGTAAAAAAACCTAAAGGACCCTTGATTCTCATATGAACACCCTTATATATGGTTTTTAAGAATCCTCTTAGCCATCTTAAAAGAAACTGGTAAGGTCTCTAAGATCATATGGACTCTAGTGTTCATAATAGTCCTAAAGGTGGCTTGTCTAAGCTAACCTGCCCTTATAACCAAATAACCCTTGTAGACTAGAAAACAAATATTAAAGTCCTTAGTAATAGACATATGTTGCTATTACAACACATTATCCAAAGATCAATGCATTAAACACTTGGTCTTCTAATCTATCTAATACTACCTTTAATCTCTCTAATAATTCATCCTAAGTGATTAGTTGGGCTTGGTCTATTGTGACAAAAAGTGTCATAATATATAATAGACATGATATTTGTAATAAAGAAAATGACCATGCATAAGACATAATTGAGCATCCAAGGCAATTGGTAATTAATTTAGCAAAAAAAAGTAGTGCTCTCAAACTACATATCCTTTTGCAAAGTATCCTAGTATCATAAGAATCAAGCCTATGGTGGGCAAGTCCTGACCTTATTACTAGTTAGTAAAACTCTCAAATTGATCTCTCCGCCTTAGATATAAAGGTATCTAAAGGCAAGATCAACATACCTTTTATTTAACCCATGGGCTATGCTAGTGGGACCACGATGGGCAATTCAACTACTTCATATCTAGTGATGGTGTATAACCATTATCCTTAAACTATCAATATCAACAAGTAAGGAACCCCACTGATGGAGTGGTTTCCCTTACTATAGACTTCTCTAATCTCATTCTAATGAAGAGTCCATATTCCTTTATTCCTAGAGCCCAACTTGCCAGTGGGGTGGTGTTGAACCCAAATCAAGTTGGGCTCAACAATTGAAGCCGTGGGCTTGCCTAGAGCCCTCTCTCACTTAATCTTTTGAATTAAAAAGAGCATTTTAAACCGTTAATAATTAACTTGATGAATACATTATCTACTTTGAGAATTTCCAAAAATATTTATTTCCTAATTAGAAACCTAGTGTAATATGAGAATAAATTCTCTTTCTCTTACATAAATCCAATTAATAAATATTTTATTTAGGAAATGTTTTCAAAGAAATTTATTGTCATCAAATTACTAAGCCTTTTGATAATAACCTTTTAATGATAAATTATCTTTAACAAAAATTTCACGAATATTTATTTTTCAAATTGGAAACTCTAGTGTAATAAGGAAATTACCAATTTAGGAGATTTTCAAAACCCTCAGAGCACCTTATCTAAGAAAGGAACTTCAAATCTCATATTCAAAACTTCTCACAAATTTATTTTCCTTACTTCGACACCTTTCCAATTTAATAAATATTCTCATGAAAACTTTATAATAATTTATTCCATTAAATATTACTAATAACATAACCTTTTAGGAATTCCTTAATGAATAAAATATTTTTTATGAAAAACTTCCAAAAATGTTTATTTCCTTAAAAGAAATTAAACAATCCATTTTGGAAAGTATTTTCTAATATTTTATATCTTCATTAAATTACTAAATCTTCCAAAAATATTTTGGCAACCTTTCTTATCATTAATTTTCTATCATGAGATTTTCCAAATCCGTTATTTATCTTTTAAACTGGGACTTCTATGCTAAAAGAATTGCTCTCTTATTTCTTATCATTAAATTGTCCATATCCAAATTGAAAGGTTTCATTTTTTTCTTAGGGGGAAGAGCTTAGAGGACCATCATAGGTGTAGTTCTCTTTCTCTCAAGGGAGGGAGCCTAGAGAACCGTCTATCTCATAACTAAAACGAATCGTTCCAAAAGAAATAACATTCTTATTAATAACAACCAATTTAAATAAATAATCTTGGAAAAATCTTCTTATGAAAATTTATTGAGAATACCAAAATACTTTTCTTGAGGTTTTAGCAGTTATTTTTGTAACCTTCTTAATTATAAATTATCTATCATGGATTTCTAAAATTAACTTATTTTCTATAATTGGAATCTTGTAGAAAAAGGAAAAATACTATTTTATAAAAATTTGGAAAAATAAAAGCTCTTCCTTAAAAAGAAAAATTTTATTCTTCAAAATCTTGAATATTTGAGAAAAATTAAATAAATTTAAAATCTCTAAGAATTTATTTTGAAAAAGAAAAAAAACTTTTAATTCTTTTCCAACTTATCTTTTCTCACTAGCAAAAAAATAGAAAATCATGATGCTTTAATCCTTTGCACTTTTAGAAAGTATCATTATATTGTGATGTGCAATGGTGCATCTCAAAAGTGTCATTTTTTATTTTAGTTTTTTTTTATTCCATGACGCTTATTTAAACCATCAATGTTTGATGTGACTTTTATAAGTATAATTGTTATTCCATGACACTTTATGGCAGTGCCATATTTGAGATATTTTACATTAGTGCTTGCACCATGCAAGATTGAATAATAGGGATGTATATATATATATGTTCCAAATATATATATTAAAACCTTTTCTCCCTTCACAAGTGCCTACCAAACATTCTCTTCATCATTTCAAAACTCGACAAACCCCAAAACCTTAGAGCTCATTACTGAGATAAACCAATGAATGACAATTGAATGATGAGTTGTTGGAGACTTACTAGAGAGCCATTATCTTGAACCACAACTTTGTCTGTCAAAGTTGACTCTATTTCGAAGAGTTCTTGGGTTTCACTATAAACATCAATGCTCACCTTATTAGGATAGAGCCCTTAAAAGCATAACATTATGTAATAAATTTGGAATTCGTTATTTATTTAATGATGTTCCAGTTTCATTTTTATCTATCCTTATTTTATGTATTATACTTTATGAGCATTCTTAGTTGCATCTTTTGGCATTGTACGTGACTTAGGTGCATTAGGGATTGCACCAAAAATCTAAGTCATGGGTTCCTTGCAAATAGATGACTTGTTCACAACCGGTTCATGGGTCTAGGCAACCCATTAGAGGTTGTAGTGTACTACCTTCTAATTGGAGGGATGGTTGGTCTTGGATATCAGGATGGGTTTTCCATAGTGAGTGCACTAGTGTGTATGGTTAAATATTAGACATGACCTACAGTGAGTCATGACTTAAGGCTGTCAAGTAGTCATAACCTCACCAAGTTGCTTCATTGTGTTGTCCCTCAACCTTGAGAGAATGTTGAGGTTGTGTTAAAGTTAGCAATGGCTCTGACCTACGGGTAAGATCATAAGCTTATCATATATTCCCTATGGATTGGGTCACTATTGATGGAAGCCAATAGCAATAGGTGTTCTCAATAGAGGCAACATGATATCTCATGGGATTGAAACAGTGTGTTCTCTTGGGTGATCCTAAGGAGGTGTGTTCATGGAAACTATGGTCATAGTAGTGGAACTTGACATAGGCTCTTTAAAAGTTAAGACATGTTAGTTGAATACATAATAGGAGGATCTATAACTGAATGAGAGTAAAGGTAGTCTTTAAAGGGTGACAACTTTCACCTTGTTAGACTATGGACACCAATTCATGGGGAGATTGAACATAATGGATAGTAGGTCACAGACCCAAGCACGAAGTGTCTTGTTGTTATTTACATAGGATACTAAAGTTCAGTTGATTCTCTGTAATGGAATGTTGAATCAACTTCAGAATTAGATTATGAGGGAGCCAATACTCTTATGGGTCCCAGTGGTCCTTGCTCTAAGCTCATATATCTTGTTGGCATGGATTATAAAGGTTGGATTGACTCTAGGTTCACTTTTGTGCATAATGACGTTTTGATAATTACATAAGATTGCACAAGGGAGAGTGCATAAGGTTTCTAGATTGGGCTAATTAATTAATTAGTAGGCCCCATTTATTGATCTTCTCTATTGTCCAAAATACTTAATCCTAATACGTAGTAGCTTTGGCTAAGAAAAATAAGAGAAAAAGCTATTACGATTTTTGTAGTATTCCGGGTATCGTCCTCAGGGATTGACTTATGGGATTTGTCAATACTAGGGTAAATGAATTGCTTTTGTTTGAATCCTAAAGTGGAAAAAGATATGTGAATAAAGTGAAACTAAGTAAGAGCAATCAAATTAATAACAAAATGAATATTGATTTTGAATTCGATTGATTCAAGTTTGGGGCTTTCCACAATCCAACTCTCGGTATAGAAATTAGAGAAAACAAGGGTCTTTTAAGTAATATGATCTTAAGGTTTCAGGATCCTTGGCCACTCGCGGTCAACTTGAATTATATAACTCAAGATTGCATCTGAAGCCTAATTTTTCCCTTTTCAAACAAATTCCTAAAACCATTAAATGAATGGGATTGATTACTGGTTTAAGATTTGGCTTTTTAACCCTTCCTACTCCTTATAGCTTTGTTTTGGGGCAAATAAAAATAGAGAAGATCATGATAACTAACGATCAAGAGTTACCAAGAATCACTAATATCAGGTAATAACCTAGCGTATCATTCCCTAAACTAATTCACAAGGATAGGATAAAAATTGATAAATTGTAATCCAATCAATAATCAATCTCATTGTTACAATAATTTATCCATTATTCTTATGAGTTTCTAGCCCTTAGGTTTTCATGCTTCAAGCCTCAAGTTATATTTTTAGCCTCTCATGGGGGTGATGTCACATTCACAATCCATAATATGGTAAAAATCCATAATTTGAATAAAAAGAAACTTAAAACAATATATTTAATAAAGAAGAAAAGAAAACAAACCAAAGTTCTCATCTTCTTCCACCTCCAATGTCCTATTCTCCAAAAAAAGATCTAAGATTTTTAAACCCTAGGACTAAGAGGGTTTATATAATATCATCAATTAAATAACATGTGGCACACTCACATTGACCACTTATTACAAAATAATTGCCTAAAAATGACTAAAAAAAATGGTGATTTCTAGTCATGTAAGGCCCACTTAGGGTGAATGGAGTGCCCTAAATGAAATTCCCAAGGTAGAGGAGGAGAAACATCAAAGTGGCAGTGAGTGAATTCAAAATTAGGGTCATTTCAAATTGGATTAAGAATTCATAAGTTGAATTTTGAAATCATTTCGAAATGGTCCTTCAACTTTGTGCAATTGTCTTCAAATGGTCATAACTTCTTCATTTCATATTCGATTTGTACACCGTTTGAAGCATTGGAATTTGACTTCCTGAGCTTCAAAATGATATATAGTATGACTAAAATAGACTTCAGAAAGTACTTCAAATTTGTCCTCAAATTCAGAGTATATGTTGCCACCATATTTTGAGTTCTAAATTTCCATGCAGCTGAATCTTGATTCATGCCTCATTTCCCACATTTTCTTGCCTTCTTTCTTACTTCATAATGGTCATTTCTCTTCTTCCAAACTCATGATATCCTCATATTTCCTTTCCTCATGGTCTATTAGTCTTGACTTCCTTATTTTCTCACTTAACCCTTTCTTGATCTTTTAAAATCTAAAGTGATTCAACTTGCCCCTTTTCTTTCCTTGAACCTGAGATAAATCTCCAAAACACAAGTTAAACTCATGGCTAAGGCCTTAGCATCGATTTGGGTCAAGTTCGGTGATTTGAGTGTCCTCTGGTGCATAAATCTTATTGCATATGTGCAGTTAAAGTATATATTTTGGCTCTAATCACCTATTGGGTTAATTAATCGATTAGGACCCATTTTGTGCTAGATTAAGTGACTCAAGCCCATGTGGGATCAAGTCACTTAAGCCCAATTAGGAACCTTATAAATACCCCATAGGAGTTAGAGTTTCCATAACTTTGTTTTCCACCATCCAAAGAGAAAGAGAGCCATAACCTCCACCCTCATTTCCTTCCCACTGGAAGTGTGCTAAGAACAAGGTTGTGTCATCAAACAAAAGATCGTGGGTTTACGAGACTTCCAACAACTTCAAGGTCATCTTCAACAATTGGAATTTAAGGTTTTGGAACATCCAAACTTAAAGGTTAGTACTTTAACCCTAAAAGATCAATTTTAAAAAAATTGGTATTGCTTTCATTGCTTAGATCTAAGATGACAAGAACTTGTATCATAGCTTAATGTTATATGCATGCTTAGATCTTTATTTAGGGTGTGCTAAGATTTTTTTTATAGACTTGATATTATCCCATGGCCAAGGGACGCATGTATGTCCCTTTTTATTATTGCTTGTGATGATTGAATTTTATAATTTGTTTTCTTCCTTTGTTTCTTTATAGATTTGGTTGTAAGCTCCATTAAAGGAACATAGGTTTTCTTTTTCTCTCATAAAGTTTTAATCTTTTCCATAGATTGGGTTGTAAGCTCCATTATAGGAGCATAGGATTTTATTTTATGATGTAAAGTCTTATTTTTGATCATTTTGGGAGGACTACAAGAGAAGATCTCCTTATTGATGTCAATAAATATTAGATCTTTATTGGAGCATCATCTATGAAGATTTAAGGATTTTAATGGTTGTGGAAGAAAGGTTAAATCCTTCCTTTGTTTGATTAGAAAAAAAAAATGTTTTCTTTGACTCAAAATTGGGGCTACCTCCTAAGAGTTTTTTGGGGCAAGCTACATATGGTTTTGAAGCTTGGAAGTCAGGAATCCAACTCCTCAAACGGTTTGTAATTCTGAGTTGAAACGAAGGAGATATGGTTGTTTGAAGTAAAGTTGCGTAAAGGGTACGCTGTTACGAGATTGCATATAGTTCCAATTCTTTTTGCTTGTTTAGGCCCATCTTTTGGGCTAATTTTGGGCTTGAAAGTTGCTAAATTGTGGCTACTATATAGGAGCTTCTTTTGGCAAGTTTTGATGCCAAATATTGGTGTCAAGTTGAAGATAGTTGGCTTTGATTCACAATTGGAAGGTTGTGAAAATCATTCCTTGGCCATGGGATCTCTTTTTGAATATTTCCTTTTTTTATGCATATTGTTTATATTGCATGTGATGAGAAGTGCTTTCAAAGTTACTAATTTTGGATTTTCTTATGGAAAATAAATTTTCATGAGAAGGTTATTTCCAAATTAAGTTTTATTCGAAAATGGAATAATGCTACTATTAAGGAATTTTTATATAGAAAGTTTTTTTTTTAAAAAAAAAAATTTATGAGTGAATCTAGTTTCCTTTTCTAAAAATCCTTAGAAGATCCCTTTTCTCAAAGTTTCTAATTTTGAAATCTTCAAGGACTTGAGTTTCTATATTTAGTGGATATTCTCTTATTTAAAATCTTTATAAAATTGAATATTCCTTATAAGCACAAGAATTCCAATTTAGTGAATAAGTAAAGCTTTTGAAAATTCTCATGATAAATCATTTTTTTTTAAGAAGGTCATTGAAATTATTGAAAGTTTCTTATGAAAAAGGTATGAAACTCTTGGTAATTTTAATGGATATAAATTTTCTTGAAAATTAGATTCCAAAGCATGTTATTTACTTAATTTTGGAATAATGTAGATTAAAAAAATAAAACTTGTATAAATAAATTAGAGAGCAAAGTTTTATTTTCTAAATTATTCCAAAGGATTCTAAATTATTTTCTTTAAAATTATTTTGATAAGAATCCTTATAGAATAAAAGTTTCCCTTTTGGATAAAGTGTTCTCTAGTTTTTATTTTTCAAATTTTTGGAAACTTTCTTATTGCACTATCCTTAATTTGGAGAGTAAATATTTGTTTTCGGAAGTTTTCAAGATGGATAATTTATCATTGAGGGAATCACTAAAAATTTTATTTTTGGTAGTTTTATTGGAATAGATTATTATGGAAATTAAATTTCATATTTAAGAATATTTATTAAATTAGAAAGGTGTAGGGATAAGGAAATTAAATTTATGAGGAATTTTGAATACGAGAGCTAAAGTTCCTTTCTAATTTTATTCTTAAGGATTTAAAATATTTTTCTTAAATTTATTTTTGAGAATCCTTGAAGAATTAAATGTTTCCTAATTGGAGAAGGTGCTCTCAAGTTTTCAAAATTTTATAAATTGGAAGTTTCCTTATTACACTAAGTTTCCAATTTGGACAATAAAAATCTTATGGAAATTTTCGTTGGAAATAATTTATCATTAAAGTTTATTACCGAAAGGATCTTTAGTAATTTGATGGAAATAAATTTCTTTGAAAATATTTCCTAGACAAAATATTTATTAATTGGAATTATGTGAAGAATGAGAATTTTTATGAAAATAGATTTTAAAATTTGAGAGTAGACATTTTATCAAAATTCATTTTTGGATAAAATACTCTCATAGAAATTTTAAATTTTGCATATGGATGTTCTCCTATGACACTGGGTTTCCAATTAAGAATAAATATTTTTGGAAATTCTTAAAGAATATAATTTATTCATCAAGGTAATTACTAATGTTTAAAAGCTCTAAATTAAAAAGATTAAGTGGGAGAGGGTCATAGGCAAGCCCATAGCCTCCAAGATCGAGCCCATCTTGATTTTGGATGCATTACCATCCTAAAGATGGGGTGGCCCAAGGAATCAAAGGATATGGACTATCCTTTATGGACGAGACTATATATGTTTGTAGTGGGAGTAGCCAATCATAAAGATGAAACTCTTCACTTGATAACATTGATGTCAAGGATCTTGGTTACACACTTAACTTAGACATGAAAAGGTAGAATCACCTAAAGTGGTCCCACTTGCATGGGCTAAAGGCTAAACAAGAAAGGTATGTTGATCAATGCCTTAGGATAACTTTTAAAGTTTAAGGCAAGTTGATCAATTAGAGAGGGTCTCTACCCTAGTAATAAGAGTCATGACCTGCCTAAAGTAGGCTTGATTCTTATGATACTAGGATACCTTGCAAAAGGACATGTAGTTTCAAAGCACTACATTTTTGCTAAATTAATTACCAGTTTGCCTTGAATGCTCAGTTCTTTTTATTAATGCATAGAATTATTATATTTATTATAGATATCATGTCTTTAACTTGTCACCTCTTATCTCATGTTTAAATTGGACCTAGTTATAGATTGAAAATAATTTAGATATAGTGTTAATTGCAAAAAAGTTGATTTAAGTAGAGTTTGTTATTTCCTTTAAACTAACCTATCATAAAGTAAGAGAAGCATATCAAAGCTGTCATAAGATGGATCAGAAGACTAAGTGTCTCATACTTGGGTCTTTAGATAATGTGTTGCGAAAGAAACACGTCTATTGCCATGGTTTATGATATTCTCTTTAAAGTTGAAAGGGTTATTTGGTGATAAGGGTAAGTCAACTAGACAAGTTGCCCTTAGGACTATTATGAACATTGAGATTCATGTTATCTTAGAGATTGTACCAGATTCCTTTGGGATGGGTAAGAGATTCTCAAAGAGTGGAACGGTATTCATATGGAGGTCAAGGCTCTTTATGCTCTTCTACCAAGAAGAAGAAGAATAAGACTAAATAAGGAAAGCTCAAGAACAGGAATGAGAAAACAAAATCATGGGCAATAATTCCTTTGTGACCATTTGGGACACTAGAAAAGGAATTCTTGGAGTGCCTAAGGATAGGCAAGTATACAACATGTTCTCGTTGTTGAATACATAGTAGTGGATTTCACCAATTGCGGTGGATAGATTCTAGGCCCATTATCAACAAGCGAGAAGGTCACATGATGGGATTGTACTTACCTTAGCTTTAGTTGTAAAGTTAGTTGTGTAAGTTAGTGGGAGGTATTACCTCTTTTATGTAAGACTCCATTATCACTTTGCCAAGTAATGAGAGTAGTCAGATCTCACTAAAAGAAAGAACCTAGCACTAATCAAACATTTGACTTCTAATGCCTAGGTCATATTAATCTAAACAGGATCCAAAGACTGATCAAGTCTGGACACTTTTATTTCTAGAGGATCTTTAAGTCTGCGAATCTTATATAGATGGTAAGATGACTAGAAGACCCCTTTATTTCTAAAAAGACATGGAACCAAGGAATGTTTGGCGTTAGTACATACTGACGTGGGTGAACCTTTTTTGTGTTTATGCATGGAAAGTATGGGTATTTTATCATTTTACTAATAAATACTCTAGGTTTGGATATGTACATAGGACATCTGATGTCTTGGATAAATTCATTGAATTTAAGGCGGAATCAGATAACCTATTGGGTAAACATATCAAGGCACTTCGATTAGATCAAGGTGGTGTGTCTAGTAGGTTCGATCCTTTCCATATGCAGCATGAGATGATATCCTAATTGTGTGCACCAAGGACTCCATTCCAAAATGGAGTAATGGAAATAAGTTATTGAACTTTGATAGACACAGTAAGATTAGTGATTGGTTTCTCATTACTTCCTATATTTTTTAAGGATATATCTTAGAGACTGTGTAATACCTTTTTTTCTAAAGAGGTATATCATTTTATAAGATATCTAAGAGGATTTTAGGATTATTATTTTATAGTTAGGATTATCAAAAGGTGTTTGTTTCTACAAATACTAGGTTTTTGATGAAGACTATATGATATGAAAAAGGCAAACAATGATATAGATTAAAGAATATTAAAAGATAGTCCCACTATACATAAGATACTATGGATCCAATACCAACTATTCCCATTTCTAGTACATTGACGCCTCATCGTAGTGGGAGTGTTGTTAAACAACTAGACCGATTCATATATTTGGAAGATTTTTTCAAGGCCATTCTAGAGGAACATGAGATTAATCCCATAGATTACGATGAAGCAATAAGTGATGTGGATGCACATCTTTGGCAAAAGGCTATGGAGGCACAATTAGAATCCTTATGATTCTAATGTAGTTTGGGTTTTTGTAGAAGCACTTGAATGGATAAAACCCATGGGTGTAAGTTGGTCTACAAGAGGAACAAAGGAGTAGATGGAAAATTTGAGATTTATGTGGTTAGGTTATAGTTTGAAACGTCATTTCAATTATAGGAAACCTTTTCACCAGTAGCAATACTCCTATCCATTGCGAAGTATCTCATTTATGAGATATTACAATAGGATGTCAAGATAGTGTCCTTAAATGATTATCTTGATATTTGCATCTATATGATGTAACTAGGTATTTTCATAGCAAAGGGCCTTGTGTGTACAAGAAACTATAGGAAAGCATGGTGATGTTTTAGGATCTTGTAGGTAGATGACAAACTACTCATTGAAAATGATGTAGAAATATTGTGATTAGTCAAGATATGGTTGTCTACTTGGTTCTAGATGGAAATCTAGAAGGGACGCAATATATTCTTGGGTTTAAAGTCCTTAAGGATAACAAGAATATAAAATTGTGCTATGTCAAGCATATACTCAAGTATCCTTTGAGAACAAGGGATTATGTGCTTTTGCTCCAAATTGTTGAGATAGTTTAGAGGTTGACGTGATGGTCGACAAGATACCATCTATGGAGAACTTGGTGGATCCCTTTACCTAAATATTGACAGGGAGAGTCTGCGTTGGTGACAGGGATAACATAGGTTTCAGATGAGTATTTGGAATGCTTTATAGGCATGATGCTTTGAGGGCTAGTGGGAGAATGTTAGGATAGACCCCTTAAAAGCATAATATGATGTAAAAATTTTGAAAATTTTTATTTATTTAATGATATTCCAGTTTCACTTTTATCTATCATTATTTCATGTATTATACTTTATAAGCATTCTTGCTTGCATCTTTTGTATTGTACATGACTTAGGTGCATTAGGAGTTGCACTGAAGATCTAAGTCATAGGTTATTTGCAAATAGATGACTTTTTCACAACTAGTTCAGGGGTTTAGGCAACCCATTAGAGGTTGTAGTGCACCACCTCCTAATTGGAGGGATGGTTGGTCTTAGCTATCGGGATGGTTTTTCCATGGCGAGTGCACTAGTGTGTATGGTTACACATTGGACTAGACCTATAGTGAGTCATGACTTAAGGTTTTCAAGTAGTCATGACCTTACCAAGTTGCTTCATTGTGTTATATCTCAACCTTGAGAGAATATTGAGCTTATGCTAAAGTTAGTAGTGACTTTGACCTACGGGTGAGATCATAAGCTAATCATATATTTCTTATGGATTGGGTCATTGTTGATGGAAGCCGACAGCAATAGGTGTTCTCAATAAAGGCACCATGATATCTCATAGGATTAAGACAGTATGTCCTCTTGGGTGATCCTAAGGAGGTGTGTTCATGAAAACTATGGCCACAGTAGTTCCTTAAGTGGAACTTGACATAGGCTCTTTGAAAGTCAAGACATGTCAATTGAATACACAATAGGAGGATTTGTAACTTAAGGATAGTAGAGGTAGTCTTGAAAGGCTTATAGCTTTCATCTTGTTAGACAATGGACACTAGTTCATGAAGAAATTGAACACAATGGATAGTAGGTCAAGGACCCGAGCACATAGTGTCTTGTTTTATTTACATAGGATATTGGAGTTTAGTTGATTCTTTGTAGTGGAATGTTAAATCAACTTTAGAATTGGATTTTGAGGGAACTAGTACTCCTATGGGTCCTAATGGTCCCCATTTTGAGCTCATATACTTTGTTAGCATGGATTATGGGGGTTGAATTGGACCTAGGTTTGCTTTTGGACATAAGGGTGTTTTGGTAATCACATAAAATTGCACGAGGGTAAGTGAACAAAGTCTCAGGATTGGCCTAATAGATTAATTAGTAGGCCTTATTGGGTTAATTAATCATAGGACTCATTTTGGGCTAGATTAAGTGACCCAATCCCATATAGGCTCAAGTCACTTAAGCTTAATTAGGAACCCTATAAATACCCTCTAGGAGTTAAGGTTTCCATAAGTTTTGTCTTCCACCATCCAAAGAGAAAGAGAGTAATAACCTCCACCCTTCTTTCCTTCCCACCAGAAGTGTGCCAAGAACAAGGTTGAGTCATTGGGCAGAAGATCATGAGTTTACAAGACTTCCAACAACTTCAAGGTCGTCTTCAACAATTGGAATTTAAGGTTTGGGAACATCCAAACTTAAAGGTTAGTACTTTAACCCTAAAAGATCAATTTTTTTAAAAAATTGGTATTACTTTTGTTGCCTAGATCTAAGATGCCAACATATGGTTCCCTAAAGAGTGCTCAAGGAGTACCTCATTCTCTTGGCTAATAGCCTGGCATGTGTGAGAGATTAAATTGGTTTCAATTTAAATGATTGTAAAACATTATCTCGTACATTGAACCTATAAGTACCATTCACGAAAACCATCCTTTGTATACCAAGAAAATGTTTTTAAGAAGGCACTTTTGAAATATGTCATACTAATTCTTTAATAAGCATTTTTGTATAAACATGTGACAGTTGGTATAAGGTCTCGATTGAATGTTCTTTGGGATACAAAAGAGATTAGGTTTAGTTAGGATAGTGAAATTAATATTTATAGTTTTCTCCATTTAGTGAGAAATGGTTCATATAGGAAAAGGTCTGTTACTGCTCACCTTGGAGAATGAGTTGAGGGTTTGGTATTGAGAGGTGAAAGTCTGAATGTCTGAGCTAATGGTTTTTCTGGTAAATTAATGTCTTGAGTAACCATGAAGGATACTTTCTCATAAGAAAGCTAGGGGAATTTTCCAGATTTAGCAATTGGGATAGAAAAGTGGCTAAGAAATAAAACAACTCAACCAACCTATGGTGATACTTATTCAAGCACTGAGAACTAGGAGAAGAATGAACTACAAACATAGATGGTGTAACAAGATAAATTTCCCATCAATGAGTGTTTTTGAGATACTAATTGGCCAAAAGAGCCACTAGCTCAAACATTAACTTTTGTTAGTTAGGATTCTCTTATTGTAAAAGGTTGAGATGACATTAAAAGGCAATCTCGATGGAACCAGAGGGGACTTGCAAGAAAAAATGATCAAAGTAAAAGTTCACATAGTTGAGACTCGACATCCTTGATTTCTTCCTTTCAATATTGATTATAGTGATATGAATTTTGGTTAGTGTTGATTTACTTTACGATTTCATATGAGATTATTTTATACTTGTTGTTGAGCGAACCTCATTTTCCATAGAAACACTGATGCTTGCTATCTAGGTATGCTTTTTATTTTCCCATTTCAAAATTCCATGAATATGCATGTCATTGTGAATTATGTCCATGTTTGATGCCATGTTTGATTGCCTTGATGCTTGCTTGACTATATTCGATAAAATGCATGTTGTGTGCCATATTTTTTAACTAACTTTGATGTCTTGTGATAACGCTTAAGAAGCAATTCAGGTCCACATACTATCCTTTCTTTACGATTGTGTTTTGAATCCTTGCTTGGCATGCTAGAGTTAGCAGAATTTTGAAATCATCTTAACCTATCTAGGTATCCTTAATCAACTTATTAATTGCCACATTTCCTTCAACTTAGCCAGTGGAGACCTTTTTAGGATTAGAGGGGTGCTACCACTTCGAGGTACCTTCCCAATAGGTAACCTAATCCTCGAACCTAGACTCGGGTTTTTTACAGACAACTTTTCCAAAAGACAAGAGTCATTTTAGGGGCTTTGTTTTTACTTGATTTCCCCTTTAAAAAATAAATAAAAGTAAGTGGTGACTCTAATTTTTTTATAAAAATCGATTTTTCACTAAGAAAATAAGTCTCGCTAATGCAATAAAGGATGTATGTGAAGAATGGGGGTTCATAGATAAAGTGTAATGGTGTCGATGATGACCTGCCCGATATCGAATTGTTGTCCAGGGAGGATGTCATGAATGAACCAAGCATTCGAATGATAGATCTTAGTACAATGGGACGAGGGATAGAATGAATATGTAAGAGAAGTAGCAAGAATCCAAGTTGGCTTAGAGAAGCCAATTAGAGGAATATACGTTGGAAGCTCACGAGAAGCACCATATAACGAAATTGGAATAAAAAAAAGCTCTCTAAGATGGAGAGACTGAACCTCTAGAAGGTAGGAAGGGAGTCACGCATCAAGTTGAGGCATGTCAAGTACATGCCTAACTAACAAGGAAGTGATATGAAAAGTGTGACCAAACATGGTCACCTAAAAGAAGTGACTAGGAGAAACTGTATGCATGTTCACATAGAACATGCGAACTAGAAGATGATAATATAAACCCTACAAAGTAAACAAGGACTCATGCCCTCTCTTTATGAGAATGATGGGAATAGGAGAATCCTAAAAGGTATGAAGGTTAATAGAACGTTGGACCTCAATACGACGACTTTAAAAATAGGCATAAAAATAATCATGCGATTCTTAAGAGTAGAAACACTCCACATGAAGATTAGAATGGTCAAAAGAACCTTAAAGAGTAGCACCTTGAATGGGCTTAAGTGACCTAGGAGGAGTCACCTCTCTCTAAATCCTACAACTAGACATAGCTAAGGGAATGCTAAAGGACACGAAAATAAAGAAGAACACGAATAAAATCTAAACCATTAGAAATGTCTTAAATGAGGTGTAGAACAATATTATGAAGTTGAAAACTCGAAAAATGAAGAAAACTAACCTTAAATGTCAAAGAGATGGAGTCTTAGGGTCTTGAAAGAATAGGAAAATATTTGAAATACAAAAAAGGCGTGTTGATGGGTTTTTACAGTTAGATGCAATGCTGGATATAGATTAGCACTCAAACAAGACGCTTAATAGATGTGTCACTAGATGTAACTAAGAGCACTTGAGTGGTAGAGCCACTAGATGAGGCTTAAGTGCTGGATGCAACGCTTAAGCGATTTGAGACCATTTTCAATTCTAGAAAGAAACAGAATACACAATTATCTAACCTGGAGACAAGGATTGACACCAATTAAAATAACTTTTACAAAATAATCAAAATGAGCAGATAATTAAGTTCAAAAAATGTTAATAGTAGTTCGATTGATAATAACTTAAGTAAGTTACTTCAAATAGTACATATCAATCCATCAAGAATGAGATTTCAAGATCAAAGGTCAGAGTTAATCATAATCTTAATTTCAAAAACCAATGCATAACCATCAATGTATAAGAGAGTCAACATAGAAACATAAGCATTGATGTTCAAGGGAATACGACTTATTATCTAGTTTTATGATTACTACTCAGAAAGAGCGTATTTTAGATAATAATTCTTATGAGTTTCATATCTTTTGGGTACTAATTATGCCTAAAATGCTCAATTAACATGTTATTGCACTTGCAAGAGTTACTAACGATTTTTGTGAGTTTTGGAGTCATTTCAAGGTATGATTTTAATAAATTGTTGACAAAAGAGATGAATCAAATTAAAGAGAACAAATAATGTTGATGGTGATCCAAATGCATAATAGAAGAAATAATGCAATTGGTTTAGATCAGGATTTAAGCTAATTGGAGATAGTTAAGGTGAAATCAAAAGAATGAAATGAAAGAAATGAAAAAGAGAAACTCAAAAATCAAATGTTACAGATTTGCATGATTATGCGAAATGGACCAGAGAAGGAAAATTGGTTGCAGTATAAGGAGGATGCCTAAGTTGATTTCACATGAACATGTGAAAATTTCGCACAATCATGCGAAATGGTCTAGAAAGTTGTTGCTATTGTTGATTTCGTATGAGCGTATTTCGTATGAGCGTGCTTCTCTTTGTGTGAAATGGATAAAGCTCTTGCAAAATCATGATTTTGATGCTAAAATCCAAATTTGTGAATTTGGAAGGTTCTAGAAGACTAATGAGAGGTTGCCAAGTGTCCACTTGACCTTGCCCTATAAATAGAAACTTGAATTTCTCATGGAGGAGCTTTTTGGATACTTTTGATTGTAGAATTTTCTAGATTCTCTTTCTTAATAGAATTCTCTATATTCTTTCATTTCCCCTCATTTTCTCACTAGCCAAACATGCCTTGTGAGACCAAATCTCCAAGTATGAGTGGCTAAGTCTCATTTTTCTTGAAGAAAGGAGGACCTAGAGGCAAGATCTATGATGAATTAGAGAAATGAGCTTTAATTGCAAAGGTAATTTGATCCAATTGATTGATTAATTGAATTTTGGGGATTTTTCTCTTCAATGTCTTGGATGACTACTACAATGCAAACTAGGTAAATTCATTAAATTCTTAAAGCTATATTTGATGAGATTGAATAGTTGCATCGTGTGAATTATTGGAAAATGATTTAAGATGAATTGAATATATGGTTTAAATTGATCTCTTGGATTAAATAACCAATTTGAAGAGAAATTAGATCTAGACCTAAAGCTAAATCAAAAATCGGTTTAGAGGAGAATTTAAATTTTCAATCTAACTTGATGAAAAATAGATCTCAACATTTATTAACCATAGAGATTGTTTTCTAGAAAATCCTAACTCCGAGCATTTCTTTTCCTTATTAATTTCATTTTATTTTACATTTTATTGTTCCTCTCAATTTGAAACCATTGTTATTTTAAATTTTTGTCATGAATTGTCAATCCAATTTCACTTTATCACAATCATTTCTTTTTTCCCTCATTCAAACTTTAATTATAAAAAATAATTCATCTCAGTGAACGACACTTAAGATCACGATACTACCATAACTTTTACTAAAAACAATTTTTGATTAGGGAAGAGTTACTTTAGCGTAGTTGAATTAGGTTATAAATTTTGTTTTGATGCAATAAGCGATGAAAAATCAATCGATCATTCCATATTTCAAAATTGATCGCTTAGAAGAAATCCAATCATGCCTTTGGTCAAATTAAAGAACACATCCAGTCAATTTGAACTAAGATCATCAGATTTTTGTTTAACACAACCTTGTTGATCTACATACAACACAATTTGACTTCCCCTTAATTACATATCTTTTTTTTTTTTTTTTTTTTTTTGAAAGTGAAGGCATTTACACCATGATCAATATTGATTTTTCATTTTCTTTTCCTTCATAGTTGCCACCATGATCAATATTGATTTTTCATTTTCTTTTCCTTCATAGTTGCCTTTGTATCCACTTTGAGGGTGTTTCCAAATATTACAAGTGAGCAGCATACATTTAAGAGCATGAATCTTGGAAAGTGTATGAGAGTTATGCTTAACTAATGATTCAATAATTTGCACCGACTCACTTGGGAAATAATTATAATAATCATAGTCAAACAAGGTATGTGGATGATAAGATTTGAGAATGACAACGAATCCTTTCAAAGCAATCAAAGTATACTTTATGAGTTCAACTTAAGAAGTCTTCCTCTTAATCAAGTACAAGATGTAACTAATATTGAATTTATCACATACAAAGATATTTAATTATCAGGAATCAAATACATCAATAGACTTACTTGTGACTTCCCAGTTAGATGAACAACAAATCTTGATCTTCTATAGAGAACAAGTCACTATCTAAAAGGTCTTATATGACCAAACATAAAAAAAAAAAACAAAATTGTCAACATATAAATAAGACTTAGTGTCCTAACATCCATCATGTATCTTTTCTTTCTTGATACAAAAGAGGTAGAGGAAGATAAGAATGGATGGTTGTGGGAGTAAGTCGAAGTGTACTCAAAATGAGAATATGTTTAAAATGGAAAACATCCTCATCAACCAACATCCTCTTAAGGCTTCCTGTTAAATCCTTCTTGATATCCAAGTATGTATGTAAATATTGATGAGGTTTAATTTGCAGTCCTAGTTTCATGCATTTGCATCTAGTCCAATCTCAAGAACATTCAAGTTATGCTTTCTATCCTTCTTATCCCTCTTGGGAGACAACATATGTTTGTTAACCAAAATTGATGGAGAAACCACTCAAAGTTTCCCTAGTTAATGATGGGTTTTACTTTAAAGGTATGATTCGTTCCTTTAATGGTTTGATTTGTTGCATTAAATTCCAAAGCCCTATTATTTATGAAGGATTAAAGATAGTATGTATACCTTTGATATACATATCTCTAACCCTACCACTCAAGAAGTCCTATCACTCTGACCAACCCCCAAATTGAAATATATACCTAAGGTTGGTGTTTCTTTTAACGCTATAATCAATGAATATAAAGTATTTCAGTTTTTCAATAGAGAAGAGCAACTTTATGAATGTAAGGTATATTCTTCCATCACTAAATCCTGGAAATCCATAGGTAATGTTGGACACAGTCCCTCTTCTTCTTATAACCATGTATGAATTAATGGAACAGTGTATTAGTTAAGCAAATCAAGAATAGACGGGGGGCTAGTTGGCCACATCCTTGTAGTTGATAGGAAGAAATTTTTTTAGCATAATTAGGTTTCCAAAGAAAGAAATTATACGCCCTTTCTTGGTCAATCTTGAAGGTTGTTAATGTTCGACCCTTTCTTGGTCAATCTTAAAGGTTGTTTATGTTTGGTGGCTCAACATCGAGTTGACAAATACAGATTTGATATATGAGCTTTATAGGACAACAAGGAGTTAGTTTGGGTTAAGAAATGGAGTGATAATATCCCCTAGACTTTTAATATTGAAGGGCTTAGCTATGTAATTGTGTGAAAGAATGAAATTCTTTTTGCAAATTGGGTACGTTATGTTTTTTATATGGGAACAAGAACTTGGAGAGAATTTAACTGGGAACATGGTTGTGAAGGCAAGTTCTCTCTTTCAATGGCATACACAGAGAGCCTCCTCCCTTATAAGTATTAAAATGTAAATTATGTTGTACCTTCCTTGCAAGTATGGATGGATTTTTCCTGATTATATATACAATTTAGCTTTATATTTTAAAAATAAAAAATAAAATGAAAGAGTTTCTTTTCTTTTAATTAAATAATCAAAGAGTTCCTCATTTTCTCCATTCACATTCCAAAAATTGAGTTAATTATCAGACTCCTTTCGAATTTAGTTTCATCTTTTTGTATAAATTTTGTATACAAATAGAATGTTTGATTAATATTTTCTCAATTCTAGTCATTTACTCTCACTCTCTCATTTCTACCATTCTCAAAGTTCTCTCAAATTCATCACCATTAGGAAGCAAAAGTTGAAAAAACTATATATATTCTTCATCTTATCTTATGGTATTAGAATTTAAGGAAGACTCAATTAACTAAAGTTAAATGAAATTAAATTAAATTAAAAATACAATCTAAATAATAAAAAAACTAATTTTTTTAATTTGATTTTTGTATCTTGTGTTTTTTTTTTCATATCTTAGTTATTTTTAAAATTTTCATAGAACCACTAGCTTAATTTAACTTTTTTTTTTTTTAATGTTTATAAATAATTTTAAGTTCAACTTTTTTTACATAAATATTAGCTTTCATAATTTCTAAATTAATATATTGTTTTTGTTGATCTTCTTATAGGTTCTAAGTTTAATAATTTTTTGAATATTGAAAATTTATTATTAAATATAAAAAAATGATATACAATTGTGTTTAACTGCTAATATAATATAGGATTATTACAAACATATATATTAAAGCTTCTTTAGTTTAAAGTTATAGATCTTATGAAAAATTAAACAAAAAATGAAGAAAAACAAAAAAATATTTCTACTTTCGACTAGGTAAAGATATCCACATATGAGGAAGAGCAGGGATAATCGTAGACTAAGAAGAGAGGATGCAAACACATTCATTGAATTGGGCAACTTTGTTAACAAGAAGCAGTTAGTGGTACTCAGTTCTAAGCACGCTTTCCTGATTCATGAACAAGTGATGAGAATGTCAAACCTTTTCTTGCAAACACCTCTTCTTCTATCCCAATAGTTGAAATTCATTTATTGAAAAATTATAACAAGAGACAAATTAATATTTGAAAAGAATTAAAATAACTCTTATTATTGAATTTCAAAAGTGCTAACTCATTTTCATACTACATTTATTAATTAAAAAAATGAAAATATATGTTTTTACAGATATGTTGATACTCAATTTTATGAAAATATCGTTGGATATTTTGACAAAATATAAAAAAATCTATAAGAAAATTTCCAAATATTGGTAGAAAAAGAAGTAATACACATGTAGTGGTTGTTTTATTAAACAAATTGATGTGTGTATATCAAAATTAATGATATTAATATGAAAATAAAAATTTTATTTCATTGCAAACATATTGTATTTCAATATTTAAGAATTAAACTACATTATATTTATATTTTTGAAATAATCTTGTTAGAGGATAATGACAACATTTTGCTAAAATAAATAATAATTTCTAATGTTTATCCAATTTTTAAAATTCTTCTAATTTGATTTTAAATTTGATTATTAATTTCAAAAAATATAAATTTTATTAAAAATTCTAATAATATTTATCAAATGTTTTAGAAAAAAATTATCTTAGAATCCTTTAATTTATTTATATTAATTTATTTTAACTTTTATTAAAACATGTTTGATTACATTTTAAATAAAAATTAAATCATTTCTAAGATTTATATAAAATATTTTATTTGAGATTTAATTTCTAAAATTTTATTAAAAAATTATTGTGACAATTTTTTGCTATTGACATTAATTTATTTAAATAATTAAAATTATTAAAAAAAAATCATATTAATAATTTATCATATCAAATTAATTTTAATTTAAAATTATATTTGTATAAAATATTAGAACTTCATTAATTGTTTTGATATTTTAGTAATTTTTGAATAAATTTATATTTTTAATATTTTAAAATAAAAACATTAAAAATTAAACAAAATTATAAGGAGAAATATAAAAAAAATTAAAGGTGAAGGGATAGTAATTTTTTAAAATAGGATTAATGTAATAAATATGAAAAATAGATGGATAATATAAAATAAAAGGGTAATGTAAATTTAAAATACATAGGTCATAAATTTGTTGGGTTCATTTTAAAAAAACATAGGTGAAATTTTAGCCTTTGGATCACTTTTGACCATAAAATTTTTGGGGAAAAATCGTTGATTTTTTATGCAAAATATCATCGAGTCTTTCTCATGAAAGCAGTTCCAACAATTGCTTTGACAATTTTATTGGTGTTACACATTGATTTTTTTTTTTCCAAAGTTTTCGTAGTTTGAAGTTTCCGACATCTCAAACCTTCCTGATATGACAAAATATCTAAGAAGAAACTAATAAAAGAAGATAACATATTCTCTTTCAATTACTAATTTATTTCTTTGTGTAAATAATTTGTTTCCTTTTGTAAATAACCTATTGGCCGTAAATTAGTTATATTCTAGGTTATGATTTTAGGTAATTAGGAAACTTTCAAGATTCATATTCTTTGTACATATATGTGTATATATATACTTCAAAATCAAAGGAATAATATATAATAATTTACCAATCTCATTCGTCTTCAACATGGTATCAGAGTATTCAAGCTTTTTGTCCTGAAAACCCTAACCACCACTTGTTCTTCCTTCTTGCCCCTTTCTCTTTGCCAAAGCCATCTAGTGCTCCTCTTCCTCCTCCTCATATCCTCATGGCCACCCAAGACGCCACCACTTCTGCAACTTGTACTTTCAATATTCACAACACCCATGAGTCATACCAAACACTCATCTCAATAAATGTTTCTGCTCAAGCTCCACTTAAACTAACCACTACCAACTACGTATCATGGAGGCTTCATTTTCAAACCCTATTCATTGGTTATGATCTCTTTAGCTATATTGATAGAACTAAACCTCGTCTACCCACCACTCTTATTGTTAATGGCACCGTAATACACCACTTGGACTATTCTTCATAGCTTCGTCAAGAACAATTGATCCTACTCATTGGCTCCCTTTCACCCACCATAATTCCATTCATTGCTTGTTCAACAAC
Source organism: Vitis rotundifolia (assembly GCA_030254885.1). NCBI lineage: Eukaryota > Viridiplantae > Streptophyta > Magnoliopsida > Vitales > Vitaceae > Vitis > Vitis rotundifolia. The sequence goes on from CM058167.1 coordinate 11,619,186, forward strand.
CTCTTATGAAGCAAGGTTTGGACCCGCATTTTTTATATGCGTCCCCACTCAATGGCGAGACTCAGTTTTATTGGTGAAAATTTAGTTTTGGAAAAGTTGGAGCCGCCACTTATTTTATTTTATTTTAAAGGGGAAAATAAAACAAAAAAGAAAACCCTAAAGAAGTGACTCCATAGTTTTGGAAAAGCAAGTCTTGAAAAACCCGAGCCTTAGTCCGAGGACCAGGTTACCTATTGAGAAGGTACCTCTAAGAAGTAGCACCCCTCTAAGTCTTAAAGAGGTCTCTATTGCTAAGTCGAGGGAGAAATGAAAATTAATCAATTGATTGTACCTAGGTAGGCTAAGGTGATTTCAAAACTAGCATGCTAAAAAAGAAATCAAATCATAATCGCAAAGGAAGGTCTGGATGTGTACCTAGACAGCCTCTCAAGCACTATCATAAGACATTAAAGTTAGCACATAAATATAGCACTTGATATGTATCTCATCAGAGCAAATTGAACAGACATCTAGGCACCCAAGGATGAAATCAAACATAGATATGGCTCACAACAACATGCATGTTCATAAAATTCTGAAATGTAAGTGATAGAGAGCGTTGGATAGCATGCATAATTTATAAGATTTCTCTAAAAATGCTAGAGTGGTTAGAATAAGTATAAATTATATAACATCTTTATTATGTTTAATATATAGTACCAAAGCCAAAATTGAGCCAAAGTAAGTCGAATGACTTCAAAAATAAATAACAAATTCAAGCAAAGTACAAGTCATCAGCATGCAATTTTTTTTTTTTTTATAAAAAAAAGAGCATCAAAAAACAATTTCTTAAAAAATATTTCGGAGTGGAATTTAATTACAAAAAAATTCAGGAAATGAATACTACACATCTAGAACAACATACCAAAAACCAAACACTCATTCAAATGATAGATTGCGGTAAAGACACCCAAAAGTTCTAGAAAGTCCAGATTAGGTAAAAAAAAGTGACATGCATAAATGAATTTTTTTAAAATAATAAGACATCACATAAAATTGTAAAAAAAATCACACATTTTTAAAAGTGTCTATATCACAGAAAAAATGAATCTAGGGTTGGATAGTACTCAAAAATATTTTTAAAACACTCTAGCTAATCAGATGTCCAGATTCCATCATGTACAATAGGTATGACTTTAAAAAATCATATCTCCCTCAATGACATATATTTTTTAATATTTATATGTCTAAGATAAATTTCAGGAAGTCTAGAATTAAGGAAAAATATCAAATCAAATTTAAAAACTCATCTAATATTTTATTTTTACAGAAAGATTTCGGGCATCCAGAATTGGGTGAAAACAGAGCCCTCCGAAAAACTCATTTATATCTTATATTCAAGAATTGCTTTCTAGCTCAAACGAAATTTTAAGTTAAGTTCAGGAAGTGAGCAAAATCATACAAGTTTTGGAAATTTTTTAAAAATATTCTGAAGTTGTTGAAATGAATTTAAAACTAAAGGGTCAGTGGTTGAGTGAAAATTGGCAGCAAGGTAGAGTTTTGAAAGAATGATTTTATGTAGGGGTTTCACCAATTCCCCAATTGATATACACAAATCTAGCTTAGAATTATCCCATTTATTTGGGACCACAAGCTTGGATTCGTATTCCACTCAAAACCAGGATTTTTATTGAAAAATGAGAAAGATGCAAATTGATCAAGACATGGTTACATGTTATTTTAAAAAAAAATGAGATTTCGATTCTAAGGTAAATGAATTTTTGAAATGCATTTTAATGAGGAACATCTTGAGAAAATGTTTATTTTTAAAAGGAAAGAAATAATTTACAAACGACAATACTCAAGGATCAAATATAGGCAACCTAAAGGAAAACAAAATCACAAAATAAAATTTTTGACAACCAAGCCGACTAAAGTGGTGAGAGTAGGGCCAACCTTCATAGGAATGGCCTTCAAAAAAGGGATTTGACCAACAATCACTAAGGCAACAAACTAATGACTTCCAAATCAAACAAACTAACAAAAATATTAACCAAGACTAACATTTAGAATTCAAGAAGCGCGTGAACTAAGATAAAAACCAACAAACTTAACATATGGAGATAATAACATGGGATCAATTAAAGTAAATTAACACTCAAACAAAATATGATGAATCAAAAACCAAAATTTAACAAACTTGAAAATATGAAAACAATAATATGTAATTAACTAGATTGATTAGCTAAAATTCAAGAAAGCTCAAACTAAATATTAATAGATCAAAACCAAAATTACCATACTTAAAACATGAAAATAATAACATTTGATTAACTAAATTAATTGACTAAAACTCTAAAACACTCAAACTAAATATTAATGAATCAAAATTAAAATTACTAAACTTAAAACATGAAAACAATAACATGTGATTGACTAAATTAACTAACTAAAATTATAATCAACTACAAAATTGAATATTAATGGATTAAAATCAAAATTAACGAATTTGTAAACACACAAACACAAACATGAGATTCACCAAATTAATTAACAAAACATTCCTAAACAATTTTTTATTTTTTATTCACTCAACAAATACCGCTAACACGAATAAATCCAAGGTCGACATGCACTATTTCAACTGATTGGTTTTTATATTTTACTAGGCCATTGACACCAAGCAATCCATGGCAACATGTGTTATTTCAATTCATTGATTTTTCTGTCTTTAGTCAAACCACTAAGTTAAAATCTCACAACAATTCATGTTCACTTATTAACTCTTATTTTTAAATTCAAGTTGCTAACATATCTTATAATCTGCCACATTTCACATAATTGAATTCTTAAAGTTCACATATGTATTCTTAAAGAACAAATAACCTAATAAACTAAAAAAAACCTAAAAAATTTTGAACTAAATGGGACGAATCGAAAAAACCTAAACTTAACAATTTAAAAACACTAACATATCGACATGAAATTAATTAAAATAAAAAAAATCTAAAGCACATAGATGAATATATCAACATGGAATTAATTAAATTAAAAATACAATAAAATTCTAAAACCACTACAAAATTAATATTCGCACATCAAAAATTAAATAAAAAATGCTCTAACTTACCTTTTTCAATAATGCATGGGGGCTGTTTCGAAGTCCAAAGGTTTAGGCTGTTTTCTTCTCCAAAGTGGATGGCGGCTGGTTCTATTTATTTTCCCGTGGAGGGTGCATCCCAATGGAGATGAATCCTTGGTGATCAGTTTGTGCGGGGATCTTTTCCACCTCTAACCTCAGCGCGTGATCTCCTTTTGAAGTTGTGCGTGAATGGATCACCTTTCCTTTTGGACTGCCTCTATATCATGTGTGTGGCTGCCTATAGTTGGTTTGTGGACTACGCATGTAGGCTGTCCAAAGATGTCCCCATGGCAACGTCTTTTGTCCATCTATCATGTAATGACCGGGTATTTTATGTCACGTTAGCATTTTTAGTTTGAAAAGTTTTATTTTGTGTGATGGTTGAAAAGTAAAAAAAAAAAAAGTGTTTGGAGAACACGTGTCAATTTCGGATGGGTGAATTTCGTTTTATTGTGTCGGTCAATTAAACGAGTTGAAATTTTATGCCATGTCAGCCTTGGGGTAGAAAATTTCTTAGGATTTTAGAAATTGAAATTTTCCTGAAAAAAAAAAAATGAACTAAAAAAAATTAATTAGAATTAATTAAGAAAAATTAAATTAAATTGATGAATAATAAAATTGAGAAAAATTAGTTTTAGATTGGTGTTAATAAATAAATTGTGTGTTAAAAAAAAATGAAAAAAAAATGAATTGGAAATCAAATAAAACAATTAGAATAAAGAAAAGAAAAGAAATAAAATAAAAATATTCATTGGGCTTTGAATATTAGCCGTTTAAGGTAATGGGTTGTAAAAGAAAATAATAATAATAATAATGGAGTTGGGCTTTTGGTTTTGGGCTTAAGTGGGTGATGTCTTAAAAAAAAAAAAGAGATATGAAATGGATTGGGCTTAGATATGAGCTGGTGGTAGGAAGCCTTTGTTGTTAAAAAAAAAAAAAAAAAGGAAAAGGGGGAGAATTGGAAAACTGGCAGCACGCGGGGAGAGAGAGAGAGAGAGAGAGGGGCTACTGCAGAAAATTTGGTCACTCGCCGGATCTTTGACCGGCCGTTTGGACAGCCAAACGACCTCTGTTTCGGCCCAAATTTGGAGGAAGTGCTCTATTCGACTAGAGGAACAAGTCTAAGTTCGTTTTTAACGGCCAAATTTTCATATATGAGGTAGGGGAAAATTAACCCTAAAACTCAAATTTAATGTATTTTTCATTGGAAAAAAACTATAAATCTGATAATTATGAGTTAATTAGGTAATTTTGATGTTGTGTGAATTTTCTGGAATGATTTGGGATTTTTTCTGGATTTTTTTGTAATTTCCGGAATTCTTTGTAATTAATAAATAATTATTTTAGGTTGTTAAAAATTGCTAGAAATGTAGGAAAATTCCGGAATTAGGGCAAGATTTCAAATCTAGTGACTTATGAATTTTTGAAAATTGATTGGAATATTTGCGGTAATTTTATTGTGAAAAATTAGTTATTTTCAAATATTGGGAATTATTAGAGTTTTTGAAAAATTCTGAAATTGTGATATAAATTCAAGTATATTGATGTTTGAATTTCCGAAAATTTGTTGGTATATTTTGGGGAATTTTAATGTGAAAAATTTATTTTATTGGGTTATTGAGAATGTTGAAATTATTAAGAAATTTTGGAATTTGTGGCATTCATTTGCATCATGGTTGTATGAAGAAATGAAAAAAAAAAATTTTGTGAAAAATGTATGAAATGGAAAAAAATAAAATAGTGATGAAAAGTGAAAGCCCGTGTGAGGCGAACTAAGAAGGGAGAGAGATCCCTAGGGTGAAAGACCCAAAAGTTTACCCTGGGAAGACTCCAAATGGGGAGTATATTTGGGTGCGGACGTGTATCCTTCGGTGAAAGCCCGAGAACAATAGTGCATTGTATGATTGTGTGTCACATGTTTATATGCATTCATTTAATGAGTGGATGTTGTGGAATTAAGTATAGTGTTGTATGTTAAATTGTGTGACTTGATTTATATTGGTGAATTGTTGCGTTTGGGTTCTTAAAATATAGTAATCCCCCATTAACCCTTTGGGTGTTAGGCACCCTACTGAGCAATGTGGAAATGCTCACCCCTTCCTTTTTATATATTTTTAGATGCAGATATCACTCCTGAGGATCCACAGATGGGACAGGGAGGACTTCAGGATGCCCCTGGAGCGGTTTAGTGGAAAGGTTTTATTTTTTTATTGTGTTGTGGTATTGAGACCTTGTAATAAGTGAATTATGGATAATGTAATAAGACCTTAGTTTGATTAAGGGGATTTTTATGAAATTTCATTTTGGGATGCAATGATGTTTATTAAATCTTGATGTGTTTAAGTAAGGTTTAAAATATTGTTAGTTGGTGAGAACCCTAGTGGGACTTATATGAAAAAAAAAAAAAAAAAAAAATTCAGAGTGTTTTAGTTAACTGCCAACGTGGAATAGGAGAAACCCTTAGGGTCAAACCTTTGACCTGGGGTCACGGGCCAAATTTTGGGTCGCCCGGAATTTGGGTCGTGACATATCATGTGTGCAAGCCGTTGCGTTATTAGCCCGCAAACTATGCGTTATTATGGAGATTCAATGGTGCGCTGTGGATGGGAGTGGTTGTCTCCTCCTTTAACGTGTGGTTGTTTGTGGAGCCCTCTTGATGGCAGCGCTAATCCCCCCTCTCAATGGAATGTGTGCTGCAGAGTTTTAGTGGTAACCTCTCCTTTCCAATGGTGGTTCCCCCTTTCTACAAGACACCTGCCAGAAATATACCAAAACCTCTTGAATAATCCCCCCTTGAGCTGTGTTGAATTTTTTTTTTTTTAGACTAGCGTGATTCCTCTCCTAGAACACTACGGAAGCCTCCTTCCATCATCACGTGATTCTCTTTCCAAAAGACTACTCACGTTCTTTCTTTTCTGCTCATCATTTCCTTTTTCATACATAAGCCGAATCTTCCTCATTACATGACTCCATTCATTTCTTCCATATGTTTGCTGTTGGAATCAATATGGTAGCTACCCTCTTCGAGCTTCAAACTGTGGGCACCTTCTTATCTTTCCATTGGTGGACTTCTCTACAAAATTTCAAAGTTAATAGATTAAATAAAATAATAATAATGATAAAAATGAGTAAAAGCAATAATAATAATAATAATAATAGCAATAAAATAAAAATAAAAATAAAAACATTTAAACAAAATTATTAAATTAAAATAGATAAGTAAGGACAAGTATTACGAAAAAGTGACAAAATAATAGGAAAATAAAATAAAAGAGGAAATAGACAAGACAATAAATAAAATAAACAAAAATATAATAATAAAAAGTCAAGTCATGTGATTTTACAAAAACTAGGCATGCAAGTCATGCAACCCACGTGACCATACTTGAAAGGTGACCTAAGCAAGACTAGGTAAACCTAAGTGAGCCAAGGTGTGCCAAAATGGGCCCAAGTGAGCCTAGATGGGGCTAAGTGAGCCTAAGTGAGCCAAGTGTATCTAAATAGGCCCAATGTGCCTAGATATGCTATCCTAAAAGTGTATCTAAATGAGTTGTCCAAAAAAGAAAGGAAAATCCTAGGCCTAACTCACGACTAACAAGGGCCACAATAAAGAGTTGGATAAATCCCTTAACCAAAGTCTCCGAGGTTGCTCAAAAAAGATAAGCTACATGAGTAGTAATAGGCCACCAAGAAATTGTTGTAAAGTACTAAATGAACACCTAATAGGACATGTGCTAGAAGGACAAAATGGATGGTCTACACATGGACCATCCTTGCTAATACCTATTTCAAACCATTGTGTCGCATTAAACAAGTTAAGAGCCACCTTAAGAACCCTACCAAGGGTTTGCAAAGCATCACTACCTTCCTACAAATCGTTAAAGCTCTTGCTGATGAACTTGCTCTCCTTGGTGCCCCAATGGATGAAGGGGATCTCACGGAGTAAATCCTTGATGGTCTCGGTGACAAATGCAAAGAACTAGTTTATGTCATTTAAGCACGTGACACCATAATCACATTTGATGAGCCCCATGAAAAGCTCCTAAATTTTGAAGCTTCTCTTCATACCAAGTAAGCCACCTTAGATCACTTGCTAATGCTAATTTGACTCATCGAAACACAAATTGGCGCCCATCTCACTCTCTTAGCCATAATAGGGGTTAACGTCCATCTTCTCACTCTAGCAATCACTCCCTCGCAACCTCCAACATCAAGCTAAATTCGGTACCATGATTGGGTGACCGCCCACCTCCACGCCCTTACCAAAGTTTTTTTCAAATTTATGGCATCCAAGGTCATACTACTAAAAGGTGCCCTTCCTTTCACTTCATACTAGTTCAAGCCTCTACTCATTCTGCCCTTCAACACGGCATCTACAGGCACCATGGAAATCTTGTGCTCATTTTGTTGTCAACACCACTTCCAACCCTTCATCATGGCTTTTTGATGGTGGTGCTTCACACCATGTTACCGCTAACTTGAGCAATCTATTCCTCCATTCCCTGCACACTAGCACCGACAATATCATTATTTGCGATGACATAGGGCTTCTTATTACCCATACCAGTTTCACCTCTCTTACCATTCCCAATACTACCTTTTCTTTAAATAACATTCTTTGCATACCTAGCATGAAAAAGAAATTGATTTCAATCTCTCAATTTTGCACATCAAATCATGATTCAATTGAATTATTACATTCTTCTTTTCTTGTGAAGGAACTTTGCATGAGAGCAATCCTTTTGAAGGGTCAAATTAAGGATGGAGTGTACAAGTGGTTGGTCTCCCCTCCTAAGTCATCACCTTTACTTGCTTTCTCCAATGTCAAGATTACCTCATCTGAGTGGCATCATTGATTAGGCGACCCAACTTTTCCAATTTTGAAGCACATTGTTTTTAGACAATTTAGATTTGTCATATTCTATATCATCAAGTTCGTTATGTCATGCTTGCAATTGCAATAAAAGCCATAAATTATATTTCAATACTTCATCTCTTGTCTCTTCCCAACCACTTGAAGTTCTTTTCTCTGATGTGCGGACTTCTCCTGTTATCTCTTATAATGTTTTGAAATACTATGTTATCTTTGTTGATCACTTTACAAAGTATATTTGGTTTTATCCACTTAAGCAAAAATCCCAAATTCATGATGTATTTATTCAATTTAAGGCTCTTGTGGAAAAATACTTTGATTGCAAAATCATCACCCTTTACTCTAATAATGGAGGTGAATACCAAGATCTTGCAAAGTTTCTTACAACTCAAGGTATCTCTCATCTCACCACTCTGCCTCACACCCCTAAACACAATAACTATTCCAAAAGACATCATTGTCATATTATTGAAACCAACCTCTCCTTTCTTTATTGAAACCAACCTCTCATTTCTTTCTTATGCTTCTGTTCTCCTTACTTTTTAATCTCATGCCTTTGCCACTACTGCCTATTTTATAAACCACATGCCCACTCCCACCCTTAATCTTTCTTCTCATTTTGAGAAAATCTTTGGCACTTCTAATTACTCTAGACTTTGTGTCTTTGCTACCCCTGGCTTTGTCCCTACTCCACCCACAAGCTTGTCTTTCACTTTAAACCATGTGTTTTCATAGGACACTCTCTCACTCAAAGTGCTTATCTTTGCCTTGATGTTTCCACTTCCAAAATCTTTGTCTCTCATCATGTCAAGTTTGTTGAGCCTGTGTTTTCCTTCGCATTTCTTCAAAGTCATTTACCTTGTTCTCAACCAAACACTATTTCCACCTGGGTCCCTCCTATCCTTACTATCTCTCTTCCTCATCCTCCACCACCACCACTCTCAACACCATCGACAACTCTAACCCTTTAGACACCTCCATGCAATGCGTTGTCACGAGACCCACTCACCATCTTTATCAACACCCCCACTGAAAGGGGAGATATACAAAATAATGGGTTTCAATTTTATTTTATTTTCATACTTAGGACTTACATAATGATGGATTTTGAATAGAAATTAATATTCTTTTATCCTTTTAATTTATTTTTATTTTTATTTCAAACTTATTTTATTTTTATGATTTATTATTTATCAAATGATAAAGTTTGGCAAAAACAAACTATTTATATATATATATATTATGTGAGAAATATCCACACTAAGTAAATGTTATAATTTTTTTATTTTAAATATTATTTAATATTTATAAAATTAATTTTATTTAATTATTGGCATTTTAAATTAAATTCCTAATCTTCCTTCTCTTCTTCATTAATTAAAAAAACCTTGAATCCTCATAACTCAAATAAATCATCAAATCTTACAAATATTTCAAATCCTTCAATTGATTTTAATTAATGAAGGTAATTGCTAAATTCAACCTATAAAACCCTAAATTAAATTCTTGTCTTTATCCTTGGTAAGCTCCAAATCCCTTAAGTAACTTTAAATAAATCCCCAAATCTTTAGTCATGAAATCTCATGCATAAACCAAAATTGATTGAAGCCTTTAATCCTCAAGTTTCATAAATTAAAACTAATTCAACTTCTTATTATTTCACTTTATACATTTTCAAATCCTATAAAAAATTATTTTATCATAGAATCACTTTGTAGAAAACTAAGAAGGTGTTTATTTCTTTAGTTTTTGCTGAAAACAATTTGCTTTTAGATTTTAAGTTATTTGTTTTTCTACTTTTTTATATTTATGAATTATTATAATATTTTTGTTGAATAGGAAAAACAACATATTGTTTTTTTTTTTTTTTTTTTACTTTTTAATACTTAATAGAAATAAAATATTATAAAAATAAATAATTTAATACTTAACATTATTAAGCACTATTTAATTTTAAGTTCTATATAAAATTAAGTAAAAAAAACAAACACCACCTAAATCTCTATTTTTTTTTTTTTTTTTTTCCATTTCATTCCAATTTCCACACAATAAATAGAAAATTCTAGGACTATCTCGAGGTTAAATCTCATTATGCATATCACTCCTATGTTTAGGAATACTAAGTTAGCCTCATGGGAATTTGTCTCTAACCAAATATTAAAAGATTAAAATACACTTTTCAAATGAGATCCAAAAGATTTTGTTTTTAGAGCCTTTCATTTCTTTGTAGATTGACTTTTTCTTTTTTTCTTCTTAAATCTATTATAAAAAAAAAATTAACATAGTGCTTTTTATTTTACAGGGAAAAACATAAATATGAAGTGAAAATTGTATTCATGTACATGATTAAGACATGCCTATTCTTAAATATTTTAAGTTTATTAATACCTACACATTTCTTTCACATCCTCAACCTAATACCCCATGTTCCTAACTTGAGCACCTCAACTTTGTGCTAAGACTTGTTATATTAACGTACCACTATGCCTTTCCACAAAAAGGACTTCCAAGATGAATTCTTAAAAGGTTTAGGAGTATAGAATTTATGGTACAATAATGACCATATCCTCAACATAGTCATCATCAATTATAAGTTCAAAACCTAGGATTTCATAGAAAAACCCTAGAAGACTTAATCGAAATAGATTTTGGAAATACAAAATCATCAAAATATACAATATAAAATATTAAAAAAAAGAAAAAAAAGAAAAAAAAGAAAGTGAATTTCGCATAAGATTGTCGGGCATTCAAACCACCCACATGGGGCGTTTAAATGATAGTGGAATTTTGGATGTTCTCTAGGGCAACGTTCAAATCCTAGAGGATATTTGAACAGCCTCAATAGGGGATTCAATTTTACCTCAGTGATTTCTCATATCTTGTTATTTTTCATACATTTTTACTTCAATTTTCATTTACTTTTCGTTTTTACTAGTCATTGCAATGTTATAACACCCCAAACAAGTACTTTATTACATTGATAGATATCAATTTTTGAACAACCTAAATTTGATGGTGACAGTAAAGACCAAAAAAATGTAAGCAGTGCTGGAATCAACATATAAATGGAACAAAATTATCAACTAACAAAAATATTCCTTATATTTAAAGCATAATCAATCTTTAATTAACCAAGATTAGTGAAGGATGCAAAAAGAAAAGGAAACTTTTGACAGCTATAACACAGCTAGGGATTGTCATGTCCTCCATTATATTAATAGGGCCAAGCATACAAAACATCATATGCAATTTGTCTCTTTAGTGGAGGAAGAAAGTGATCAATTTTGATTTCTCCATCAGCCTTATTTTTATACCAACAAGAGGGAAGATGGGTTGGCATTGAGTTGTCAAGAACTCCAATAATAATTACTGTGTCCTCAACCATATGGAGACCTGCATGCCTTCCTAAAGCTCTATATACCAATGGTTCCTGTACCTGTTAGAAGACATTAAAGGGAAATGTCAGAAACTCTTCGTTTCTTAATTTAAAGTCCAAACTATAAACCTAATTGCATCTAACCATTTACAAATGTGCTTGATTAAAATTACTGAAACTGAAAAATGTAATATTAGCTAGGGACTGCTAGGAGAAGGTAGAACCAGCTTAATTTGCTGAATTACATGGTTTAAAACCAGTTTTGGGACTTACAAGGGAGGAGGCTTTCTGTGAATGCAAATGCAGTGGGATACTTCCTCCTCAAAACATCACCCCAGTCAAGTTCCCTCCAAGTCCTGCTGCCGATATTATAGACAAAATACCTTTCCACAAGCATGAACAAGATTTCATTCTTTTGTGCCACTACTGAGAAAACATATCCAATTTCTAAGATGGGCATATCTTCACTGCATTTCCTGAACCAAATTGCCTCATTATTGTAGTCCTGTAAAACCCAGAGATCAAACCTATTAGCTTCAACATTTATAGATATCAGAGATAAGCAACCTTCAAGATCAACCAGAGACAAGTTTCTTGAGACTTCCTCTGGAAGGCTAATTGTTCTAAAATTCTCCTCCAAATCAACTGCAAGGATGGATCCAGCAACTGTTCTATCTTTTTCTGCACTGATGAGCCAGTACACTGTTTCATTAATGGATACATGTTTTGAACTCATGGGCCAGTATGTAACACTTCCTATGCCTTTCCAGGATCCAGTGATTGATGAATATGCCTCACATTCACAATATCCAGGTTGAGATTTGCTTGCTGGATAGAAAATCCGAAATAGTTTATATGTTCCAGGCCCATAAGCAACTCCAATTTTGGGTGGCTTTTTAGATAGAGTGGTTGTGGGAAGTAACTGGACTTCTTGAGTAGCAGGATTCCAGATGATAATATTATGGTTCTGCCCAATATAGTTAGTCAAACAGATAAAGCCATTGAAGGAACAAATCATATCACAATTGTTTGGCCTTTGGCCAAACGGAAGAGGGATCCTTTCAAAAACTTCTCCACTAATTTTTATCAACTCGTTCTCGTAACGAAGAAAGAATATAAAACTGGGGTTTTCTCTGGACCACCTTAACTGAGACCGAACAAAATCAGGACTGCATATCAACCTCCGCCAGTGTTTAGAGACAGACTTGCATATCAAAAGGGACTTAACAGGAAGCCTCGAGAGAATATTGGTAGTGATGTCTTCCTCTTCAACCCAATTCTCAGTCCAAGTACAGATCGACGTGCAGCGTACATTGTCCATTTTTCCAGTTCCCAATTCACCGGATTACCACTGTGAGGATTTGCTGCATAGAAGTGCGTCACATCTTTGTTCTGAATTTCAATGAAGCGGAATAAAATCTGTAACAATACCCTGCATTCATGCTTTCTTCTTGTGCAATATCTGTAAATAAACACATATTCATAAAGCGTACTTTAATTGTTTCATTTATAGTATGCTATCATAAATCAACATCTGGAGTAATATATTCTTTGGTTATTGTATTGTAGGTTTGCTATGCCAGAGTATCAGTATGCATGACTCATATATAGCCCAGAGCAAAGGGACTCTGAATACTCGCCCTATTCTCCTAAGGTCCAAAGGAGAGTAGAACCAGATTTTGAGGTAACTTTGACACAAATCTGATATTAATTTTGATAAAGTTATGCAAATCAGATAACATTAGAAAGTCCGATACATTTTACAAAGCCTCATTTAGAGTACTTTTGTAGAAATTTATTACAGAGTTCTAAACAATGGTTCGTTCTACTAGACTGACTCTGGGTGCTCCAAAATCTAGCTCTCCAACCTGAAACCCTCTAGAAAACAACCACCATCTTCATCAAGGTTGGGGTTCATGGGTATGGTAGAATTACCCAGTCAATTACCAATAGACCAAAGATTAAAACCGAAAAATGAAAGTCAAAAGGGAAGACACTTTATTCAATATTAATGTAAATTGAAAGCAAAATCTTGATCAGTACACAGAAGAATAAGAATAGATACAACAGAGCTTCGGGACTCACCAAATATGTCATCAACCTTGCCCTCACCCTCAGACCAAGCCAGGAAAATAGCAGATGGAAATTGTTTCTTGAGGGAATGAAAAGGAGGTCAACATTGATTCTTCCGCAGCCTGTGTCTTTATAGCCATCGGGAACAGCATACAAACAAATGAAAGGTGGATTAAGATTAAGGTTGTATCATGGCACAGTTGCACCGCCGCTATTATGATGCTATTCCTTCCCAAAACTAGTTCGGGACTTAGAAAAAGTCGAGCAAAGACTTGCGTATTGGCGTGTTTTGAACGAGGAGAACCAATGGCGGCTCAGCTTTTTGCTCACGCAGTGTGATATTCCAGCCTATAGAAGAGTCAAGCAAAGACTTTGATATTGACGGGCTAAATAAAACAAATCAATTCATATAATCCTTTGAGGTAAAGAGGAGAAGCGTTGACTATGTGTTGGAAACGAAAGTAGTCTCGATGACCACCTTAAGTTTTCTTAATACTTAAGTTTTCTTAAAATGTTTTAATTCATTTGCTCATGTTTGAATTTTTGGTGAAATTAAATTAAATTTATTTTAAAATTCATAATACTTATTAAGAGTTCATTTGACAGTGATTCTAATAAAAGCATTTTTCTCAAAATGTTTCCTTTTGTAGTGTTTTTATAAAAAACATTTTTATGGGAATAAAAAAAAATAATTATCATAGTGTTTTTATAATTTGTTGTATAAATATAAAAACACTTTTAATATTAATAAATTACTAAAAAGGATATATAATTTTAATTAAGAAAAATAGTATGATAAATAAATAAAAATTCATTACAACAAAATATATTCTACCTTAAAATAATATATATATATATATATATATATTGACAAGGTTTGAGCTTCAGATAACCTATGGAAAATATTAATTTTTTATTTTTACCTATTTAAGAATTCCACAACCCATCTAATAATATATTAAAATATATGGAGAAAATTGGCTTAATTAAAATGTTAAATTTCAACCATTTTCAAAAAGTAATCTTTTTAAACTTTAAAAAAAAAAAAAAAAATGCCATGGCATTTAAGCTTCATTTAATTATCTTAAAAAACCAAAAAAAAAAAAATTCTATTCTTATGTTTTAATTCTGATGAAAATATATGTAAGAAAATTTATTAGCAGCACCTATAAAAATCAAATTTTCGACTCTGATGAGAGAAAAAAAAAATCAAAATTTCCAGAGAAAGCTCGGGAAGCCCATAACTGAAAATTAAGAAATCATGGGAAAAACTCATTAACCCAAATCCAATATTGAAGATTATATATTCACAAACAGTATTTACAAAGCAGAACCTAAGAAACAGAGTCATATCATCACTGTGTGAATATCCATCCTCCAAGAGTGGCCGACGGAGATGAGTAGGCTGGCAGGTCCCACCGGCGATCGAGAGAACTGACGGGTGATGACAGGCCTCACCTCCTGTAGTTCCGGAGACCAATTCTTGGACTCTTGCTTGATTTTCCATTTCCGTTCTTCTTCATCTGCTCCATCTTCATTCAGAGTTGGACTGAATCAATGAATAAAAATAGCGAGATGGGAAGTGGGTTTGTTGTAATTATCTGAATGACATATATAGAGAGGCGCGGGGTGGAGACTTGAGGCTTGGATAAAATAACCTCTAAAAACATAAACCATTAAAACCTTGACGTGTACCCTGAATCAGAAGCTATTAAGCAAAATTACGAGTTGCAAATGATCAAACAAATGACCAGATTAGGATCCCTAATTTTTTCTGCAACCAAAACACCAAAAGAGAAAATGGAAGGAAAATATTCCAAATCTTCTCATCCTTTCCTCATCTTTCCTGACAATCAAATCAGAGTTTGAAAAAAAAAACCAAGAAAAACTTGACGTACCTTGAGAAAACTAGATCAAGAGAGAAAATAGAGAAGAAATGTATCTTAGACAGTTGGAAATGCTTTCTCATACTTTCCTCCTAACCAAACAATCCTAAAACCCAAAACCCAAGACAATAAGAAATTAAAAATAAGAAAAAGAAAAACAACAAAAGAACAGAAGGTTACCTTCGATCAGATCAACGATGTCCAATGAAATTCCTACTGTGTAGTCTCGGATGGAGAATGATGGATGAAGAGAACAAAGGAGAGAGGTATGAGTGAAAGGGGAAGAAAGGTATCGGAAATTACTTGGAGACATTTTTGGAATATTTAAAAAATATTGAAGTGTTTTTTTAAAAAAACACCTATCAAGTGATTCTCTAAAATTCACTTTTAAGTGTTTTCTCATATTTTCAAAAGCGTTTTTTAAAATTTGCCAAACACCTTTTTTTCTTCCCAAAAATACTTAAAAGTGTTTTTAAGGCTAGAAACACTCTTGAAAATCACTGCCAAATGGGCTCTAAGTCATGTTTCAATTATTATATTATTAGTACAAGTAGTTGAACATGTATTGGATAATGCTGCTCTCATAATTTAATATCTTATTTAAAATCTATGCCTACTTTTTTTATAATCATATAAAACTTTTTTAGTTTTCACTTATTCATCATAACCCTAGAGAATTCATAGAATATCAATGATCTAATATTTGAATAATTTAATATTTTAAAAAACTTATCAAAAAAAAAAAAAATTTTTATTCATTATTATTTCAAATAAATTCTTTTAACTCTAATAAATTTATAAAATATCATTTAATATTCGAAAAAGATTTTTTTTGGAATAATATATATTTATTTTCATTATATTTGATAAAATCTTACATGTGAATTTGTTGTTCATTCTTATCTTACTTATAACTTTTTACTAATCAATCAAATTTATTATGGTAATTCTAAAGATCAAAATTTTAAATATTAATAATATTTAAAAATTAATTTCTAATAATTAATAATGATTAGTGTCATATTTCTTAATCATTCCTAATGATGACTTTTTTAATAAGAATTTTGAATTCTTAGTTTATTTATTATTGATAATTATTCATGAAATTCAATTTATAAGTTATATAGGCAAACCCCTCAAATGGAAAAAAGATAGCATTTCTAAAGGTAATTAATGAGTGAATTATTTTTTATCAATGAAATAATTTAAATTAAACTTAGTAGTTGTCTATATATATACATATATATATATATATTCATTATTAAAAATAAAAAAAACAGTAGTTTAACAATAAACCATTTGTTTTAAATAATTTATAAATCACGTAAAATTAATTAAAATAATATATAAAATGATAAATTAAAAATAAAATATTAACTAATAAATAATATTTATAAATATATAAATCAAATATATTATATTAATAGATAATATATTATAATAATATAAAATTATCTTTTATGTTTCTTTAAATTATTTATACTTTGTTGTAAAATAAAAGAATAAGGAGAAGAAAAGATGAGAAAATAAATAAAGATATTCAAAGAAAAGTATAATAGAATGTAGGAAGAGAACGAGAAGAATTTTCATAAAAGGTGTTAGCCCAAGGGTTCTCCTAATCGGGTTTTGATGATAACAAACCATGGTTAAGTAACTAATTGGTTTAAATGGTTAAGAATCTCAGGCATAAACTCGAAAATTCATCAAGGACCAAATGGATACAAGATCGAGATATTTTGGAAGACTTGTGATCATAGAAAACGAATGTAAGATGAATGCATGAGTGCACTTAGGATGTTCATACTATTTCATGCATCTTAGAAAACTCGGTTTATCCTTTAAAACTTGATTTTCTTTAAAACCCGAGTTTTATCAAATATACCTTAGGCAAAATGACTTAAAATTGGCATTTTAATTCACTTAAAGACCTTGCCTAAGTGTTGGAAAAGAAATAAATTCAAAAAGATGGGTTTTCGGGGCTAAAAGGCTCAACCGGTCGAGGCTATGGCCAACCGGCTCAACCGGTTGGGGAACCGGTCGACCAATTGCCCTTGTCCGATCGAGGTCTGGTCGAGGGAGGCACAAAAACCTTCTCTCTCTCCCAGTAGCTTCCTCTTCCCGGTCGAGATCCGGTTGATGACCGGTCGAGGCAACGGTAACCTGTCAAATATTAAATGCTCCAACGGCTAGTGATCCGGTCGACCCCTAGCTCGACCGGTTGAGGTTACCTTTTGCTGTTTTTGTCTCCCGAGCTTAGAAACCTATAAATTGAGAGCCCCACTTCATTTATGACCAAGAGAACACTTGCAATCAATTGTCTACCTACCTATTCTTGATCAAAAAGCTTTCATTTCTTTCCTAGTGCATTAAATCATCACTTGCATATCCTTTAGTGCACTCTTGTGTGTCATCCTAGCTTTCTCTTGTATTTGAGCTATCCTTAAGCTAGGTTGAGAGTTTCATTCTTGTAAAAATTGAGTGTTAAGGCCTTTAAGAGGTTTGAATCTTGAAGAGATTGTGTAAGAGCCCATTTGAGCTGGAATCCAAGTGTAAGAAGATTGAAAGCTTGATTGAAGCTTCAAGTTAGTGGAACCTTCACTCGGTTAGGAGATTGAGGAGAGTGGACGTAGGTAAGGAAGTGCCGAACCACTATAAAACCCGAGTTTGAATTCTCTAACTCTATCTCTTTATTTTGTTTATATTGTGCTTGTATTTGTTGTGTTTGAAAAAGTTTTGAAAAACCCAATTCACCCCCCCCCCCCCTTTTGGGTGTTTTCCTTAATTAATCATAGCCTTTATTTTCTCAATTGGTATCAGAGCTAGACCTCTTGTTTAAGACTTAATCGTCTAAGAGGAAAATGGCTATTCCATCAAGCTCATCTCAAACTGAAAATTTTTCAAAACATAGAGCTCCATTCTTTACAGGAACCGACTATTCCTATTGGAAAACTAGAATGACTTGGTACTTACAATCAACTGATTTAGATGTATGGGATGTCATTGAAGATGACCCAACTTTTCTCACTAAATTAGTTGATGGAGTTTTGGTTCCAAAACCCAAGCGAGAATGGAATGAGCTTGATAGAAGAAATTTTCAATTAAATGCTAACGATGTTTTTACTTTGTAATGTGCTATGGATAGAAATGAATATAATAGAATATGTCAATGCAAATCGGCCAAAGAAATTTGAAGGTTGCTTGAAATCACTCATGAAGGAACTAATCAAGTGAAAGAGTCAAAAATTAATTTACTTGTTCATAACTATGAATTGTTTTCAATGAAAAAAACTAAATCTATTGTTGAGATGATCACTAGGTTCATTGAAATTGTCAATGACCTTGAAGCATTGGGAAGGACCATCAATGAATTTGAAAAGGTGATGAAGATATTGAGGTCTCTCCCATCAAAGTGGCATACAAAGGTCACCGTTATTCAAGAAGCTAAAGACTTGACCAAGCTACCTATGAAAGAACTCATAGGGTCATTAATGACATATGAGATTAACTTAACAAAGCAGCTACAAGAGAGTGAAGACAAAAAGAAGAAGAGCATAGCTCTGAAAGCTACAACCAAGGAAGAAGAAGATGTTGAAGAAGAAAAACCAAGTGAAAAAAATGATGATTTGGCTCTCATCACAAGAAAGCTCAACAAGTACATGAGAGGTGAAAGGTTTAGAGGGAAAAAGTTTACCTCTAGAAGAGATCCTTCAAGAAAGGAATCCTCATCACATGATGACAACAAGGAGAAATGGGAAGAGAAAAGAGAATTGATATGCTTCAAATGCAAAAAGTCGGGACACATTAAATATGATTGTCCTCTATACAAAAGTGAAGCCAAGAGAAGAATGAAGAAGGCAATGATGGCCACTTAGAGTGAAAGTGAAGAATCCTCCGAAGAAGAAAAGGAGAAAGAAGTGGCAAACATGTGCTTCATGGCAATAGATGATCTTGATGAGGTAAACTCTAACTTTAGTGATGAAGATTTGCATGATGTTTTTGAAGAATTATATGAGGATTTTGAAAAGCTTAGTTTGAAAAATAATTCTCTTAAAAAGAAAATTCAAGAACTTGAAAAGGAACTTGAGGAAGTGAAAGAAAGATTTTCAATTGTTGAAATCTCTAAAACTCATCTTGAAAAAGAAAATGAGATTTTGAGAAATGAAAATGAGATTTTGAAAAAGAAAAATGAATGGTTGACCTCCTCTCTTTCAATTTTCTCTTGTGGACAAAAATCCTTTGAAATGATCTTAGCTAGCCAAAAATGTGTTTTTGACAAACAAGGACTAGGATTCAAATCTTCAAAGAACCAAAAGTATTTTAAAAACTATTTTGTAAAAGAATCCTCTAGTGAATGTCCTTCCACTATTTGCAACTTTTGTGGAAGAGGAGGAAACATTAGTAGTACATGTCCCCTAAGAAATGGTTCTCAAAAGAATTCAAATGCTAAGGTTAAAAAGGTTTGGATTGAAAAATCCAAAGTCACTAACCCTCAAGGACCCAAAAAGATATGGGTACCTAAATCAACTTGAATTCTATTTTGTAGGGTTCAAAGGAGGATAAGTGGTTCTTGGATAGTGGATGCTCAAGACACATGACCGGGGATGAATCCAAGTTTGCTTTCCTTACAAAGAGAAAGGGAGGATATGTTACCTTTGGTGACAATACAAAAGAAAGAATCATTGGTCAAGGCAACATAGGTAATGGCACATCCTCTCTTATTGAAAGTGTTTTATTAGTAGATGGTTTAAAACATAATCTTTTGAGCATTAGTCAACTTTGTGACAAAGGTTTTAAAGTAATTTTTGAAGCATCTCATTGTATCATCAATGATATTCAAAATGATAAAACCATCTTCATGGGCCATAGATGTGAAAATGTATATGCTATAAATATTTCAAAATATGATGGCCATGATAGATGTTTTTCAAGCATGCATGATCAAAGTTGGTTGTGGCATAGGAGGTTGGGACATGCTAACATGGACCTCATTCCCCAACTCAACAAAGATGAACTCGTTAGAGGCCTTCCCAAAATAAATTTTCAAAAAGACAAAGTTTGTGAAGCTTGTCAAATGGGAAAGCAAATCAAAAACTCTTTTAAAAACAAAAATTTCATTTCAACATCTAGACCTCTTGAATTGTTACATATGAATTTATTTGGTCCTTCTAGGACACCAAATTTAGGAGGAAAATCTTATGCTTATGTCATTGTGGATGATTTCTCTAGATACACATGGGTCTTGTTTTTAAGTCAAAAGAATGAAGCTTTTTATGAGTTTTCAAAATTTTATAACAAGGTTAAAAATGAAAAGGGTTTTACAATCACTTGCATTAAAAGTGATCATGGGAGAGAATTTGAAAACTTTGACTTTGAAGAATATTGCAATAAGCATGGTATTAATCATAATTTTTCGACTCCTAGAACTCCTCAACAAAATGGGGTAGTTGAAAGGAAAAATAGAACTCTTCAAGAAATGGCTAGAACCATGCTAAATGAAAACAATTTACCAGAGTATTTTTGGGCCAAAGTAGTAAACACTTCTTGCTTTGTTTTAAATAGAATATTATTGAGGCTCATTCTTAAGAAAACTCCTTATGAGCTTTGGAAAAACAAGAAACCCAACATTAACTATTTCAAAGTCTTTGGGTGTAAATGTTTTATATTAAACACCAAAGATAATCTTGGAAAATTTGATGCAAAATCCGATGTTGGAATTTTCTTGGCTACTCAACTTCAAGTAAAGCTTTTAGAGTCTTCAACAAAAGAACCATGGTTGTAGAAGAGTCCATCCATGTCATTTTTTATGAATCTAACAATTCTTTTCAAGAAAGAGAAAGTTTTGATGATGATTTAGGATTGGAGACCTCCATGGGAAAATTGCAAATTGAAGACAAAAGACAACAAGAAGAAATTGGAGAGGATCCCAAGAAAGAAGAATCACCTTTGGCACTACCTCTTCCTCAACAAGTGCAAGGTGAATCAAGCCAAGACCTTCCAAAAGATTGGAAGTTTGTCATCAACCATCCTCAAGATCAAATCATTGGTAATCCATCAAGTGGGGTAAGAACTAGATCATCCCTTAGAAACATTTGCAATAATCTTGCATTCATCTCTCAAATTGAACCTAAAAACATAAAAGATGCTATAGTTGATGAAAATTGGATGATTGCTATGCAAGAAGAATTAAATCAATTTGAAAGAAGTGAAGTATGGGAATTAGTGCCAAGACCTTCAAATCAAAGTGTTATTGGAACCAAATGGGTCTTTAGAAACAAAATGGATGAAAATGGCATTATAGTTAGAAATAAGGCAAGATTGGTAGCCCAAGGTTATAATCAAGAAGAAGGGATAGACTGTGAAGAAACTTTTGCCCCTGTGGCTAGATTAGAAGCAATTAGAATGTTACTTGCTTTTGCATGTTTTAAAGACTTTATTCTATATCAAATGGATGTGAAAAGTGCTTTCTTAAATGGCTTTATAAATGAAGAAGTATATGTTGAACAACCTCCCAGTTTTCAAAGCTTTAACTTTCCAAACCATGTTTTTAAACTGAAAAAGACACTTTATGGTTTGAAACAAGCACCTAGAGCATGATATGAAAGATTGAGTAAATTTCTTTTGAAAAAGGGTTTTAAAATAGGAAAAATTGACACAACTCTTTTCATAAAGACCAAAGAAAAAGATATGCTCCTAGTTCAAATATATGTTGATGATTTTATTTTTGAAGCTACTAATGACTCTCTTTGTGAAGAATTCTCTAAGTGTATGCATAGTGAGTTTGAAATGAGTATGATGGGAGAACTCAATTTCTTCCTTGGACTTCAAATCAAGCAACTAAAGGAAGGAACCTTCATCAATCAAGCAAAGTATATAAAGGATCTTCTTAAGAGGTTCAACATGGAAGAAGCCAAAGTGATGAAAACTCCAATGAGCTCATCCATCAAGCTTGACAAGGATCAGAAAGGTAAATCTATTGATTCAACTATGTATAGAGGTATGATAGGCTCCTTGCTTTATTTGACTGCTAGTAGACCTGATATCATGTATAGTGTATGCTTGTGTGCTAGATTTCAATCTTGTCCTAAAGAATCTCACTTAAGTGCCGTAAAACGAATTCTTAGATATTTGAAAGGGACAATGAATATAGGCTTATGGTATCCTAAGGGTGATAACTTTGAATTGATTGGATTCTTGAATGCCAATTTTGTCGGTTGTAGGGTTGAAAGAAAGAGCACTAGTGGCATTTGTCATTTCCTAGGACACTCACTTGTTTCATGGCATAGTAAGAAGCAAAATTTTGTAGCTTTGTCAACGGCGGAAGCCGAATACATAGCAGCCGGTTTGTGTTGTGCACAAATTCTTTGGATGAAACAAACACTTAGTGATTTTAATTTGACTTTTGAGCATATTCCTATTAAATGTGATAACACTAGTGCCATAAATATTTCAAAAAAATCCCGTGCAACACTCTAGGACCAAGCATATAGAGATTAGACATCATTTTCTTAGAGATCATGCACAAAAAGGTGACATTACACTTGAATTCGTAAGCACAAAAGATCAACTTGCCGATATTTTTACAAAACCTCTAAGTGAAAAACAATTTGCTGATATTAGAAGACAACTAAGGGTTATTTCTCTTTGATCTATTGTTTGCCAAATGAATTCTTGTTGAAAATGCCTTATGATTGCATGAATTTCATATCATACACATCATATAGAAATCTCTTAGGAAAAAGGTCAATTTTTGACCAAAAATCAAAATTCCCTTGGCATTGGACATCAAAAATTGGGGATTTCAACTGAAAAGGGTAGGGGGAGGATCATGAGACAAGAAAAAGCAAAAATTCGGAGCGTTGACCGTTGACCATTGACCGTTGACCAAGCGATAGATCGGTTGGGGAACCGGTTGACCGGTTCGTCGGGGCTAAGAATTTAAAGAGCCCCCCGCGCTTCATTTTCTCCACTTCCCTCCTCCATTTCTTCAAGGTTCTTCATATTCCCGCCTTCAAAGACCAGTTTGAGCAAGATTTTGGACTGATTTCAAGCTTGGAGTGGATTATTGAACGAGTTGAGGCTAGGGTTTTTGCTTTTGGGACGTTTGGACTTCGGATCTAGACGGGTTCTTCTCTGTTCGCGTACCACCACCTGGTTCAGCTCCTTCTCCGCGCGCCTAGGGCTTTTATCTGGGTTCGTTTACTCTCTCTATCTGCTTCATCTTCCTTTTTTTGTACTTCGGATGACACCAAGGAAGGAGACGTGTACTTCTAGGGCTCAGGGCAAGCGCCCTGATGAGCCATCTTAGCCTGAGCAGACAGAGGCTCGCCGAAAGGCGAGGTACGACACCGCCCTCTTCAGTTCCGTTGAAAAGTATTAGAGATACAAGCAAAAATACGCCCAGAGGAAAGTCGTGCTTGGGAGAAACATCAATTTCTCCCAACTTTAGAGCTTCGGGTTTGAGAGACTCTTCACTCGGATGGGATGGGTACCAATTGTGATGATTTTCGAGCCTATCTTTCCGACTCTGGTGCGTGCATTTTATTCCCGGGTGACTTATGGACTCGGAGGACCAATCTTGTCCACTGTTTGAGGGGTTGAGATTGAGCTGAGCCCAAAGATCATTTGCCGCATTCTTGACATCCCCTCAGTTGGACTCAAAGTATATGAGTCCAAGGCATGGCCTACTGTCCCAGGGTTCAAGCCTAAAGAGGCTATTTAGAGGTTGTACGGACTTGCAGATGCTCACGGGATAGGCAAACCATCAGCACACAGCTTGACCGTGTCTAGCCGAGTCCTTCATCACATGATCTACTCCATCCTTTTGCCACGAGGCGACCATCGAGAGGAGGTCTCGTACCTTGAGGCATTTATTGTGGATTCGATTCTGACCAGGAGGAGGATACACGTAGGATATCTGATGATGATGCATATGATATCCTATTGTGAGAGCGCCACCCGAGTACTTCCCTACGACCGCTTCCTTACTCGTGTGTTCAAGGATGCCGGGGTCGACCTGAGTAGAGAGACGGATTTTGAGGTCCCCAACATCTATGACACATATGACGAGTAGTCTATAGGGCGCATGAAGTTTGATAAGGCCCCTGATGGCTCTTGGGTTAGACTAGTAGAGCGTGCACCAGCTCAGGGACATCCCGCGGTTGAGGAAGAGGCCGAGATAAGAGACATGGAGAATGGGCTAGACTCTCAGAGAGGATTTGAGCATAGAGAGCCCGAGCTTGACATCCCTCTACTTCAAACTGAGGACGTTCGCTTTGACGCCACTTTTTCGCCACCTATGATGTCTGAGCCAGCGTACACAGCGGGGCATCCTCTCAACCGTCATTCACCGAGCCTGTTCACATCGAGTCACCACATCATCCGGCTCCTCATGCTCCTGATCATCTGCCCTGGATGGATTTATTGGCACAGATCAGCTCTCTTGGGACTCGTATGGAGGAGTTAGCCGTGGTCAGTGATACTCGTTTTTATTCTATGGAGGATCGCATTGATCCGTATCAGACAGGCTTCACCTCTCAGTTTGAGTATCTGTTATAGAGGATTGAGCGTCTTGAGAGCCGCCAAGAGAGTCAGCACGAGGAGATGATGGCTTACCTCTGTTCCGTGTTTCCACCTTCACCCCCTCAACCTTGATTTTGTCTGGGACCCTCTTCGTTTCTTTTTTATGTTGCCAAAGGGGGAGATATATATATATTTAGGATAGGCTTTAGGAGACATACATGTATATCACTGTCATATCATACCTATATATGTTTATGCTTCATGTATTTTTGCCTTTACTATATATATGATATGATACTTTTTTTAGTTACATTGTTTCCTCGCTTTAAATTTCCTAATTTGGAATTGATTAATCCATGTTTGGTTTGAGGGGGAGATTTCTTTGTCTCCTAGATAACCAAGGTTTGTCATCATAAAAAAAGGGAAGATTTTTAGCCTAAGGGTTCTCTTAATCGGGTTTTGATGATAAGAAACCATGGTTAAGTAACTAATTAGTTTAAATGGTTAAGAATCTCAGGCATAAACTCGAAAATTCATCAAGGACCAAATGGATACAAGATCGAGATCTTCTAGAAGACTTGTGATCATAGGAAACGAATGTAAGATGAATGCATGAGTACACTTAGGATGTTCATACTGTTTCATGCATCTTAGAAAACTTAGTTTATCCTTTAAAACTTGATTTTCTTTAAAACCCAAGTTTTATCAAATATACCTTAGGCAAAATGACTTAAAATTGGCATATTAATTCACCTAAAGACCTTGCCTAAGTGTTGGAAAAGAAAGAAATTCAAAAAGATAGGTTTTCGGGGCCAAAAGGCTCAACCGGTTGAGGTTATGGCCAACCGGCTCAACCGGTTGCCCTTGTTCGGTCGAGGTCCGGTCGATGACTGGTCGAGGCAACGGTAACCTGTCAAGCATTAAATGCTCCAACGGCTAGTAATCCGGTCGACCCCTAGCTCGACCGGTCGAGGTTACCTTTTGTTGTTTTTGTCTCCTGAGCTTAGAAACCTATAAATTGAGAGCCCCACTTCATTTATGACCAAGAGAACACTTGCAATCAATTGTCTACCTACCTGTTCTTGATAAAAAAGCTTTCATTTCTTTCCTAGTGCATTAAATCATCACTTGCATATCCTTTAATGAACTCTTGTGTGTCATCCTAGCTTTCTCTTGTATTTGAGCTATCCTTAAGCTAGGTTGAGAGTTTCATTCTTGTAAAAACTGAGTGTTAAAGCCTTCAAGAGGTTTGAATCTTGAAGAGATTGTGTAAGAGCCCATTGGAGCCGGAATCCAAGTGTAAGAAGATTGAAAGCTTGATTGAAGCTTCAAGTCAATGCAACCCTCAATCGGTTAGGAGATTGAGGAGAGTGGACGTAGGCAAGGAAGTGCCGAACCACTATAAAACCCAAGTTTGAATTCTCTAACTCTATCTCTTTATTTTGTTTATATTGTGCTTGTATTTGTTGCATTTGAAAAAGTTTTGAAAAACCTAATTCACCTCCCCATTTTGGGTGTTTTCCTTAATTAATCATAGCCTTTATTTTCTCAAAAGGTATCTCCCTTTTATAGGGAGTTACAAAGAGATATACATCAATTTGGATGATTATCCACAAGTACCCATAATCCGATAAATTCTCATATTTTATAACACTCCCACTTGGATGATCATAAGAATATGTCTCATTAAAACCTTACTAGGAAAAACCCTAGTGAAGGAAAAAGAGTACAATATTCTTTTGGATTACTATAACTGCCTCGTTAAAAACCTTGCCAGTAAATCCCAATGGGACAAAACCTAGATGAAGAAAAAAAGAGTGCAGTGTAGTGATATTCTTATCAATTAGCTCCCCTTCATGTTGACATGATTATATTTTTTCTAGTAGCACAACATTGAGATCTTTGAGTCGACGTATTCCAATGAGCTTCTTGCGTATTACAATTGACAATACCTTTGTAAATAGATCTACTAAATTGTCACTTGATCTTATTCGTCGAATGACAATTTCATCACTCTTCTGGAGTTAATAAAAGTAAAAGACTTAGGTGATATATGCTTAATTCTATCACCCTTAATGCATCATTCTTTAATCTGTGCAATACATGCAACATTATTAACTTGGTAGCATTACCTCTAATGGAGGGTAGTCCGCATGTTTTCATTATTTGCTTGATTGATCTCCACGATATTGTTGTACCACCATATATAAATACATACCTCATTTGAGATTTAGCTTTGTGGGGGTCTGAAAGATAGTCAACATCTACACATTCAAGTAATTAAGATTTTGATCCTTCAGAATAACATAGACCCATCTTATTGTAGTACATGATTGGCTTTATTCCAATGTTTCTGAGTTGGTGTAGAACTATATCTCACAAGTAAATTAACAAGGAGTGCAATATCTGGTCGTGTATAATTTGCAAGATTCATTAGTACACTACTAACACTGTAATATGGTACTTCTGGATCAAGTAGTTCTTCATTATCTTATTTAGGACATAAGAGGTCCTTTTTCACTTCAAGTGAATGAACTATCATCAAAGAACTTAATTGACTTCAAGACTTTCTTTGTATATGTTGACTAATAAACTAATATTTCATTTGAAAAGTACTCGATCAGTAGGCCGAGGAAAAAAAAAATTGTTTTCTAGGATCTTTCATTTCAAATAGTCAACTATTTTTGTAAGCTCTTTAGGAGTTCCAACAAAATTCAATGCTCCACATATACTGTAATAATTACAAATATTCAACATAATGAATATGCATAGACAAATAAGATAATACATATATACTTCTCACTTCGAATATTCATTGAAGTGATCGTACCACATGTATTTGGATTGCTTAATCGATACAAGGATCTTTGTAGCTTAATTGAGTATATGCTACAATGTTTTGAATTAGTTGCTTCAGGCATTTGAAATCCTTTAGGGATTTTCATATGTATGTCATTATCTAAAGATCCATGTAAATATGCAATAACAACATCCATGAGACACAAATCCAGTCCTTTTAAGACTATTAAACAAATTAGATATTTAAATATAGTTGCGTCCATCATGGGAGAATATGTTTCCTCATAGTCAATACTAGGTTTCTACGGGAAACCTTGAGCTATGAGTCATGTTTTATATCTTGTGATTTCATTTTTCTCATTACACTTTTTTATAAATGCTCATTTATATCCAACAAGTTTGAGAACTTCAGGCGTCTGGACTATAGGTCCATACTTCTCATTTTTCTAATGAGTCTAATTTTTTCAGGATGTATTCTTTCCATTTTGGCCAATCTTTTCTATGTTGACAATCATTCATAGTTTCTACTTTGGGATCCTCATCATTTCTTATGAAGTCAATAGCTATTTGGAAAGAAAATATATTGTCATTGACAAGAGTATTTCAATCCCATTTTTCTCCATATATAAGTAAATAATTGAGATATCATCAATATCAGATACTTGTACCTTTTTAGGAGCTAATTGTAAAACATATGCCTCTCATAGGGCTACTTGTTTAAACTATGCCTCTTCAAGGGTTGCTTGAGATTGATCAGTCATTTTAATAACTTACTTTATATGCAACTTCATCAAGAGTGCCACATTTCATATATCTTTCCTTGTGTTTTCCTCTTCTAGGGAATGTGTTTGCCTTTTCAGGGTCTACCACGCTTCAAGCGTGCCTTAGAATCATTATTTAATTATCCTTCAGGGACATCAATTCATTATTTAATCATTCTTCAGGGACATCAATTCATTATTTAATCATTCTTCAGGGACATCAACTCATTATTTAATTGTCTTTCAGGGACATCAACGCATTATTTAATTGTCCTTTAGGGACATCAATTCGTATTGGAATATTCTAGGTTAGTGAAAATGATTTTGTCACTTTCTTTGCATCAATGAAAGCATTTGGTAGTTGATTTGCAAGTTCTTGCAAATAAATATATTTTAAACTTCCAGTTCACATTGATTAGTACGAGGATCAAGATAAGTCAAAGTCAATGCATTCCAAATAATTTCACGCCGTTCTTCTGGAATTGGCTTTTTTCCCTCTAATAGCAAGAAAATTGTCTCATTAAAAATATAATTTGCACATGTCAAGTGTATAGGTAGACTAGTCACTAAATAAAAACTTCTAGTTTTATAATGTACATCCATACCACCATTTACCCCGAGGGACCAAGTTGGTCTTACAAGATTCTTCTGGATCTAACATCATATAAAGTGTCATTCACATGGAATCAAATACTACTAGTGACATAGTATAAGCTTTTTTGGAGCATTCAATCAGATTTTTATCACTTGATATGGTATTAACATTATCTATCATCAATGTTGTGCAATTAATGAGATGAGAGTTTCATCAAAATAATAAGTCATAAAACATTGGCATAAAGACCTTGCCTTTATAGAGTTGAAAAAATATTATCATAGACAAAGAGTTAAAATCAATGGAAAAATATTAGTCATCGATGATGACTTAACTTAATAAGTTGTGTAAAAGCAATGAGAGCAACAAATTCAAGTTTTGCAAGGTTTGACATTATCTGAAAACTATATATATAAAATAATATTAATAAAAACATATTTCAATTATTATAATAAACCGTTAATAAAATGCTTTAACAATATTTCAAGTAAATAATATCTAAAAATATAATAACTTAAAATTTATCAATTATAAATATGGTAAAAATGTATAAATATGAAATAGGAATTAAAATCTAATATATATATATATATATATATATATATATATATATATATATATTTTTTTTTTTTTTTTCTTTTTCATATATTCGGACTATGATTATTTCATCATAACAAAAATGTGCAAATTAATAGATAGCTTTAGGCTATGAATTATTTGATGTAAATTTGTGCATAGCTTTAGGCTATGAACTTTCATTATGTAGATTTTTATATAGCTTCGAGATATAAACATTTATTTATTTATTTATTTTATAGCTTCTGGCTATATAACATTATTTGGTATAACTTCCAGTTATACTGTATAATTAAAAATAAATAATTATGAATCATATACATAACTTCTGGTTATGAATTTACCCCATAATTTATAATTTATCCCATAACTTCTGATTATAGGGATTATACATATTTATGCATTTAAATAAAATAAGTGAAAATAGAGAGTCAATGGGTAATAAGGTAGAAAATCATGACATAAGTTTATCACATACCTTTTTGTGAGAAAGAAGAGAGAAGAGTCTTTCTATTTCTTTGAAGAGAAGAACGACTTTCTATTTCTCTAAAAAGAAGAACGTCTTTCTATTTCTCTGAATAGAGAAATTTTTTTCTATTTCTTTTGTAGAGACTATTCGTATTGATAACGTGTTGTAAAATAAAAGAATAAGGAGAAGAAAAGACGAGAGAATAAACAAAGATATTCAAAGAAAAGTATAATAGAATGTAGGAAGATAACGAGATGAATTTTCATTAGAGGTATCTCCCTTTTATAGGGAGTTACAAAGAGATATACATTAATATGAATGATCATCCACAAGTTCCCATAATCCGATAAATTCTCATATTTTATAACATACTTATATATATATATATATACATATTATAATTAAGTGATTAACTTAGTTTTTATACCTATTTTATAAGTCATGTAATTTTTTAAAATCATCGAAAACTTTTAGTTCTCACCATTTCATTTAAAGAATTTAAATCAAAATTATTATGATAATTCTAGAGATGTAAAATATCAATAATTTAATTTTTAAAAATTAATTTTAATTATTATTATTCAATAAATAGAAATTATTTGTATTATATCCCTTCACATTGTAAAATTAATTTTTAATATTTACTAGTGATGTGTATTATATCCTATCCTTTATCATTCCCAAGAATTGATTTTTTTTTCTAATATGAATTTTAAAGGTCACATAGGTAAAGTCTATTAGATTGGAAGAGATAATACTTCAAAAGGTAATTAATGATTATGAACATTTATTTTTATTATTTTAAATTTAAAAAACTTTTATGAAGATGCTTAAAATTAAATTTATGTTATAACTGAAGTAATGAATGCCACCACATTATTAATTATAATAAATGTTAATTAATCATTATTTATGATTTCCATTAATACTCATTAATGGAAATAATTAATTA
Organism: Vitis rotundifolia; assembly: GCA_030254885.1. NCBI lineage: Eukaryota > Viridiplantae > Streptophyta > Magnoliopsida > Vitales > Vitaceae > Vitis > Vitis rotundifolia. Next base: position 11,650,186 of record CM058167.1, read on the forward strand.
TTATTTATGACTTCCATTAATATTCATTAATGAGAATATTAATGGAAGCCATTTGGAAAGCCTATAAAAAGGCTTCCCATCCCCTATAATATGTATCCCCAAGCAAGAAAGAAATTTCTCCCTTTCTCTCATTCTCTCTGTTTTTCATTCTCTCAACTCTCTTCTTTAATTCCTTTCTCCCATTATATATTATTAAAGTAATATATATTTAATCTCTACTTTGATTTGTGTTGCATTTATCCTTGTTTCACAACACGTTATCAATACGAATTGCTTTGAAGGTAATTCTTGTATCTTAAACTTAAAGTTGTTTATATAGAATAAAATTTTACATATTTATATTACTGTTGATTTTGTTTTGTTATATATTGTTAAAAGTTATAAACAAATTATTTGATTTTGTTTATAATCAAAAGTTATACCAATGTTATCAATTTATTATAACTGATTTTAATAATATTGTTTTGTCATATATCTGAAGTTATTTGACAATGTCGAATCTCACAAAACTCGAATTTGTGGCACTTAACATTTCGGGAAAGAACTATCTATCTTGGATCCTTGATGCTAAAATACATCTTGATATAATGAATCTTAGAGTTACGATCAAAGAAGGAAATCAAGCATCCCTACAGGATTGTGCAAAAGCGTTGATTTTCCTTTGCCATCATCTCCATGAAGGTTTAAAAAATGAGTATCTTATAGTAAATGACCCTTTTACTCTATGAAGTCATTTGAAGGAAATGTATGACCACCAAAAACCTGTGATTCTCCCAAAAGCTTGATATGATTGGATGCACTTGTGGTTGTAGGATTTTAAAACTATTAGTGAATATAACTTCGCGCTTTTTAAAATCAACAATCAATTAAAGTTGTGTGGAGAAAAAATCACAGAAGAAGACTTAGTAGAAAAAACTTTTACTACATTTCATGACTCAAATGTGCTCTTGTAGCAACAATATTGAGAGCGTAGATTTACAAAATATTCTGAATTAATATCATGTCTTCTTGTTGTTAAACAAAATAATGAGCTTTTGATGAGAAATCAGCAGTCTCGTCCAACTGGATCTAAACCATTCTCTAAAGTGAATGCAATATTGTCCAAAACTTGCAGACGTGGACGAGGACGAGGATATGGCCGTGGAAGGAACTTGATGCCATTTATCATGGCAATAATTCATTAAATTCTCATAAAAGGAAAACCTCATTGCACCAGTAGAAGTGGAGTAATACTGAGGCAAAACAAGAAAATGGGAAGTGTTTACAAGATAAACCTCCCAAGAACCATGAGAATAATTGTTATAGATGTGGTATGAAGGGGCATTGGTTGCATACCTATTGCACGCCTAAACATTTGGTCAACCTTTACCAAGCATCAATAACAACAAAAGGAAAAGATATAGAAATGAACTTTATCGATGGTGATGGATTTGACGTAACTTACTATGATATTGATTTCTTTGGAGGTCTTGGTGAAAAAATTGACCATTTAATAAATGATGAGAATGTTAACATTGATTAATGTTACTTTATATATAAAATAATATATTATTATGTTTTATATTTATATTTGATTATTACATTTTCTTTTATATTGTTATTTACATTAGCCCTTGTTTTTTAAATATTATTTATATCCGAAATCCATGTGTTATTTGGTCTCAAGATGAATAAGGATGATGTATGTCTCGCAGACTATGCAACCATGCACACAATTCTTCGAGATAAAAGATATTCCCTCGAATTGACATTGATAAAACATAATGTAAGCACCATATATGGTACTACAAACTTAGTTGAAGGCTCTGGAAGAGCAAACATAATGCTACTAAATGGAACTAGATTCTGTATAAATGATGCTTTATATTCTAGCAAATCCAAAAGAAATTTGCTTAGTTTTAAAGATATCCGTAGAAATGGGTATCATATTATGGACCTACATTTTTCACGATGCATCCCCACATGAAACGACGAGACTTGCTTTTGATTAGAGTGAAAAACTGATTTTTATAAAAAGTTGTAGTCGCCCACCCACTTTTATTTATTTTTTTAAAGGGGAAATCAAGTAAGAACAAAACCCTTGAAATGACTCCCGACTTTTGGAAAAGTTATCTGCAAAAAACTTAAGTTTGGGTTTGGGGATTAGGTTACCTATTAGGAAGGTACCTCCGAAGAGGTAGCACCCCTTCAAGCCCTAAGGAGGCCTCTATTAACTGAGTTAAGGGAAACATGACAATTAATTGATTGATTTTGAGTACCAAAAATGGTTAAGGTTATTTTACAATTCTACTAACATACTAAACAAGAAATCAAATCACAATCATAAAGAGGAGTTAGGATGTATACCTGGACTGCTTCTTAAGTGCTATCACAAAACACCAAAGTTAGGTCAGGTACTATATTACTCAACATGCATTTTATTAGAGGAAATCAAATGAAAACCAAGGCACCCAAGGCAATATCAAATATGGATATAGTTCATTTTAAACAATTTTTTTATGTAACAAAAAAAAAGAAGTGAAAGTTGGAGAGTGTAGCTGAATAGCATATTCTAAAACGCAAATACACTTGTGATGTGAATAGGGAGGTTATGACATAAAATGATAACATTCAATTAGGAGAGTAAAATGTGACATGCATGATCATAATAAGATGTTTAAAGCCAAGAATTATCAGCAATGACCAATTGAAATAGCAAACTAAAAAGCATTTTTGCCATACAGCTAAAAACCTAATGAGCTAAAAAAAAAAACTAAAATACTTTAATCAACTAAACAAAATAAATTAAATTAAAAAGAATTTAGGAAAAGCAATTTACCACATAACTAATTAATCTGAAAAAAATAACTTTAACTTAAATCACTCAATTAAACTAAAGATTTTAAAGACTCCAACTTTTTCATTATCATAAGAAATTTAACTAAAACTAAAATTTTTAATGCTCTAACTTTCATTAACATTTGAAACTATCTACAACTAAATTTTTTAAAATTTAACTCTTTTATTAACATTAAAGAAAATCAAAAAGTAAAATTTCAAAATGCTAACTTTTTATTAACATTAGAGAAAAACTAAAACTAAAATTTCAAAACTCTAACTTTTCATTAACATTAAAGAAAAACTAAAACTAAAATTTTAAAACTCTAACTTTTAATAATATCTAAAACTAAAAAAAAAAAATTAAAAAAAAAAAAACCACTAAAGAAAATCTAAAACTAAAATTTTTAAAACTCTAACTTTTATTTACATTAAAATAATATCTAAAACTAAAAATTTTAAAAACACTAACTTTCCTATTAACATAAAAATAAATAAATAAATAAATAATAAAAAGAACTAGAACTTAGATTTTAAAACTCTAACTTCAATTAACCTCCTACACGAATTTTTTTCTTAAAAAAGCCATTATATTTATCACTTTCCACTATCGTCAACACGCATTTTAAAGCAACCATTACATTTCAATTACACTTGAGTTTTAATTCTATCATAACCTGCCATGATCACCTTCCACACTCACTTGAGTTTTAAAGTTCAACAAATAAGTACTGATATGACTTCAATGACACAACAACATGAATCTCATTCTGAATTCCCATTCACCTAATATTTTGATGCATGTATCCTTTGTCGCTATCCCAATACAACCAAAATCAATCCTTCTCTAAGCAAAGAGGGAGGAGTACTACTGATAGGGAACAAGGCAACTGATTATTTGCAACAACATTTGCACTAGAATAGTTCATAGAAGTGTTGAAAGAGGCGCCTGCTTTTGCATCATCAATTAAGGACTTAACCATAACTGATCGATAAGTGGCTGTGATATCCCGGATATTGTCATTCTGACTTAAATTACATCACATGGTGCACACTCAGGCCCATCTCACTTTCCATCAGAATTGATCACACCTGCCTGTTAACGAGAATGATAATCTCAAATCCTCACAATCTCATCTTTACCTCTATTGTATAACTTATTGAATCTAGATGGCCAAGCAAAACTCGAATACAAGACTTTAATGCAATCCTGATGGCCAGCATTTGAAACCAATAGACTAGAGCACAAATATAATAATAATAAAAAAAAAAAAAAAAAAAACCTCCATTGAGTTCATTTCCCTTCACAACCTAACTTCCCCAGTCCCAAAAACTAGGCCATTAATAATATCATACCCCCACACAAGAGAAACAAAGCAGTAAATAGAAAATAGGAAAAAAAATTAGATGTAGAACATAAAACGAACCAAAGAACAATGAATCTGGCCCCCTCATGGGTGTCCATGGGCTAGGGATAAGTGAAATTCATAGACAGAAGGAGCGTTATTCTGTAACAACTCCTCTAGATCGTGTTGTCCAGGCTTTGGAAATGAAGGATCCCGACAAGACCACAAAAGACTCATATATATACATAGGAAATAGAAAAGAAAATCCCAAAATAGAGCATAACAAGAAGAAAAAGAAATAAATAAATGGACCTTTAAACATAAAACCATTTGATGCAGGATTCAATGGGTTTAAAAATCAGTGGTACAATTGAGAGATTCAAAGCAAGAGATATAATCAACAAAGAACTCTTAATACAAAAGTGGACCATGTTCAAATCAATTTCTTATTCTCTCTCATTCTTTTACAGTTCCTCCTCTTCTCTCTCTCCGACTCTCTTTCACAATTTCTCTTCTCCTTTTTGTTTCCTTTTTCTTCCTATTTTTTCTCTTGCTCTTCTTAAAAACAAACCCTCCTCTAGGCTTCTCCATGTCTCTTCTTATATCTCTCGTATCTCTACTTTGCTCCACTCCAAAAAAAACTTTTGAATATCCTCTCGTAATCCGCCAGCCTCTCCTTCCTGATGGCCCCTCTCCACTTCCCCACCAAAACTCTTTAATTCTCCTAAAAATCTAACCTGTGCCTCATTTTCTTTCTTCTCAATTCTCACATCTCGTAATTCCCCAGCCTCTTCTTCCCAATGAAGGCTTCTTTCCATTTCCCTACCACAATTCTCTTGTTTTTCTTCCAAAATTATTATTATTTAGCTAAAAAAACAAATAAAAAAGTATTCTGGAAAAAAAAAATGAAAATAAAATAAAAAAAGATAAAAGTAAAATGTAATAGTAAGAATAATAATAATAATGATAATAATAATAATAATAACAACAAAAGCAATCCTAATAGTGATAATAACAAGAATAAACAATGACTAAAAAAAGTAAATAAGAAAATGAATAAATAAATAAATAAATAAATATAAGTATGCGACACATATTCACAAAGAAGATCATGCAAGCCACGTAAGCTACGTCAACCATGCAAATGACTTAGGTGTGCTGGGGTAAACCTAAGCAGACTAAGTGTGCCTAATGGGCCTAAATATGTCTAAGTAAACTGCCATAAAAGTGTACCTAGTATCTAGAATGACTCAAAGAGGTAAGCTATATGAGTAGCAATGGGCCACTAAGAACTATAATAGAGTACTTAAAGAGTTCTTAATCAGGGCATGTGTCAAGGGAACAAAATGGAGGGACTACACATATTGAAACTATGAATGAAGATAATGTAGAATATCTTTGCATTACTTCCATTATATATGGCCAGAAGCTTATAATGGAAAAACACTCGGCTTTCTCATTTGGGTTGTATCATACAACTATAAAGCCTATTGAATCATATATTGTCATGAACCAGAAGTTCAACGACCCAAATGTTTTTGTCTTTTGGCATGATAGGCTAGGTCACCTAAGGTTTTCAATGATGCGTCAAATAATCAAACACTCACATGGGCATTCACTAAAGAACTAGAAGATTCTTTTGCCCAATGAATACTCATGTGTTGCCTGCTCACAAGGCAAATTGATAGTCAAACCATCTTTTACTAAAATCATAACTGAGTCACCAGTCATTTTAGAAAGAATACATGAGAACATATATGGGCCTATCCATCCACCATGTGGACCATTCCAGTATTTTATGATCTTAATAAATGCTTCTACTAGATGGTCACATGTTTGTCTCCTTTCTACACATAATGTTGCCTTTGCTAGGCTCCTTACAGAAATGATCAAATTACGAGCATAATTTTCCGGTTATCCAATTAAGACAATATGTCTTAATAATGCTAGCAAATTTGCTTTTCAAACATTCATTGACTACTGCATACCAGTAGGAATAAATATTGAGTATCTTATTGCTCATACCCATACTCAGAATGGTTTAGCAGAATCCTTTATCAAATGTCTCTAATTAATAGCTCAACCATTACTAATGAAAACCAAGTTACCTACTTCTGCTTGAGGACATGCTATTATGCACGCTGCAGCTTTAGTCTGTATTCAACCTACAACTTACATGAATACTCCCCTTTACAACTTGTGCTTGGAAAACAACCAAATATCTCTCAGTTACAAATCTTTGGTTGTGCAGTATATGTACCAATTGAACCTACACAACGCACTAAAATGAGTCCCCAACGAAGACTTGGGATATATGTAAGTTTTGATTCTCCATCTATCATAAGATATCTTAAACCTTTGACAGACGATGTGTTTACAACCCGCTTGGAGGATTATCATTTTAATGAGAGTGTTTTCTCGTCATTAGGGGAAGAAAAGTTGATTCCTGAAGAATAGTGAGAAATTACTTGGAATGCATATACTATGTCCCATCTTGATCCTCATACAAATCAATGTGAATTGGAAGTTCAAAGGATCATTCATTTGTAAACTCTTGCAAATCAATTACTAGATGGATTCATTGATACAAAAGAAAGTGACAAAGTCACATATCTTGGCCGCGAATACTCCAGCACGGATTGATGTCCCTATAAGACAGTTAACAAATGAATTTAAGATACGCTTAAAGTGTGGTAGACTTGTTGGCTCAAATGATGTAACTCCCCGAAAGATAAGAACACAAGAAAAACTTGGCACTCTAGAAGAGGCAATCAAAATGATTGATCAATCTAAAATTGATAAATCTATAGCCTAGAAAAGGCACATATTGAACAAAAAGCCTCTGAAGAGGCATAGGTACCTGAAAATTAAGAGATCTGAATAAGTTTTATACAAATGAAAGAAAAATGAGATCGAAATTGTTATTGACAATATTTTTGCTTTCCAAGTGGCCTCTAATATCATAAGAAATGATGAAGATCCCAAACCACGAAATGTGGAAGGATGCCAACATAGAAATGACTGGCCAAAATGGAAAGAAGCAATGCATACAAAGTTAAACTCATTAACAAAATGAGAAGTTTTTGGACTTGTAGTCCAAACACTTGAAGATGTAAAGCATGTTGGGTACAAATGGGTATTTGTATAAAAGCGCAATGAGAATAATGAGATCATAAGATATAAAACACGATTAGTAGCACAAGGTTTCTCGTAGAGAACTAGTATTGAATATGAGGAAACATACTCTCCCTTCATGGACGCAATCACATTTCATTTCTTAATTAGTTTGGCAGTCTTAAAAGGAGTAGATATGCAGTCATGGATGTTATTACAGCATATTTATACAGATCCATGGATAATGATATATACATGAAAATCCTTGAAAGATTTAAATTGCCTGAAGCAAATAGCACAAAGCCTTGTAACATGTACTCAATCAAGTTATAACGATCCTTGTATGGATTAAAGCAATTCGGATGCATATGGTACAATCGCCTTAGTGAATACTTGCTCAAAGAAGAGTATGTGAATAACCCTACATGCCCATACATTTTCATTAAGAAATCAGAAACCAAATTTGCAATTATTGTAGTGTATGTTGATTTAAATCTTGTTAGAACTCCTGAAAAACTCATAAGCACAACAAATTACTTGAAAAAGGAATTTGAGATGAAAGATCTTGAAAAAATAAAATTTTGTCTCGACCTGCAAATTAAGCATTTTCCAAATGGAGTTTTAGTATATCAATCAACATATATTAAGAAAATTTTGAAGCATTTTTATATGAATAAAGTACATCTTTTAAGTTCTCCAATGGTTGTCTGATCACTTGATGTGAAAAATGACCCATTTTGTCCTTGCGAAAAATGTGAAGAATTACTTGGTCAAAAGTACCATATCTTAGTGTTATTGGTGCACTTATGTATCTTGCCAATTGTACACATCCAGACATTGCTTTTTTTGTCAATTTATTAGCAAGGTACAGTTCCGCTCTAACTCGAAGACATTGGAATGGTATTAAATATATATTGCACTATCTTCGTGAAACTACTGATATGGGTTTATTTTACTCAAGGGAATCAAAACAACAATTGCTTGGATATGAAGATGTAGGATACATTTTAGATCCACATAAAGGTAGGTCACAAACAAGGTATGTATTTAATTGCAATGGTACTGCTATTTCATGGAAATTTGTCAAACAAATAATGGTGGTCAAATCATCAAATCATTTAGAAATACTTGCAATTCATGAAGCAAGTCGTGAATGTATATGGTTAAGATCTATGATCCACTATATTTGGGAATCATGTGCACTCTCCTCTATCAAAGGTGTCCCGACAATATTATTTGCAGATAATGTTGCATGCATTGCACAAATAGCAGGGGGTTTTATTAAAAGAGATCAAACTAAACACATTTCACCAAAATTCTTTTATACACATGAACTCTAGAAGAATGGTGAAATTGATGTTAAAAAAATATGCTCAAGTGATAATCTAGTAGATTTATTCACGAAGCCATTGCCAACCTCAACATTCAAGAAGTTAATACACAAGATTGGAACGCATCAACTCAAGGATATCGACATGAGGGGGAGTATGCTTGTAAAAGGGTGTTAGTATATTATACTCTTTTTTCCTTTGTCCAGGTTTTGTCTCATTGGGTTTTACTGGTAAGGTTTTTAATCAGGTAGTCCTAACATACCAAGAGGAACTTAAAGAATATTGTACTCTTTTTTCCTTCGCTAGACTTTTCCCATTGGGTTTTTTACTAGCAAGGTTTTAATGAGGCATATTCTTCTAATGTGGTGGACATCCAAGGGGAAGTGTTATAACTGAAGTAATGAATGTCACCACATTATTAATTACAATAAATGTTAATTAAATATTATTTATGACTTCCATTAATGCTCACTAATGGAAATCATTAACTATTATTTATGACTTCCATTAATATTCATCAATGGGAATATTAATGGAAGTGTAGACCCCTCTTGGACCAAGGGGTATTGTGGGCCACCCGAGTGAGCTAAGCATTTCATTTCCAAGAGTGGGGGATGACTTTCCAGGTGAGCTGCATGCTGGGACGTGTGACAAGGATCACCACCTAGCCATGGTGGTGGTTGAGGAGAGAGAGATCTCTGAACAAAGGAGCAGGGGAAATGGTGGAAGCAGGTAAGAAAAGAAAACAGAGGAGTACTATGGATTAGGGTAACAAGAGACTTTTTTTGGGGAGTGGTAGCTGCAGGAAAGGAGCTTAAGAGAAAAATATTGGAGTAGGGAGAAGTGAACCAAAAAAGGGAAGCAAGAATAGAGTGGGTACCGGTGAGCAAGGAGAGGTTTTCAGCAAGAAACAGGGGACGTTTTTTAAAGAAAAACAGAGAGCTGGGTGAGGGGATTTTGAGAGCAAAAATAGAAAAGAAAGAAAATATGGGCAGAAGTTTTTATTTTTTATTTTTTTATATTCAGATTTCAAGCGTGAAGCTCAATTGAACCCATTGGAGAGGAGTGTTTATAGGTATTTTCAGGCATGGTTTAATTTCCATGAGGAGTTTTTCTTCTTCTTTCTGCTACCTCCAATCATATTTCAGTCTAGTTTCAGTCTATCTCCTATAAGTTTTGTCTCAACTCCATTTCTAGATATCTAACTAATCTACTTGTATTTCGATTTGCATTCATTGGTTTCTGGTCTCATTATTGCAATATGCAGAAACCCTTATTTTCAAATTTTGGGGCAATTGTGACATTTGCCATTGTGGGAACATTTATAGCTTCAACTATTATGGGTATTTTGGTTTGCCTTGGTGGTCTGATTTACCTCATGTACAAACTTCCATTTCTTGAATGTATGATGTTTGGTGCTCTTATATTAGCAACCGATCCTATCATTGTTTTTTCCATATTTTAGGTGCTTTGATCTCTAGTCTTTGTTTTTATCCATAATGCAATTGGTGGTTGTCATGGGGTTGGTGTTATTGAATATGGTAAATGCTTTCAATGAAACCAAATTGGGAAAACAAGAATCCATGAAACCACACAACATGGTAAACCACCTTTGAAGTTGTAGAAGGTATGTTGATTATTAGAATACATCTGGTTCAGCAAGTGATGTGGTGATTATTTGGGATAATAGAGCACTGACATTAATTGGGATGGAAGTTGGTGCTATTTACATATCCTACTGTTTTAAATGCTACAAATATGACTTTTTGTGTGTGTTTTAAAAGGGTTTATGGTCAGGGCACTACCCAAACAAGCCTAAGTGTTGGTCCTCTTGATTTTTCAATTTTGATTTTGAAAATTTAATTTTTTTTTTAAAACTCCATTCTCAAATAATTTTTCAAAATTCTAATTTTCTAAATTTCCATTTTCAAATAATTTTCCAAAACTCCAATTTTTAAATAATTTTTAAAATTCCAATTTCTAAAATTCTAATTTTCAAATTTAATTTTCAAAATCTCAATTTCTTCAAAACTCCAATTTTCAAGTTTAATTTTAAAATTTTTAATTTTCAAATAATTTTCAAAATTCCAATTTTCAAAACTTCAATTTTCAAATAATTTTCAAAAATCAAATTTTCAAATAATTTTTTAAAACTCCAACTTTCAAATTTTAATTTTCAAAACTTCAATTTTCAAATAATTTTCAAAACTCCAATTTTCAAATAATTTTTAAAACTCCAATTTTCAAATTTTAATTTTCAAAACTTCAATTTTCAAATAATTTTTTAAAACTCCAATTTTCAAATTTTAATTTTCAAAACTTCAATTTTCAAATAATTTTCAAAACTCCAATTTTCAAATAATTTTAATTGCACCATTGTTTTCAAATAATTTTAATTCATTCATTTTTTTCATCTTTTATTAGGGTTTTAGGTCAAAAAAATCTATTTTTTATTAAACTTGCTACATTTCCCTTCAAGTAAACACTTTCACAAAATTTCTTTGATTTTCAAATAATCTTTTGTTTCTCTTGATTTTAAATAAGCATGAATATGATTTTCATAATTCCAAAACAATGGAATTTGTGGGATTAATTCATGCAAAATCAATTGGGCTTTGGTGGGGGCCTTACATATGAGTTTTCTCTTCTGATTGCCAACTGGTATGCTTAATGAATATTTGCTTGATCTTTGTCTTACTCTTTGATATGCATTAAAATAATTTTATACTTGAGCTAACCTTGTTTTCATTGATAGCGCATTTTTACTTGCTACTAAGGTACAATCTCACTACTACTTAACTTATTCTTATGTATGATTCATTTTATTATCTGATCATTTTATTGCTATCCATTGATTTCTTTGTCAATTGTCACACTTGCCTCACCTTATTTAGTAAAGACCCGTTTTTTAAGGGGCTTAGAGGGCTACTATGGTCTTTTACCGTACATTTCTAATAGGTAACTTGACACCCGAACTCGACCTTGGTTTTTCACATACTGTCTTTTCCAAATAAGGAGTCACACTTAGGGTTTTCTTTCTTATTTTGTTTTCCCTTAAAAAAAATAAAACAAAAAGTGGCGACTCTAAGTCTTTTCCAAAAAAATTAAAATTTCACCAAATAAAATAAAAAGTGAGTTTGCCATTGAGTGGGAATACATTGTGCAAAATGTGGGGTCCACAAAATGATGACTCTGTTGGGGAATATAAGGGTCAAGCTTGAACTCAAATTAAGGGAAATGTGGCATTTGATTGGTAGATCAATGAATACCCCTATCTACGTGTTTTTGTATGATTGGGTGTTGATTACACGTTGAGAGCTTTGATATGTTTATCTATGATGCATGTTTGGTTATTATTGTTCATTGGAGATATTCACAAGTTAATTATATTGATTGATTCTCTTACCTACTTTTGCATAGTGACTTTTCTTGTTGTATGATTATCTTACTTTCCTTGACTTGTATATTCTCATTTTTTGTATATCTTATTCATATTGGTGTGATTGATTCTCTTTATTGTATATTATCTTGTTTATTTCAACATATTGTTTATTCTTGTTGTATACCTATCTTGCTTATCATATTCTTGCCTAGCTTGTGTGTAGATATGAGTGATATACCTGTTATTTGCATGACTACTTGGTGCATGACTGCTATTCTTTTATGTGATGCATGTATTTCTTATCTAGGTGAGACACACATCTATCCCCTTACCTCCAACTCTCTAGTCTCGGTTGACCTTGTTTCCCTTGATCTTGTGTTTGATATGAGACTTGTTACTTTGTTTGCTCTTCGATTGAGCTAGTGATTCAGAACAAGGTTTAGTGATGGGTTATATCTATGTTTGGAGCATTCTGGAGGAGGTTGACACATTGATGTTGATTGGAGTCCGATCTTTGAAGACTTGTATAACCTAGAACTAAATTTCAAGATATTTGTGCGACCAGTGTGTTTTCTCTTTGCTTGGTTTGATAAGATTTTCGAATGCACCCACACCGTTCACTATGCACCTTAGATTACCACTGAGTGCTAAGAGTTGTGAGACTTTTCACCATAGGAAACCCCTTGGGATGTTGAGGTAGTGCATGTGTGGAGGTGATGACCACCTTGCATGGAAGAACCCCGTTTCTTCGGAGGCATGCAGAGGGTTGCATACTATTGGAGGGTAGGATCGCTTCTGCTCGGGATCTTTTAAAGTCCAAAATTCCCTTTTTAGAGCCACCTTGACCTTGTAGGTGAGCCTTAGATCCTTCGACTAGGACTTCTTTCCTACACGTGGGTGCAGCTGAGGGCCTTCAGAGCCTCTTTAGTTACAGTTCGGATCTAATACTCCCTTTTTTAGTCTTCAGTTAAGAGTGCTTAGAGATCAATGCAAGTTTGAGTATCAGTTGGACCACTCCTTATTGTATGATTTTGGCTCTTTCTAGTCTTTTGTTGTGTCTAGCATGCTTTCTCCCTAGGGCTTTAGATGGTCTTCTTTTCTTGAGTTAACACATTCTTTCGATTTGTTGTCACTTTCTACTTGACGTTTTAGGATATGCTAATTGATTATGCTCACCTTTTTAAATTCTTCACGTGTCATGGGCTTGGTACTTCATTCTTTGGTCGATTTGCCTATTCCTATTTTCAACCCGATATTTTCATTACAGAAAGACAAAAGGCATGTTTTCACATTCACACCATTTTTGAGAGGTTCACCTTTTATCACTTTATCATTTTTCTTTATTGAGCTTGGGTTGAAAGTAAATCAGAGATATTTTGTTATAGATGAAATCTCGATCTCATGACAGTTTTGTTTTTCACTTCTCATTCATTTTTTGGATTATTGATAAAAATTCTTTAGTCACATTTATAGCCATCTCATAGTGGACACCTTTATGACCTTAGAGTTTTTGTCATTTATCCAGTTTAAGATTGCCATTATAGGACCATATATCATATGATGTGTTATACTTTTGACTTGAGACATCTATTCATTTGCACATTATGGTCTTGAGGCCTGACCTATCATGGAGGTATTGAACTTATTAGCCTAGGATTGAGAGATTGACCTAGGGAGTCCGAGATTGTGACCCACTTCACCTTCTAATTAGAGCAATGCCATATCCATATCCATACCCTAACTTTATAGACTTGATGACCTACCCATTTTGAGCCTGACATGACACTACCCCTTGGTACCATTATACGACTTTATTACCTTTGTTCGCCTTAGCATACTACAATGCCATTGCCTATTCCTTCCATCATTTTCTTTTATCTGACTAGGTAGAGTCCTAGATGGTTAGAACTGAGGTGAGCTTTGCATGATGATAGATGGATCATGATGAGAGAGTGGTTTGACAGCTTGATGATATTGCTGAGGTAGAGGGGTTATCATGGAGCATCCAGATATGAGCCATTGCACGTGACTTCAAAGAGTCGGGATGACTGGAGTAAGGTGAATGGCTTATGATAATAGAGTAAGGTGATTGTTAGAGGGCTTTGATGATTATCATAGATCATCAGTGGGAGTTTTCATATGATTTCTGAGGAGTTGACATGGTTGTGTTTGATGGATGCTAGTCTTTAGTATTTATTATGTGAGATCTTGAAGCACGATGTTCAAGGTTGTGGTCAAATGATGGGTGGCCATCATTTCATGAGCTTATTTACCTTATCACCCTTACGTATAGAGTTACTCGTTGCTAGCCCTTTGAGCCTCACATGAGCACCATGGCTTTTTCTTTCATCACCTTATTTACCTATTACACCGAGTTGGGGACCCCATAGTGCTTACATGCTTTGATTAGATACGTTATGAGTTCTAGACTTAACATACATATTCAAGCCTCATCTATCACTCTTCATTGTGATATTTTCCACTTTGACATCATCTCATCACTTTTTTCGGCATCGCATATCACCACTTGTGATATTCATTCTCTGTCTTCTCTCATCATTGCTTACTTGACATTATCCTTGTTTCACCTTGAGTGGTGGTTTTTCACACGTCACTACATGGAGGATTGTCACATTCTTTCCCTTCTTTCACCCCATGGGCAATGATTCAAAGATCTCAGTTTGAGAGGTTGTCTTGTTAGTAAGGATTCATGCTACATCTGTATATGGAGAGGGTTTGATCATTTGGGTATGTATTTTCATGGGAGGTCATTCATTATTAATCAGAATATGTAAAAAAAAAAAAAAAAAAAAAAAAACCTAAGAGATAAAAGATAGTGCATTCTTCATTGTATCATTCTCCATTGAGCACATGTATGGATGTGCTAGTTTGCTTCATTAAGTTTATGTGTTAGAAAGAGTTCGTATGGGAGCTCATTTATGAGATTCTATCTTAGTATATATTTTGGGTGAGAGTATAAGTCACCCATTCGATTTTTATGAGAAATGCGAGTGACCTTTCTTTAGGATTTCTTGATCCTTGCCCTATTCGTCATTACATCCATTTTTATGTGACTTATCTCCATGCTTTGATGCAAGTTGACCATCACTCACTTTTCTATCTTTTTGCCTTCTTGTATCTTTATTTTATTACTCCATTTTGCTCTACTTCATCTAATTTCTTTCCTTTCTCATCCTATTTGATGTTTGACTTAGGTTCAGCACCCACACTTTATTCTTGCTTATTTGATATGTTATTCATTTATTATCATTTTTAGTGTGGGAACCCCTAGGTCCGTGACTCATGAGGTTTTTTCTATGTATTGCATCTCATGCATGAGGGGTATGTAGATTATATGATTGGGATCTTTGAGCCTAGTTTCCTTTCATTTTTTTCACCCTATTACCTCAGCCTACGTTATGTCCTGTGTCTTAAGACCACCCTGAGGCCATGACTTCGCACATTGTGCTTGACGACTCACACCTGGGCAATACTTGAGATTGGCTAGAGATTATTTCTAGGAGCATGATGGATGGGGAGTTGAGGCTATAGATTACACTGGGGCAGGCCCTTCTTATCAGTGATGGATTTTATGAGATGATGTGATATACACTAAGGCATACCCTGCTCACCGCTGATAGGTTTTTGAGTTGATGACCTATACTGAGGCATAGTTTTCTTATTGATGATGGATTATTGGGATGATGCCCTACACTGGGGCATAGCTAGTTCTCCTCCTCACTTGGGTTATGATGGATTAGGAGTTGTGGGATGACCCTACACTAGGGCATAACCATTTCATAGAGCACTTTTATTTGGAGATATAGTCACTCTACTCGATATTTTACATTGGGACACACTCCACTTATTAATGGTTGATTTTCTAGATAATGGTTTATTTTGAGACAGAGTTGCTTTAGAGATTGTGCATGGTAGACACAACCACACTATACTTTTTGGGGAGCATGGAGTGATTAAGGTTTGTTGAGATTATATTGGTATAGTCATTTTCGGCATTAAGAGATGAGGTTGACCTTATGATGATGACACATACTAAGATGTAGCCCTCTCATTGGCGATGGACTTTGATTTATCTTGGAGCATAGTCGCTTCAGATAGTTTATACTAGGGTACAGTCACTTCATTCGTACTCATAGAGCACGAGGATTTTGATTCATATGGATTATGTTGAGATGTTTCCATTTTTAGCACCAGGAGTAGAGATTGATTGATTTGTTGATGTATACTAGGCATGGTCCTCCTCATCAGTTGTTGACTCGGATACACTACTTTATACCGAGGCATAGTCGGGATGGAGAACATTTTTCATTAGAGAATAGCCACCCTATTGGATCCTTTACACTAGGGCATATCCATCTTTTGGAGGGAGATCAGATTAATTCTTTACGTTGGAGCATCTGACGAGTGATATAGAGATTATTGGATTATTTCATGTTGTCCTTATTGCATACTTGGGCATAACCACCTTGTTAGATGTTTTGACATCTATACTTGACTTTCTGTTTAGATTGCTGCTTTTGATGGATTATGGAGCTATTGACACTTTGGGTTTAGTCTTCTCAGCATACTTGGATGATCTCGGATACCTGCCTACCTTTCATTTCATACTCAGACATTTCACCCTTGATACTTTCATGTTTTCTATCTTACTAGAGCTTGATCATTACCTTTTTTTATCCCACACATCTCACCATGACACATGACCTCACACCCCTCTCTCAATTAGGAGAAGATGTAAATCAGTCCTCGATTTCCTTGGTTGTGTTTTCATACATCTTGTGGACTTTAGGTTCAACATCTTCCATGATGGCAAGGCTTGACAGATTGTTGATTTATTAGTGATGATGCTTTCTTTCATTTTGATAGTTGGCATGTTGAGTGTTGATTTGCTTGCTCTTTGTATTTTGAGCACTGGTCATCACTGTTTTTATTCATCAGTTAGTTTTGTTTTATCAACATGGTATCACGATACATGGTCCTATTTGGCATTACCTATTTGAGGTTGGACATTTTCATTACATGATGGATGAACATATTTCAAAGTACAGTAGTTTTGAGGCATTTAGTATCTCTGTTTGTTCATCATTACATGTTGGGGTATTGTGGACCCGCATTTTTCATGTGCGCCCCCACTCAATCAGCGAGACTCGCTTTTTATTTATGAAAAATTAATTTTAAAAAAAAGTTAGAGTCGCCACTTATTTTATTTTTTTTTTTTAAAGGGAAAATAAAACAAGAAAGAAAAACCCTAAAATGTGACTCCATATTTTTTGGAAAAAGCTTGTCTTTGAAAAACCTGAGTCTAGGTCCGGGGATCAGGTTACCTATTGGGAAGGTACCTCTAGGAGGTAGCACCCCTCTAAGCCCTATAAAGGTCTCTATTAACTAAGTTGTGGGGAATGTGGCAATTAATTGATTAATTGAGGATACCTAGGTAAGCTAGGTGACTTCAAAAAAATAGCATGTCAAGCAAGAAAGTCTAATCATAAGGGAGAGTCAAAGTGCGTACCTGAATGGCTTTTCAAGCACTATCATGAAACATCAAAGTTAGTATAGAAATATGACACACAACATGCGTGCTATCAAAGATAATCAAACAAGCATCATGGTAATCAAGTATGGCATCAAGCAATGTCATAGTACACAAAGACATGGATATTCATGGAATTTTGAAAATGGGGAGATGGAGAGCGTACCTGGACAGCGAGCTGAGCGCTAAAATGGGTAACAAGGTTAGCTTAATAACAGGTGTAAAATGATCTCATGTATTCACGAACAGGAAACACAATCAATTATCAAACAAACACCCTATTTGAATTAATATCATAAATGATGTCTAAAATGTTGGATCCCCCACCAAGATCCAAATTGCTTTTGCACAAATTGATTCAATCAGTCCCATTATTTGGAACCATGAAGTTTATTCATGCTTGTTTGAAAAACACGAGAAAACCATGAAAATAGTTGAAAATAGAAGAAAATAGTGAAAATGCATGCCTGGAGGAAAGTGACAGCAAAAGATTTATTGAAATCTGGATTTTAATGTCTATGAACTCCTAAGAATGGGATTTTAAAGAAAACAAGAGTTATTTTATGGAAAAGATTTTGAAATCCAGATTAAAAATGTGTAAGTTCACAAGAAAGAAAATAAGTAACAAGATGAGGATGGCGAGCACCAAGGTGGCCACTGTATAGGTGGAGCCTAGAGATGTGACTATGACTGCATTGCTGATGGTGAATCTCTAAATACATTCTGCTTTCTTTTGGCACTTCCCGGGGCTCCCTGTCATTCAAAGTTTTGATATTTCTGGTGAGGGATGAAGAGTTCCAGCAACTTTAAAGCCAGTTTCCTCACGATGGCTCCGGGAAAGATAACCAGATTGCATTTGGTTTTGGATGAAGTCGGTTGAAGAGAGAACGATCTAGAGGAATTCTAGAATCCAATAGCTTTTCCCAAGTGAATGCTTTGATGACATGTGCTCTGTAGCTGCAATAGATGATGAAAGCTCCACCATAGAGGGGAAGCATGTTGGGTTTTTCCTCATGTGGAAGGCCCAAATTAAGAGCCCAAAATTTAAGGCCTCTTAGGCCTTTATATAAAAGGGCTAGAAAAGGAATCCCTCTTCTTCTTCTTCTTCTAATTTTTTGCAGCCACCAAAGGTAGGAGAAAAAGAGAGAGAAAGGGGAGAACCACTATTTTTGAAGTTAGAGAGAAAAATTCAGTTTTTTCTTCACTGCCCAGATTTCATCAAAGGTCTGATCCCTCTTTGTCTGTGGGCCGATCAACCGGAAATTTAAAGGAGAGGTTTGTGACTCATTGATCTTCATTCTGAACGGTGGAGATCGAATTTGGAGATCCGGACAGTTGTCTTTCAGTCCGAGAACAGAGCCTCGGTTTTGATGCGTTTTCTATCCGAACAGTTTTGATCATAAGCTCCGATCAAGATTCATCCGTGGTTCGATTGAGTCGATATTTGGAGAGCACATTCGTGACTCATTGATCTTCATTCGGAACAGTGGAGATTGGATTTGGAGTTTGAAAAAGTTATCTTTCAGTCCAAGAACAGTGGTGTGTTTGGTGAGATCTCTCCATTGTTTTTATGCAAAGTTGTTGGAATTGCCAAGATCAATTTGTCTTAAGATATGGTTGATGTATGCCTCTAGTTTTATCTAGAGAGAATCGTGTAACCCATTAATTATATTAGTGGAGTTTTTAAGTGGCCTAAAAGTCCCGTGATTTTTACTTCTCATATTGGAGAAGGTTTTCCACGCTAAAATTATTGGTGTTCATATACTTGTTGATTGGGTGTCTTCTTGCTACTCTATTTGATTGATTCCTATTAGGTTCTCACAAGAGGGGATAAAACCTAGTTGTGCATTATTTGTATTTATCCCATCAAAGTGGTATCAGAGCATTGGTTCAACATAATTTGTACCTTGTATAGAACAATGGAAAGCAATACAAGTAGAATGATTACTCTGAATGGCTCCAATTATCATGTTTGCAAAGGAAAGATGGAAGAATTATTGTATGTGAAGGATTATTATTTGCCTGTGTTTGCTTCTAGAAAGCCAAAAAATAAAACTGATGCAGAATGAAATTTACTTCATCGGCAGGTTTGTGGTTATATCAGACAGTGGGTAGATGATAATGTTCTCAATCATGTTAGTGAAGAGAAAAATGCACAGAGTCTATGGAACAAGCTCGAACAGTTATATGCTCGAAAGATTGGTAATAATAAATTGTTTCTGATCAAAAAGATGATTAGCTTGAAGTATCAAGATGAAACTCCTATGATAGATCACTTGAATACATTCCAAGGTATTATTAATCAATTGGCTGGAATGAATATCAAGTTTGAGGAAGAGGTGCAAGGGTTATGGCTTCTTGGTACATTGCTGGACTCGTGGGAGACATTTAGAACTTCTTTGTCTAACTTAACCCCAGATGGTACTATGAATATGGATTTGGTTAAGAGTTGTGTTTTGAATGAAGAGATGAGAAGAAAGTCACAGGGTTCTTCTTCACAGTCAGATGTCCTAGTTATTGAAAAGAGAGTGAGGAGTAAGAGTAGAGGTACGAAGAATAGAGACAGAAGCAAAAGCAAGACTAATAAGTTTGCCAATGTTGAGTGTCATTATTGCCATTTGAAAGGGCATATAAGGAAGTATTGTCGCCAATTGAAGAGAGATATGAAACAAGGGAAAGTGAAGGACAAGAAGAATGATAATGATGATGAAGATGATCGAGTTGCCACTACCACTTCAGATTTCCTTATTGTTTATGATAGTGATGTTGTTAATTTTGCTTGCCAGGAGACTAGTTGGGTGATTGATAGCGGTGCCTCAATCCATGCTACACCTCAGAAAGATTTCTTTACATCCTACACATCTGGTGACTTTGGAAGTGTAGGATGGGTAATGATGGCTCAGCTAAAGCCATTGGTATGGGAGATGTGTGTTTGGAGACTAGTAATGGTACTATGTTGATTTTGAAGAATGTCCACATTCCAGATATCCGCATGAATTTAATCTCCACAGGTAAGCTTGATGATGAAGGGTTCTGCAACATCTTTCGTGATAGTTAGTGGAAGCTCACCAGAGGTTCTATGGTGGTAGCAAAAGGAAAGAAGTGTTCCTCATTGTATTTGATGCAGGCAAGGGTAATTGATTCCAGTATCAATGCAGTGGATGATGATAGCACAATTGAGCTTTGACACAACAGACTTGGTCACATGAGTGAGAAAGGCTTGATGATTTTGGCTAAGAAGAATCTTCTTTCTGGTATGAAGAAGGGATCTTTGAAAATATGTGCTCATTACTTAGCAGGAAAGCAGACCAGAGTTGCATTCAAAACACACCGCCATACAAGGAAGCCAGGTATGCTTGATTTAGTGTATTTTGATGTGTGTGGTCCTATGAAAACAAAAACACTTGGTGGATCTTTATATTTTGTGACTTTTATAGATGATCATTCAAGAAAGATTTGGGTGTATACCTTGAAAACAAAAGACCAAGTGTTAGAAGTGTTTAAGCAATTTCATGCTCTTGTTGAGAGACAATCTAGTGAAAAATTGAAATGCATCCGGACTGATAATGGGGGTGAGTATTCTAGTCCTTTTGATGAGTATTGTAGACAACATGGTATTCAACATCAAAAGACACCTCCTAAGACTCCTTAGTTGAATGGGTTGGCTGAGAGAATGAATAGGACACTGGTTGAAAGGGTGAGATGTTTACTTTCACAGTCAAAGTTGCCAAGATCCTTTTGGGGTGAGGCTTTGAATACTGTTGTACATGTTCTCAATCTTACACCATGTGTTCCTCTAGAATTTGATGTTCCAGATAGAATTTGGTTAGATAATGAAATCTCTTATGATCACTTGCGTGTCTTTGGATGCAAGGCTTTTGTGCACATTTCGAAAGATGAGAGGTCTAAGCTTGATGCTAAGACAAGACCTTGTGTATTCATTGGCTATGGTCAGGATGAGCTTGGTTACAGGTTTTATGATCCGGTGCAGAAAAAGCTTGTAAGAAGCCGAGATGCTGTGTTTATGGAAGATCATACCATACAAGACATTGAGAAGACTAATGCAACATAGTTTCAGTATAGTGATAATTTGATTGACTTAGATCCAGTTCCTTTGACACATCTTCCTACACAGGTTGAAGATGAAGCACATGATGACCAACCTAACATTGGTGATGTTGAAACTCCCACACAGGTTGAGATGGATGATGATGTTCATGAGCAATCACCAGTAGCAGAGGCTCCACTAGATATTCCACTTAGGAGGTCTACCAGAGACCGACATCATTCCACACGGTATTCTGTTGATGATTATGTATTACTAACTGACGGGGGAGAACCTGAAAGTTATGAGGAAGCCATAGGCGATGAGAATAAGATGAAGTGGGTTGATGTTATGCAAGATGAGATGAAGTCATTGCATGAGAATCATTCTTATGAGCTTGTCAAGTTGCCAAAGGGAAAAAGAGCTTTGAAGAACAAGTGGGTTTACAGAGTGAAGCAAGAAGAACACATTTCACAGCCACGTTACAAAGCTAGATTGGTTGTCAAAGGGTTCAGTCAAAAGAAAGGTATTGATTTTGATGAGATTTTTTCTCCTGTTGTTAAGATGTCATCTATTCATGTAGTTTTGGGCTTGGCAGCTAGTCTTGATTTGGAGATTGAGCAGATGGATGTTAAGACTGCATTTCTCCATGGTGATTTAGACAAAGAAATTTATATGGAACAGCCAGAGGGTTTCATAATAAAAGGAAAAGAGGATTATGTGTGTAAGTTGAAGAAAAGTCTTTATGGCTTAAAGCAGGCACCGAGGCAATGGTATAAAAAGTTTGAATCAGTTATGGGGGAGTAAGGCTAAAGAAAAACTACTTCTGACCATTGTGTATTTGTGTAGAAATTCTCTGATGATGATTTTGTTATATTGTTGCTCTATGTTGATGATATCTTGATTGTTGGCAGAAATGTTTCAAGAATTGATAAGCTGAAGAAGCAGTTAAGCAAATCCTTTTCCATGAAGGATTTGGGCCCAGTAAAGAAAATTCTTGGTATTAGAATTGAGCGAGATAGAGCATCCAAGAAGCTGTACATGTCACAGGAGCAATATATTGAAATGGTGCTTGGAAGATTTAACATGAGCAAAGCTAAAGTGGTTAGTTCTCCTCTAGCTAGTCACTTTAAGCTAAGCAGCAGACATAGCCCTTCTACAGATAAGGAGAAGGAAGACATGAGAAGAGTTCTGTATGTCTCAGTAGTAGGAAGTTTGATGTATGTCATGGTATGTACTAGACCAAACATAGCTCATGCAGTTGGTGTTGTTAGCCGCTTTCTATCTAATCCACGAAGACTACATTGGGAGGCAATCAAGTGGATTATGAGATATTTGCGAGGCACTTCCAAGTTGAAACTCACTTTTGGAAGTGGGAAACCAGTACTTGTTGGCTACACTGATTCAGATATGGCAGGGGATGTAGATAATAGACGGTCTACTTCAGGCTATTTGATGACATTCTTAGGAGGTGCTGTGTCTTGGCAATCAAGACTACAGAAATGTGTTGCACTTTCTACAACAGTGGTAGAGTACATTGCAGCAGCAGAAGCATGTAAAGAGTTGTTGTGGATAAAGCATTTCATACATGAGCTCGGGTTTAAGCAGCAGCGCTATGTGGTATACTGTGATAACCAAACAGCCATTCACCTTAGTAAGAATTCTACCTTTCATGCAAGATCAAAGCACATTGATGTGAGGTATCATTGGATGAGAGATGCTCTCAATGATAATTTGTTTGAACTTGAGAAGATACATACCGATCACAATGGCTCAGATATGTTAACGAAGTCCTTACCAAGGGAGAAGCTTGAAGTTTGTTGTTCAATCGCCGGGATGGCGAGTCCCTCCACATAATCGGAAATAGGGAGATTTGTTGGGTTTTTCCTCATGTGGAAGGCCCAAATTAAGAGCCCAAAATTTAAGGCCTCTTAGGCCTTTATATAAAAGGGTCAGAAAAAGAATCCCTCTTCTTCTTCTTCTTCTTCTAATTTTTTGTAGCCACCAGAGGTAGGAGAAAAAGAGAGAGAAAGGGGAGAACCACCATTTTTGAAGTTAGAGAGAAAAATTCAGTTTTTTCTTCACTGCCCAGATTTTATCAAAGGTCCAATCATCTTTTTCTGTGGGCCGATCGACCTGAAATTTGGAGAAAAGGTTTGTGACTCATTGATCTTCATTCTGAACGGTGGAGATCAGATTTGGAGATCCGGACGGTTGTCTTTCAGTCCGAGAACAGAGCCTCGGTTTCGATGCATTTTCTATGCAGACAGTTTTGATCATAAGCTCCGATCAAGGTTCATCTGTGGTTCGATTGAGCCGATATTTGGAGAGAACGTTTGTGACTCATTGATCTTCATTCAGAATGGTGGAGATTGGATTTGAAGTTCAAAAAAGTTATCTTTCAGTCCAAGAACAGTGGTGTGTTTGTTGAGATCTCTCTATTATTTTTATGCAAAGTTGTTGAAATTGCCAAGATCAATTTGTCTTGAGATATGGTTGATGTATGCCTCTAGTTTTATTTAGAGAGAATTGTGTAACCCATTAATTATATTAGTGGAGTTTTTAAGTGGCCTAAGGGTCCCGTGGTTTTTACTTCTCATATTGGAGAAGGTTTTCCACGCTAAAATTATTGGTGTTCATATACTTGTTGATTGGGTGTCTTCTTGCTACTCTATTTGATTGATTCCTATTAGGTTCTCACAAGAGGGTATAAAACCTGGTTGTACATTATTTGTATTTATCCCATCAAAGCATGCTGCCATCTGTTCTTGATGCGAGCTGCCATTTCCGCAAACTTCATTGATGTTTGTAAGTTGCTTTAATCACACAATTTCAGCATCTTGATCAAAAGCTGTCTATATGCAGTTTTCTGTCCATTTTCTGGTTGCCTATGGAGAGGTTTCTGAATTGATCATAGCTAGATGAAACATAGGAGACTCATCAAGGGTATCTGCTATATGCATTAAGTTGCTGTGCGTCTCTAGATAAAAGTGTTCTTAGCCTCCTGCTTGGATTTCTCTTTCTATGATTTTTACGAAACGTGTGAGATAGCAATTGGTCAATGCTTGTGGTCCATCTCTTTCCCTTAAATACCTAAACTTGCCACCTCTGGTCTATTTGAAGGTCCATTAACTCACTAGCGAAGAGGATAATCAAAGTAACATGAGTCACCTGATTTGCGATTACTATTCAAGAGGTTGGTTTAGACTCCTCTGTGTCATCTGGTGCTTTGGATCGAGTAGAGCCACTAATTGTCGCTGCTTGGTATTCTTAATTTGATCTCTAGTTCGAGAGTGGAGGGGGGCACTAATGGTTGTTATAAAAGGACCAGATTAATCTTCTGGCTGACTTTGAAGCTTTCAGACATCATCTCTGAGTCTCTGATGTGATCAAAACAAGGAAAATATCATGGCAGCCGGGCTCTTTATAAAATCAGTGAGAGCATAGGGGTTTGAAATTGCACACTTTAGTAGCCTACTATCGTTTCTCCCAAAAAAATAATAATAGTAACAGTGTCATGTCTCCAAACATCTCAAGTTCTATCAGACAACCTATTCCAATATCTCTAATATGAAATTTCTAAGTGCTCGTGCTCTGGAGCCCGTGACCATGTTACTTAGTCTCTATTTGTGTGCTGATAATTAAACTTTTCCTACAATTTTCTCTTCTGCTTTTCGAGATTCTCTGTGCTGAAGGAGGCCCCATGATGAGTTAGAATTATCCTATTTGGCAGAAGCTCCCTTAGTAAAAGAAGTGGGAAAAGGGTCCATTTTCCCATCAAAAGCTCTACGGATCCCATAATAGTTTTAGAATTCTGAAGCAATTGGTCTCTTGGCTGGACAAGAGACCAAGATTTGCGTGTGATTCTAATTTATGCATCAAGAATGAGTTGGTGATTCCTTCAGTGACAAAGGACAGCTTGATTTGACATTTTCTCATTTTCTTGTTCCATGTGACTGCATCTTTCAGACATTAAGTAGTTGCTGATTTTGGAGAAATCCAAAGATTAAACTACAATTTCTTCTAACGTAAGGGCCAAATAAACTATTATGAAAAAAAAACAGAGTAGAGAAGAAAAGAAACAGAGCAGAGAAAAGAAGAAGCAACAAAAGCTCTGTATTGTTCTCATTCACTACTTGAAATATGAGTAGGAAAGCTCTAGATATAGGAGGCTGAAAACAAAGAATGCTATAACTAATCTGAAACTAATCTGTAGCTAATTTGTAACTAATTCCAGCTTATCCTCTTACAATTGTTTAACAGACTAACAGAATTTTATTCCTCACAGTTAAGAGAATTTTAATACTCCCCCTCAAGGTGGAGAATGAATATTGTGAGTTCCCATCTTGCCAAGTAGAAGTGCGAACTGTGTTGGATGGAGGGCCTTTGTTAACAGGTCTGCTACTTGATGTTGAGAAGAAACATGAAGTGTTTTCAATCTGCCATCTTGGATCTTCTCTCTTACTAAGTGACAATCAATTTCAATATGTTTTGTTCTTTCATGGAAAATAGGATTTGCTGCTATGTGCAAGGCAGCTTGATTATCACAAAACAACAATGCTGGTTGTGGATGATTTATGTGCAGATCTTTGAATAAGGAGAACATCCACATTAATTCACAAGTAGCATTTGCCATAGAACGGTATTCAGCTTCAGCAGATGATCTAGACACAGTGTGTTGTTTCTTTGACTTCCAAGAGACTAAGGAATCACCAATGAAAACACAAAATCCACTAATTGATCTCCTGGTATCTGGACAAGCAGCCCAATCAGAATCTGCAAAAGCTTTCAATTCAATGGCAGATGAAGAGGAATAAAAGAGACCTTGACCAACTGTAGCTTTAACATACTGTAAAACATGATATGCTGCTTGTAGATGAGGAATCCGAGGCTTGGCAAGAAACTGACTCAACCGATTGACAGAAAATGATAAATCTGGTCTTGTTATTGTAAGGTAAAGTAATATACCAATCATTCTTATATACATAGAAGGATCATCAAGTAAATCTCCTTCATCTTGTGAGAGTTTAACATTTGGATCCATAGGAGTCTTTCTAGTTTTGCAGCCAAGATATCCTGTGTCAGATAAGAGTTGCAAAGCATAGTGCCGTTGACTAACAGAAATTCCTTTAGAGGATCTACCAACTTCAAGACCAAGGAAATATTT
The DNA here is from genome assembly GCA_030254885.1 of Vitis rotundifolia. Classification (NCBI taxonomy): domain Eukaryota; kingdom Viridiplantae; phylum Streptophyta; class Magnoliopsida; order Vitales; family Vitaceae; genus Vitis; species Vitis rotundifolia. Next base: position 11,676,939 of record CM058167.1, read on the forward strand.
CAGATTTCCTAGATCTTTAAGTTTAAAACAGCCATTAAGAAACTTCTTCAACTCATCTACATTTTCTTGATCATTGCTTGCTATGACGATGTCATCAACATAAACTAGTAATGCAATGAAAGAATTACCATTGATCTTAACAAATAGAGAATTGTCAGAAGCTGATTGCTTAAAACCTGTGTTGATAAGAACACTAGAGAACTTAGAGAACCATTGGCGAGATGCTTATTTCAGCCCATAAAGGGACTTGTGAAGTTTGCAAACAGTGTTGATAGGTAAGGACTCCCCCTCATGGTGAAGACTAGGTGGTAAAGACATGTAGACTTCCTCATGAAGATCACCATGCAAGAATGCATTATTAACGTCGAGTTGAGTGAGACTCCAGCCATGAACAGCAGCTAAAGCAAGAAGAACCTTAACAGTTACCAATTTTGCAACTGGAGAAAAAGTGTCAAGATAATCAACACCTTCTTGTTGAGTGTAGCCTTTGGCTACTAAACGGGCTTTATATCGTTCAATGGTTCCATCAGCTCGATACTTGATTCGGTATACCCATTTGCATCCAACAGTGTGTTTACCAGGAGGTAGTGTGGTCAATGACCAAGTTCTATTTTCCTTAAGAGCTCTCAATTCCTCAGACATTGCTGTTTGCCACTCTGGAATAACTGCAGCCTCAGCATAAGTAGCAGGCTCAAAATTTGAAGAAATGGCATTGACAAGAGATGTATGAGAGGTGGATAATTTTTGGTAATCAAGTACTTGGGATAAAGGGTGGCAAGTAGATTGTGAGGCAAAAGAAGTTGAGGAACAATGATAATCTTGAAGGTAAGAAGGTGCTTTCCTAGATCGGGTGGTACGATCAAGAGAGGATGAAGTTGGACTAAAGGAAGGGTTTGTTGAATTGTTGGAAGAAATGGAAATAGGAAGTGGAAGAACAAGATCAGAAAAAAAATCAGAATGACAGGGTTGTGAGTCATCATTTTGGAAAGGAAATATTGACTCATGAAAAATGACATTACGGGAGATGAAAGTGGTGTTGGTGGACAAGTTAAGAAGTTTATTTGCCTTATAACCAGGGGGGTAACCAAGGAATACAGCTTTAATGGCACGAGGTGAAAATTTTGTACGAGAATGGTTCAAAGTGGAAGCATAGCACAAACAACCAAAAGCCTTGAGATGGGAATATGAAGGTTTCTTTTTAAACAGCAACTCAAATGGGGTTTTGTTTGTCAATAATGGTGAAGGAGTGCGATTAATAAGATAGACAGCTGTGAGAATGCAATTATTCCAATAAGGCAAAGGTAAGTTTGATTGAAAGTGCAAAGCTCGGGCAACATTCAAAATGTGTTGATGTTTCCGTTCCACAACAGAGTTTTGTTGTGGAGTTTCAATACAAGAATGAAATGACAAAATTCCTTGGGCATGGAAGAAATCAGAAAAGGCCAATTCAGGTGCATTATCTGAGCGGACAACCTTTATTTTCACATCAAATTGAGTTTGAATAAGAGTAAAAAAATTTGGAAAAACAACATAAACTTCAGATTTTGCACGTAGAAAATTTACCCAAGTAAATCGTGTACAATCATCAACAATGGTAAAAAAATAACGATATCCCTCAGTGGTGATTGTATGAAAAGGACCCCAAACATCAATGTGAATCAATTGAAAAGGAGAATTTGATAGATTGTTTGAAGACATAAATGGCAAACGACATTGCTTTGCCAAATGACATATTGAACAATGAGATGGAGTCTCAGAAATATGAGAAATATTCAAATCATCCTTCAGAGTATGAATTTTTGCATATGATGGATGTCCCAAACGATAATGCCAAAGTTCAGTTGGGAAAGAAGAAAAATTATTACAAGTTGCTGAAATGTCAAATGATTGAGACACTAAACTGGAAAAATCTAAGACATAAAGGTTCCCGTGTCGTTTACCCATCCCAATCATTTTGGCCTGTGAATGGTCCTGAATAAGACAAGAATGAGAAAGAAAATTAACAGAATATTTGTGGCTTTGTGTAAGAGCACTGACGGACAAAAGATTAAATTGAAATTGAGGCACAAAAAGAACATCAGTCAAGGTGATATGAGGTGACAATTGCACAGATCCTATTCTATTAATTGACACCAAGTGACCATTAGGAAGAGTAACAGAGGAATTTGATGTTGGGACTGATGAAATAAAAGAAGGTAAATAGCAACAAACATGATGAGTAGCACCTGTGTCCAACACCCAAGCCGAGGAATCAAGGGAATTAGGAAAAGAAACTGAAGAAAGGGATAATATACTGCTGAAATTGGAGACTGATGGTCCAAGCTGCTGCAATTCAGGAGTAGTAGGAGTATTGTCATGGAGCTGAGAGCTCAAAAGAGCAATGAGTTGTTGACATTGAGCTGGAGTTAGTGAAGCAAGTGGTGAATTAGCTGTAGCAGAGGCTTCAGTGATGCTAGAACTAGTTTGATTTGCTTGAGCTTTAGCATGAGGATTCTTGGATTTGAATTTATATCCAGGTGGATATCCATAAAGTTTATAACACTTATCAACTGTGTGACCCAAAATTTCACAATGAGAGCAAGTGGGTCGATCCTTCTTAGGCTTGGAATTCAATTTGGCATCTAAAATTGCAATGGTGGAATTGGAATCATTTGCAACTACTGAATCAGGCGGAGTATAGAGCCCGTAATTAATGGAGCGTTGTCGTTCATCTTGTACAACTAGTGAGAAAACTTTAGCAATTGGAGGAAGAGGTTCCATCATTAAGATCTGGGTACGTGTTTGAACAAAAGATTCATTAAGGCCCATAAGAAATTGCATCACATATTCTTGCTGCTGAAATTCCATCCAAGTCTTCATAGTACCACAAGCACATTCTGGAAGAGGCTGGAAACCCTTAAGCTCATCCCAAAGAATTTTCAGTCGGGTATAGTAAGTATTTACATCCAAGGATCCTTGATTTAAAGCTATAAGATGTTTTTTTATTTGAAAAATTCTTGGACCATTACTTTGACGAAATCTATCCTAAAGATCTTTCCAAATTCCCACAGCAGTATCAAAATATAAAAGGCTATCGGCTATGTCCTTATGAACAGAATTGAGAATCCAAGAAATTACCATGCTATTGCAGCGAATCCACGTACCAAAAAGAAGATCATCAGATTCAGGGCAAGGAATACTCCCATCAATGAAACTGATTTTATTCTTGGCAGTGAGTGCCATAACCATGGCTCTGCTCCAAGTATTATAGTTAGCACCAGTGAGATGATGGGAAACAAGAACAATACCAGGATGATCTGAACTGTGGAGGAAATAAGGACTGGTTGAATCTTCCATAGATGACAATGAGTTAGGGACACTGGTGGTAGCCCGATTGATTGTGCTTCCTCGAGTCATCAATGATGAAAGAAGACAAAACAGAGTATGGCGAGCAAGAGCAAAAGCTCTGATACCATATTATGAAAAAGAAACAGAGTAGAGAAGAAAAGAAACAGAGTAGAGAAAAGAAGAAGCAACAAAAGCTCTGTATTGTTCTCATTCACTACTTGAAATATGAGTAGGAAAGCTCTAGATATAGGAGGCTGAAAACAAAGAATGCTATAACTAATCTGAAACTAATCTGTAGCTAATTTGTAACTAATTCCAGCTTATCCTCTTACAATTGTTTAACAGACTAACAGAATTTTATTCCTCACAGTTAAGAGAATTTTAATATAAACACCAGACTCCAAGTAGGGAAAATTAATCTGAATTAGGCTTAATGAGGTTGAAGCTCAAATCAGAGGGAGTTTGAGTGAATCCGAGGTGGACGTGAACAAGCGAGTAGGGAAAGCAAACTGTTGGAGGCCAAAGCATGGATTTTGACATTTTTCACTTCAACTCCTGAATAGACATGCTTTAGCACTACGAATTGGAGGGCCTTTATAAATGTCTAGGTACCCCGAGGAAAGAGAATAACACTACTGATCAGAGATTGAGCAAGCGGGTGGTTTGTAAAAGGAGATAAAATAGAGGATAACATCCCCAGATGGCCCATTAGTTTTCCATGGCTAGGTAAAGAACTGTAAACCCATGAGAGATCAATCTCTTTCTTTCTGTCATGCTTTGAATTCGGATCATCAATCTCCATTGGTGAAGTAAGAGTCCTACTATCCGTAAAAGGCAGTTGACTGCAACTAGTAATGTAGTCAAGACTGACTGGAACAATACATGCCTGTGCAAGCGATTCACCAGAACAGGATTATAGGAATTTGGCACATCTATTAGAAATGCCATTAATGAAATCAATAACTTTGTCATCTCGGCATTCTGAAATAGAGCAATCTGCAGTAGGACTTGATGTCATACACATCCAATATCTCCCAAAACATCATTGCTATCGTTTTTGAATTCTAGGATCTAACAAGGAGCCTAAAGCAACACTGAAATCAATCAAAGCTTTCTCCAAATGATCCCTAAGAGAAAAGCAGAATGCACATACCAGTGGAGCTGGGTGATGCTGAGCAGAGCCTTTTGTAGACCATGACGCTGTGCAAGGCATTGAACATTCCTTCAAAGGGTTGGGCATCATTAGGTTGTGGCAGAGGCTTCATTAGAACTTCAGTCCCTGACTATTCTGTAAACCGAAGCTATAACACAGAAGATGCAAAGTTGGATGAGCCGCTCATCACTAGTCCCCCACTCAATCACCCTTGCAATTTTGAACCCCGTCATCGAAGTATTTGGCCATTATGAACACTAAGTCAGAATCCTCACCCTCCCAATTGGTAAGAAAGTGTATAAATTTGTAAGGCTTTCCACAAAACAAGTCCCATGAATTATTACTCGCCTCAACTGGTCCACAAATCGCTATTTTATGCCCCCATTGTACTGTCAAACTTACTTCTCTAAGGGTCAGAATGGCTGATTCTGGTTCTCAACTGAACTTACCTACATTTATTTTGACATTGCGACCTGAATTTGGCCATGTAACCTGCCTTATTTCCTCACTTTTGGGCTCATCATCTAGCAAAAAGGCATTGAGCCGATCAAAGGAGACCTTGACTTGGATCAAAGCAGATAAAGCCTTTGATATCATTCTGACAGGTTCTCCCATGCACTCGAGTTATGTAATTGAAACTCTGTGAATACAATCTGGTTTGTGACTAATATGTTTGCATGCAACAATTAACAAAGACTTCTTTTGATATCCAATCACGAATGTCAATAAGCAAAATCTTCACTTCCAAACTATGCTCCCAATGAATTTACTAGAATTGTTTCCAATACCTAAGAGGTTTGGATATTAGGATCTGCCCTTTCTACACAGAACTGGAGCATCTTTTCAAAAGCCCCTTGTAAACTAGTCTGAAAAGGTCCATTCAACATCTGTAAGAACAGAATGTAGATTATGCTTTTAGTAGCCACGTCAGAAGAATTCTCATCATCAAGGGCGGTCTTTTCTCTTACTTCCAAGAAAAGCATTTGAGCTTCTATTGGAAAATTCAATTGCTAATTTGCCTGCCTATGGTATCATTCATCAGAAACTTGGCCCTATAAGAGGCAAACCAACCAGTATCCTCAACATACTACCATTCATGGTAGAGTCTTCCTCACTAGATCTCCAATCGGGTATGCAGGAACAGGATCCAAAAATTTCTTGATTCTGCCAAGTGAGACCATCTTCTTGAATGACCTCTGTGTTATCCTGCACGATCTCCCCTCCAATTGCTTGGCTTAGGGCTACTGCTCCTTTCTTAGACTAGGAAATCTTCTCTAAGACTTGAATCTGCCCACCTATCTCTCTCCTCTCCATACGTGACGCCAATCCTCCATTTGAAAACCTTTCTTCTTTCCATGTGTCCAGCAATTTTCAAAAGAATCCTCATAGACACGTATTGGAAAGAGAGAATGGTATCCGAAAATAGAGCACAAAAGAAAAAAAGAAAAAAAAAAAAACAGAACGAACCAAGAAAAGCCACGTTTCATATTTTGAATCAATGGGCTTAGAACAGGTGAGGCCAGCGTGGAAAAAAGATATTTAATCACCAAATACCAAACTCAAGAATGAATCCGGCTGCTCAAAAGAGGGAAAAAATCAAGGCATCCAAGAATAAGACTAAAAAGAGCATATTCACAAATGATCAGATTCAGCAGACAAACAAGTGATCGTAATGTTCATACCAATACAAATGGCATCTTGGAATCAGTAAGAGGATAAAGAAGAGCAAGATGCGAATGAGAGCATAGTACATAACAGGAACAAACCTCAACACAACAATTTGTGGCCCTTTTCATCCACACCAATCAACAATACATTGAATATTCAGAAACAACCAAATGGGGAAATCAAATATGGGTAAGAACACCCAGAGTAACTAGAAGCGTACCTGGACGGTCTTGGTTGCAATCGCTTGACTTCTCTGTTATGGTTCTTCTCCGAAATCCTTTAAAATCAACCGTGAATTCCTGTTCTCCTTCTTCCCAGCAAAACGATCTCCTCCACGAAGATGGTCCCCAAAAAAAAATCCTCTCTCTCAACATCCTTTCCTACATATATATATCAGCCCCCAAAACCCATATATGTTCCAAAAAGGAAAATCCCCCCTTTCCTTTCTTCGTTTTCTTCCTTTTTGCAATCCTTCTTTTTTTTTTTTATTTGTATCCGCTTCCCAAAAATTCAATCTGCTGAAGGAAATCCACTTTCCTTTCTTCTATTTCCCTTCCTTTTCGAAAATCAGATTGCTCCTCCCTTTTTGTGCAGGATTTCCTATTTCCATATGTATGCAGCCACATTAATCCCATTTTCCCTCTAAAAATATTTTTCTTACCGTCTTTTAGTGCACGTGTCTTAGCGAGAGTTGATCAACAACCCCTAATTCTCTTGTCAAATAATAAAAACGAAAATAAAAAGAATAAAACCAAAAAAAAGAGTTAGCAATCTTGCAATATATAAAAGAATAAAGTAAAATAATATAAATAAGTAAAGTGAAACAAAATAATAAAATAAAATGGTCTAATCCATGCGGGCCATGCAAGTCATGCAACTATGTGAATCATGCAAGAAACGCTAAAAATGTCTAATAAGCCAAGTGTGCCTAAGAGAGCCTAAGTGACTTAAATGAGTCTAAGTGGCCTAAACATGCCTAAGTGTGCTATCTAAAAGTGCACCTAAAAGCTATCCTAAAAAGGAAGGAAAAACCTAAGTCTAAATTAGGGCTGCCAAGGGTCACAATAAGGGTCAGATAATCCCTCAACCAAAGTCTTCGAGGTGACTCAAAAAAAGGTAAGTAGCATGAGTAGCAATGGGCCACCAAGGAACTACTGTGGAGCACTGGAAGTGAATTTACAGACATGTGCTAAAGGGACAAAATTGAGGGTCTACAGGTATACCCCCTTCTCTGAGAGTATCAAACCTTTCAGCAAACTTTCATTCACTTTTTGATCTAGTTGTTGACCCCTACGAGTTGCATATTGGGGGGCATACCCTCCTTCGCTGGGATCATCGGACTTTTCACAGGTTTCATTATCTTTTGACCTAGTTGTCGATCCTTAAGAGTTGTCATACTAGGGCATATCCCCTCCTGTCGAGTTTGCTTGCATCGTTATCTTAGTTATCATTTGGCTTTGAGCCACTCAATCAGTCAATGTCTTGTTAGTTTGAGTTTGAGTTTCTAGGGCCGCACCCATATCGTTTATGGGGTCGCACCCATATCGATCGACCATCTTTCTATCATCTTGTGTTCGATTTCAGTTTTTGGGACTGCACCTATATCGATCAGTCATTCATTTTGTCAGTTCAGTCTTATCTTTAGCATAGACCACACCTTATACGATCGGTCACATCTTTGTCTTTTTTTTGTTTTTGGTAATTTCGGTCATGGTGATCGTGCCTCGTCTTTCATTTGTTTAAGGTGATTTCGGTTATTGCGATCACGTCCCGTTCCTTTTCATATGTTTCAGGTGATTTCGGTCATGGTAATCGCGTCCCGTCTTTTGTATGTTTTAGGTGATTTCGGTCATGGCGACCACGTCCTGTATGTTTCAGGTGATTTCAGTCATTGCGATCGTGTCCCATATGTTTTAGGAGATTTCAATCATTGCGACCGCGTCCCATATGTTTCAAGTAATTTCAGTCATTGCAACTACGTCCCATCCGTTTCAGATAATTTTGGTCATTGTGACTGCGTCCTGTATGTTTTAGATGATTTTGGTCATTGTGACCACGTCCCGTCTATTTTAGGTGATTTCGATCATGGCGACTGTGTCCCATATGTTTCAGGTGATTTCGGTTATGGCAATCGTGTCTCGTATGTTTTAGGTGATTTCGGTCATGGCGATTGCATCCTATATGTTTCAGGTGATTTCGGTCATGACGACCACATCCCGTATGTTTTAGGTGATTTTGATCATTGTGACTGCGTCCCTTCTATTTTAGGTGATTTTGGTCATGGCAACCGTGTCCCGTATGTTTCAGGTGATTTCGGTTATGGTGATCGCGTCACATATGTTTTAGGTGATTTTGGTCATTGTGACCATGTCCCATATGTTTTAAGTGATTTAAGTCATTGTGACTGCGTCCCATCTTTCCTTATGTTTCAGGTGATTTCGGTTCTTATGACCACGTCCCGTCTATTTTAGGTGATTTTGGTCATGGCGACCATGTCCCATATGTTTCAGGTGATTTCAGTCATTGCAACCACGTCCCATATGTTTCAGGTGATTTCGGTCATTACGACCGCGTCCCATCTATTTCAGGTGATTTCGGTCATTATGACCGTGTTCCATCTATTTTAGGTGATTTCGATCATGGTGACCGTATTCCTTCCCATCTATTTTAGGTGATTTTGGTCATAGTGACCACATCCCATATGTTTCCAGTGATTTCTATCATGGCGACTACATCTCGTCCTTCATATGTTTTAGGTGATTTCGGTCATTGCGACTGCGTCTCGTCTGTTTTAGGTGATTTTAGTCATGGCGACCGTGTCTCGTATGTTTCAGGTGATTTTGGTCATGGTGACAGTGTCCCGTATGTTTTAGGTGATTTCGGTCATGACGACTGCGTCCCATATGTTTTAAGTGATTTCGGTCATAACGATCACGTCTCATATGTTTCAAGTGATTTCGGTCATGGCGACCGCGTCCCATATGTTTAAGGTGGTTTTAGTCATGGAAATCATGTCTCATATGTTTCAGGTGATGTCGGTCATGGTGACCGCGTCCCCTATGTTTTAGGTGATTTCGGTCATGGCGACTTTCCCATCTATTTTAGGTGATTTCGGTTATGGCGACCGCGTCCCATATGTTTCATGTAATTTCGATCATGGGGACCGCATTCTACATGTTTCAGGTGATTTCGGTCATGGCGAATGCGTCCCGCATGTTTCAGGTGATTTCGATCATTGTGACCGCGTCCCATATGTTTTAGGTGATTTTGGTCATGGCAACCGCAAGCTATATGTTTCAGGTGATTTCGGTCATTGTGACTGTGTCCCATATGTTTCAGGTGATTTTGGTTATTGCGACCGTGTCTCATATGTTTTAGGTGATTTCGGTCATTACAACCACATCCCATATGTTTCAGGTGATTTCGGTCATGGCGACAACATCGCGTATGTTTTAGGTGATTTCAATCATGGTGACCGCGTTCCTTATGTTTCATGTGATTTTGGTCATGGCAACCGCGTCTCGTATATTTCATGTGATTTCGGTCATGGCGACCGCATCCCATATGTTTCAGGTGATTTCGGTCATGGCGATCGTGTCACATATGTTTCAAGTGATTTCGGTCATGGCAATTGTGTCCCGTATGTTTCAGGTGATTTCGGTCATTGCGACCGCGTCCCATATGTTTTAGGTGATTCCGGTCATGGTGATCATGTGCCATATGTTTTAAGTGATTTTGGTCATTGCAACCATGTCCCATATGTTTCAGGGGATTTCGGTCATTGCGACCGCGTCCCATATGTTTCAGGTGATTTCGGTCATTGCAACCGTGTCCCATATGTTTCAGGTGATTTTGGTCATTGTGACTGCGTCCCATATGTTTTTAGATGATTTCGGTCATTGCAACCAAGTCCCATATATTTCAAGTGTTTTTGGTCATTGCGATCACATCCCAAATGTTTTAGGTGATTTTGGTCATTGCAACCACTTCCCGTCTTTGTTTTAGGTGATTTCGGTCATGGCGATTGCATCCTGTTCCTTCCTTTAGTTTGGTGATTTCGTTCATGGTGACCACGTCCCATCTGTTTTTGGTGATTCCGGTTAGTACAACCACATCCCATCATTTCCTTTAGATTTAGGTGACTCTAGTCTTTGCACACTTTGTCCTCACAACTTCATATTCTATCCTACTGTCGTATAGTAGATGTGTGGTTTCTTCCTTTGTACACATTTATCCTTGTGCTCCTAGGTTGTTCGACTGCTACTCAGCTTTGACATTGATTTTTGAGTCACTTTTGGAGATATCTTAGAGGGAGTTTGGATCTATAGCACAAATTTGGAGGCATTCTGAGAGCTACCATTCTCTTAGGATTTTAGAGCCCCTTTTGTTCTTTGTTGGTTTGAGCGAGTTTATGTTCTACTTGTGTACCTTTGGGGGTCTTTCTTTTTCTTCAGTAGAGTTCACTTTGTTCCACTCACCATTCACACTTTCTTTTCACTCTAGTGTTCATATTCCTTACACTCATGAACTCTATCGAAAAGGGGCATATTTGTAGACCCTTCTTGGACCAAAGGGTATTGTGGGTGATTCGTCCCCAATTGGTGTTCTGATTGATTCAGATCAATCAACTGATGAGCTTTGATTTCAATCCTCAGACGGGAGTTATCAACAAAATTTATAAACCTATTTCACCATATACTAGGGTAGCATAGCTAGCATAGCATAGTGGCTCTAGGATCGTCCACAGAGATGGGTTTTCACTTCACAATTGATATTACTTCAAAGATGAATTGGTGCTTTTTCATTTCAAGGTTAGCTTTAAAAGAAAACATAAAGATGTTTGAAAAGGTTGGTTTTAAGCTAACCAAACAAAAAGTAACTGAAATTAACTAGGAGTAATTAGAAAGAAAGGTGTTTCTTGGGATTTCAAGTCACTAGGATCAGGTGCCATCTACAAAAGAGGAGATTCCGGTCACTTGTTTCTTTTCCTCGCATTGGGGATTTAACATATAGTTATTTCCCGAACCGGTGTGGTACAAATGCTTACCATTAAAGGTTTCAACACTAAATCCCTCTCACTGATACACCTTGCAATGGCTCGTGCCTCTCACCTAGCATTTGCTATTCAAGGGGATCTTTAACCTTGGATTATCCTTCAAAAGCTTGCAAAAGATAACTAATGGATGTCTCCTTGGAGTCCAAAAGCTTACCAAGTGTTGGCTGGTCTAGAAAATCCTACCTCTGAATCACCTCCCAAAGGCTCGCAAGAGATAAACTAGTGAAACTCAATGGACGGAGTCCACTTGCCTTACCAAGTGTTGGCCCAGGTGATTGAAAGGCGTTTTAAGTTAACTAAAAAGATAAAAACCATTAACGGGTCACAACTTCCTCTTCATTAAAAATGGAAACAACAAAAACTCACACTTATGCATGCCGGCACCTTACCTGGCTTCCTTCACCCAAGAAACAAAAAGTCTAGCCTCTCATCCCCAGAGGATGTTTGGCTAGAAAGAAAATAAAAGAGAAAACAAAGACGAGAAGGAAAAAGAGAGCAAGGCTTTGTATATATCACTTTCAAAAACTATACAAGGTTCGGTCTTTGGAAAAGCTCCCGAGATATATATATAAGGGGTTATTCACCCTTTAATTCTTGCTTAAAGACTAAGGAATCATGTGATAGGAGGGTTACAAGGAGAGTTTGGGAATTTAGACATCAAATATCTAAAGCAAAAATATCTCAAGATGTCGGTTGCAGCTATCGGGTGGCTTCAGGAGGTGTTTCGCAACTGTCCAAAAAGGGCTGCGAAATTTCGCAGCCAAAGGACAAAATTTCGCAGCCCTGCGAAATTTTCCTTCAGCTTGGAGTGATTGGATTGCAATGGCTGTAACTCCTTCATTTCAACTTCAAATCGTGCACCGTTTGAAGCATTGGATTCTTGACTTCCTGAGCTTTGAAATGGTATATAGCATGCATAAATTGGACTTCGAGAAATGATCCAAAAGTGCCCAAGAAGACTGCAGCTGCTGTCCTCTGTTTTGCTTCATGGCAGATTTCTCTTTGCTTCCCTCCTTGCATTCCGGATTTGCTTATGGCAAAGGACTTTAAAGCTTCAAAGCTTTGGTTCTTCATGTTTCTGAGCTTTCCAAAAGCTTTGCCATGGATTCCAAAGAACTCTCCTCAATCTCGGATTGCTTTGGTGATCAAAATACTAACAAAAACACCAAAACTTGCACACTTTGGTTAGAATTGATTGCAAGAGTCCTTAATATGTTAATTGGGTTAAAAGGCAATAACTACTACTCAAAAGTATTTAAAAGAGTTAATTAAAAGCTTACAAAATAGCACTTTTGAGTAGTAATCAGTGGGCCACCTGAGTAAGCTAAGCATTTCATTTCTAAGAGTGGGGGACGACTTTCCAGGTGAGCTGCATGCTGGGATGTGTGACAAGGATCACCACCTAGCCATGGTGGTGGTTGAGGAGAGAGAGATCTTTGAACAAAGGAGCAGGGGAATGGGTGGAAGCAGGTAAGAAAAGAAAAAAGAGGAGTACCGTGGATCAGGGTAACAAGAGACTTTTTTTGGGGAGTGGTAGCTATAGGAAAGGAGCTAGAGAGAAAAATATTGGAGTAGGGAGAAGGGAACCAAAAAAGGGAAGCAAGAATAGAGTGGGTACCGGTGAGCAAGGAGAGGTTTTCAGCAAGAAACATGAACGTTTTTGAGAGAAAAACAGAGAACTAGGTGAGGGGATTTTGAAAGCAAAAACAGAAAAGAAAGAAAAGATGGGCAAGAGGAGTTTTTTTGTTTTTTTTTAGATTCAGATTTCGAGCACAAAGCTCAATTGAACCCGCTGGAGAGGAGTGTTTATAGGTATTTTCGGGCATGGTTTAATTTCCATGAGGAGTTTTTCTTCCTCTTTCTACTACTTCCAATCATATTTCAGTCTGGTTTCAATCTATCTCCTGTAAGTTTTGTCTCGACTCCATCTCCAGATATCTAACTAATCTACTTGTATTTCGATTTGCATTCGTTGGTTTCTATTCTCATTATTGTAATATGCAGAAACCCTTCTTTTCAAATTTTGGGGCAATTGTGACATTTGCCATTGTGGGAACATTTATAGCTTCAACTATTACGGGTATTCTGGTTTGCCTTGGTGGTCTAATTTACCTCATGTACAAACTTCCATTTCTTGAATGTATGATGTTTGGTGCTCTCATATCAACAAATGATCCTATCACTGTTTTGTCTATATTTTAGGTGCTTTGATCTTTAGTCTCTACTTTTATCCATAATGCAATTGGTGGTTACCATGGCTTTGGTGTTGTTGAATATGGTAAATGCTTTCAATGAAACCAAATTGGGAAAACAAGAATCCATGAAACCACACAACATGGTAAACCACCTTTGAAGTTGTAGAAGATATGTTGATTATTATAATACATCTGGTTCAGCAAGTGATGTGGTGATTATTTGGGATGGAAGTTGGTGCTATTTCCATATCCTGTTGTTTTAAATGTTGCAAAGATGACTTTTGTGTGTGTTTTAAAAGGGTTTATGGTCAATGCAATACCCAAACGAGCCTAAGTGTCGGTCCTCTTGATTTTTCAATTTTGATTTTGAAAATTTAATTTTTTTTTTTTCAATTTCATTCTCAAATAATTTTTCAAAATTCCAATTTTCAAAATTTCCATTTTCAAATAATTTTCCAAAACTCCAATTTTCAAAACTCCAATTTTTAAAATTCCAATTTCCAAAATTCCAATTTTCAAAACCTCAATTTCCAAATAATTTTCAAAACTTCAATATTCAAGTTTAATTTTCAAATAATTTTCAAAATTTCAATTTTCAAAATTCTAATTTTCAAATTTAATTTTCAAAACTTCAATTTTCAAATAATTTTTTAAAACTCCAACTTTCAAAACTTCAATTTCCAAATAATTTTCAAAACTCCAATTTTCAAATTTCAGTTTTTCAAATAATTTTAATTGCACCCTAGTTTTCAAATAATTTTAAGTCCTTCATTTTTTTCATCCTTTATTAGGGTTTTAGGTAAAAAAAAATTTATTTTTTAATAAACTTGCTACCTTTCCCTTCAAGTAAACACTTTCACAAAATTTCTTTGATTTTCAAATAATCTTTTGTTTCTGTTGATTTTAAATAAACATGAATATGATTTTTCATAATTCCCAAACAATGGAATTTGTGGGATTAATTCATGCAAAATCAATTGGGTTTTGATGGGGGGCTTATATATGAGTTTTTTCTTCTAATTGCTAACTGTTATGCTTAATGAATATTTGCTTGATCTTTGTCTTGCTCTTTGATATGCATGTGATAATTTTATACTTGAGCTAACCTTGTTTTCATTGATAATGCATTTTTACTTGCTGCTAAGGTACGATCTCACTACTACTTAGCTTATTCTTATGTATGATTCATTTTATTATCTGATCATTTTATTGGTATCCATTGATTTCCTTGTCAATTGCCACACTTGTCTCATCTTATTTAGTAGAGACCCGTTTTTTAAGGGGCTTAGAGGGGTGCTACGGTCTTTTACCATACCTCCCTAATAGGTAACTTAACCCTCAAACCCGACCTTAGTTTTTCACAGACTGTCTTTTCCAAATAAAGAGTCACACTTAGGGTTTTCTTTTTTATTCTGTTTTCCCTTAAAAATAAAAAATAAAACAAAAATAAGTGGCGACTCCAAGTCTTTAAAAAAAAAAAAAAAAAAATCAAATTTTCACCAAATAAAATAAAAAGAGAGTTTACCATTGAGTGGGAACGCATTGTGCAAAATACGGGGTCCATAGGAAGCCATTTGCAAAGCCTATAAAAAAGGCTTCCCATCCCCTATAATACATATCCCTAAGCAAGAAAGAAAATTTTCCTTTTCTCTCATTCTCTCCATCTTTTATTCTCTCAACTCTCTTCTTTGACTCCTTCCTCCCATTATATACTATTAAAGTAGTATATATTTTATCTCTACTTCAATTTGCGTTGCATTTATCCCTATTTCACAACAATTTAGGAGTTTTCTATATAAATTTGTTATTATGGAAAGGATAATTTAATGATAAATTATTTCCTTTAAATAATTTAAAAATAATTAAAATAATATATAAGATAATGTAATATAACAATAATTTAGTTTAGAATGCGATATTCATTGATAAATAATATTTATAAAAAATTATATCAAATATATTATCCTATAATATATTATTATATTAATAGATAATAAATTTATATTATAATAATATAAGATTATCCTTTTATTTTTTATTTTTTATTTTTTATTTTTTTTATAATTAACTTAGTTTTCATTCTTTTAAAAGCTCTCCACTCATTTAATAGGTCATATATTTATGTTTTTAGTCATTTTCACTTTTAGTTAAAAATTTAGTATGATACTCCATAGACTTAAAATATTGAAAACTAAAGTGTCATTTCTTTTGTTAAAAGATCACATAAATAGTTGAATTTATTATTTTAAATATAAAAAAAAAATTGAATTGTATTTTAATCATATTAGATAAGATCATTTTAAAATAAATTTAGGAGTTTTAAAAATAGTTTATTGATAAATTATTTCCTTTAAATAATTTAGACATATTTAAAATTAATTAAACACCTACACTTTAAGTTTTCTGCTGATGACTACTTCAAAAATAAATTCTTTTAGTTGAAATTTATAATGGTAATTTTAGAGATACTAGTAGAAAGCATGTGATGCACACAAAGGTGTATGTAAATAGATGATTGTCGATATATGGAATTAATAGAATGATAAAGATAACATCTAGAAAGGTAATTAGTGAGTGAATTTAAATTTGTTTGATTTAAATTATTTACAAATAATTTTACATGGATTAAAATAATATATGAAAAGATGTAACATACCTATAATTAAATTAATCCATAAATTGAATATGTTATTGTATATGATTATAGTAATAGATAATATATGGTAATATATCATTTTAATATAAGATGATGTTTTAGGTTGTTTTAAATTCTTTATATTTTTTAGAATTCAGTAATTAAGTTAGACATGAGACCTATCTTAAAAGTCATTTATTTGTTTTTAAATTTTGAATTTGTTGTTCATCACCATATGAAATACATTATTTAAATTGATATTTATTATTGCGACTCTAAGATATTGTACTTGTAGAAAAATATATAAAATATAAAATTACATAATGAACATATTTGTATCATAATCTATATGTTTTGTAATCCACCATTGTTGTGATGTATTCTTTGAAATAATTAACTTAGTTGTCCTCTTGCAAAAGTTTAAAGGAATCATCATTCTAATGATCATTAATTACTTGTTTGTCTTTGCAATAGTCCGGGTTATATTCCTTTCTTTTTTTCTCTTGCGAAAAAGTTACACATATTTGAAAAGGTATTAGCTAAAATAGAAAAATGATGTTTTAAAAAATATATGAAAAAAATATTTTTACATAAGCTAAGGGTACATTACCTTATATTATTTTTTTCATTTTTTTGTCGTTGTTTCAAAAAACTGCATAATATGCATTGAAGAAATAAGTTTTATTATTTTAAAATTTAATGTAGAAAATGGTCATATTGTGAAATTTACATTCATGTATTATGATACCAACATATACTTACCTCACTAATATAAAATTCTTCTCTTTCATGTTTCTTTTTCCTTAAATGAATTGATGATAAAATAGCATTTCTCCTCATCAAGGAGAGTGCAAGAGTGCAATAGCCCAAGGGCAAAATTTGTGAGAAAAGCCAGTGCAAGAAAAAATTCTCTCTTTGTAATTTTCTTTTCAAAAATTCTAGTCCTTTATAATCATCAGTTTGAGTCATCCCTCTGCTGTCAACGAGCTTGTATTCATCAACTCTCTTTAATCAAGGTATATTTTCAATAAACAATATTTTCAGATTCAAATATCTATGTTTTTATGATTAAATTTCTGTAATAAATTAAATAGAATTAGACATTAATTATTTCAGTTTCTATGCTTGAAGTTCATTAGACATAATTAAATTATTGTGTGCTTAATTAAATTACTGCGTGCATGAACTGTTATTGTTTTTATTTTTGTTTTTTCTTTCTTTTCTATTTCTGATGTTTCCTCCACCTCTCCCGGGGCAGAAGAAAACAAAATTTGATTAAATTTTGTTTCACTTGACTCTTCTTGATTATTAACTTTTGTTTCACTTAATTCTTCTCTTGACTTTTCTTGATTTAAATTTTGTTGATCTAATAAATTTTTATTATGTGGAGAATTTTCTATTGCTTTTCTTGAAGTTATTGTTGCAATTCTTTTAAGTGGTTTCCTAAATTTGAAAAACCAAAGGAAAAAAGGACTAGTGATCCTAACTTGTTGTATATATTTTTCGTATTGTTTTCTTAAAACGTTTCTTACTTGAGGAGGAAGTTGTTGAAAATAATTTCTTTTTGCAGTATTTTGAGGAGAAAAATAATCTAATTTAATTTTTTCTACATTAGGAACAAAAGGATTTCTTTTAATATATCTTTTTCTAATGGTATTTATGTTTAAAGGAGGTTTATCAAGATTAGGGAAAATTTTTTACTCAGACTTTTCTTCAAAAAGAGGAATTTCTAAAACAAAGTTTGTTATATTTTTTAGTTGATTTTCTATTTGACTCATTTCTTCATCTAATTTTGAAGTATTAAATTTTATATAATAATTATATGATGATGCAGTTAATGATGCAGGTGATGATGCAGATGATGATGAAGCAGATAAATTAGTAAATCTTATTATCTCATATGACAAACTTTCTAAATTTTGTGCAGAATTATTTAATGTAGATGCATGACTATTATGAGACTTAAGGGATCTAGAAGAACTGGTTCTACTTAATTCCCTAATAATATTACTCATTGTCATAGAAAATAATCACAATTTTATCCTTAATCAATTCGGATAATTTCTTGAATAGGGACCACCACAAGCGGATCAACACGGGGCTTACGCTCTTTCTGCCCTTAAACACCGCTATCTAGGTTGACCAAGCCGTTCACAGGAAATTCAACCCAAACTTAGTCAGGACTAAATTAGTGATTAAATTACTATTCCAACTCGCAACACCACTCGGTTCTCAAGTAGAACATGGCTCTGATACCATTTGCACCCAGGATAGACAACAATTCATGCACGCAGTAATTTTATTAAGGATTTTAGAAATTCTTTCTTGAAAATAAACAGGATCTCCCATAAAATGTTTTGTTATTGCAAATATTAAAGTATTTACAGCGACTTCTTCATAAGTTTGTACAGATGTTCCTTCCTCTTTGACTATAGTCTTTTTTGCATTTAATATATATTCTCTATCATTTTGACTCAAATAATGATCCCACCAACCTCTAAGTAAACCAGTGAATCCTATGACTAAGGCACCGACAGCATGAAAGTCAGAATTACTAGTCTTAATTCTATAAGCATTAACAACCATCATCATTTCATGAAGCAAATTAATTATTTGATGTTCACTCATCCCATCTATATTCCATTCATAAAAACTACTACCATCATAGCTAGCAGCTAATTGATAATTTATTTCTTCTAATTGAACATCAGGAAAAGAGGGTTTTGAATAATAATTTTTTCTAATTACGAAATTATTAGAAATTGCATTTATCATTGAGGGGTTTGAATCGGAAGACATTTTGAATTGTTCTTCTATTTTATTGATTTCTGATTTTCCTTTGGTTATAGTTTGAATCTTATTTTGATTAATGCCATTAATATTAAGTTTATCTAATCTAAGTTGTATTTCTTTTAACATTGTTTCTGCAGGTGTAGCTAGTTGTATATTTGATTTTTCAGCATTTATGGGAATAATGAAAGGTTGATCTAAAGACTTAGAAGATGATGATGATGATGATAAAGTTGAAGAAATTTTTGAAAAAAAATTTGATTTTGATATTGTTTCTCCTATCTTCCCTCCCGTGGCAGAAGAAAACAAAAAATTAAGAAATTTTTGTTGTTTGTTGATTTAAATGTTGAAGAGAATGATTTGTATAATTTAATTGTTGTTGAACTTGTCTAATATCTCTATAAATCATGGGACCTTGTTCATCTTAAGTTCTTGGAATTTTAAAGGGTGATACAGAAATTGAATTATTATCAAAGTTAAATTGATGATTATTTAAGGGTGGTTGGGAACCTAATTCTGAGGTTATTGTTAAAATTCTTTTTTGAACAATTTCTAAGTGTTTTATTGCTAATTGGTGTCTTCCTTTATCTCTTAATGTTGTAATTTGTTTTCTTTATTTTTTAAGTTTGAAAAACCAATAGAAAAAAGGAATAGTCATTTTCTTTTGATTCATGTATTTTTCATATTATTTTCTTAATGCATTTCTAGCTTGAGTAGGAAGTGTTTAGAAATAAGCTCTTTTAGTATTATTTTGAGGGGAAAAATAATCTGATTTTATCCATTCTACATTAGGAGTAAAAAGAGTCTTTTTATAATTTTTCTTATGCATAATGTTGACTTGATTAGGAAACATATCCGAATGAGTGGGAGACATAGGAGGAGATTCTTGTTGTTGATATACAGGAATAGGAATTTTTGGAGTAAAATCTACACTATTTAAGCTAGCATTTGATGTAGAAGGTCTTGCAGAAATAAAATCTTGATTAAATGAATATCTAGAGTTTTGACTAAATTCTATTTGAATAGTACCATCTATATGTTGTATAATTTTTGAAGGAGTTGTTAAAGGTTTAATCGGTTTTGGATGGGTTAAATCTTTTAATTCCCATTGACTTCCTTGAGTAATTTCATTCCATTTTAATTTTTTAGGAACAAAGGCTTGACTATTGTTAGGATTATATTGTAATAATAATGTTTCATCTTTGATAGATTGACATATAGCTCTAGGATTTAATTGAGTTGTCATAACTTTATAATATATCTTATAAATTACTGCTATAGTTTGGGCTTCTTCTACAAAATTCATATTTTTAGTTTTAATATTTAAAGTTAAACTTCAAAGAATACTAGGGTCATTTATATTCATGGAAAAGTTTGGAAAACAATTAAAATAAACGGGACCATTTGCAAGGTTTGAATCAATCATGCTAAGTATGGAATCAGCAAATTTTACGGATCTAGCGTCTCTTAGACAAGCAAACATAAGAATATCTAAACCTAGGCGAAATAAAGGTTTTATTGCAACTTGTACTAATCCTATATGAATATAATTAAATTTCTTCCTATGATGATTAATAGTGTTTTGACTCAATAATTGAAGACTTTCTAAATTTTGATTAAGAAAGATAGTTTTTTCTTTAGTTTTTATTGAATAATTTTGATTAAATTCAAAATTTCCTTGTTGATATATTGTGTTAATTTTCATGTGTGGAATTGACCAATTATGTAGTTGATTTTCTATTTGTGCTATATTTATTTCTTGACTATTAACAATATTTTGACAAGTGATGTGTGTCTAGAAAAATCTAATGAAGATGCAGATGTGGAACTATCATTAGACCTAAGAGATCTGGAAGAACCAACTCTACTTAATTTCCTAATAATATTACTCATTGTCACAGAAAATAATCACAATTTTATCCTTAATCAATTCAGATAATTTCCTGAACAGGGACCACCACAAGCAGATCAACATAGGACTTACGCTTCTTCTGCCCTTAAACACCGCTATCTAGGCTGACCAAGTCGTTCACAGGAAATTCAACCTGAACTAAGTCAGGACTAAACCAGTGATTAAATTACTATTCCAACTCGCAGCACCACTTGGTTCTCAAGCAGAACGTGGCTCTGATACCATTTGCACCCAGGACGGACAACAGTTCATGCACGCAGTAATTTAATTAAGCACGCAATAATTTAATTCTGTTTAATGAACTCCAAGCATAAAAACAGAAATAATTACTGTCTAATCTTTCTAATTTATTGCAGAAATTTAATCATAAAAACACAGATATTTGAATATGAAAATATTGTTTATTGAAAATATACCTTGATTACAAAGAGTTGATGAATACAAGCTCGTTGACAGCAGAGGGATGACTCAAACTGATGATTACAAAGGACTAGAATTTTTGAAAAGGAAAATTACAAGAGAGGGAATTTTTTCTTGTACTGGCTTTCTCACTATTTTCTCTTAGGCTATTGCACTCTTGCACTCTGCCTGATGAAGAGAAATGAAGTCCTATTTATAGGCGATCTTCGGACTTGAAGGAGTCTTCAAATCTTTTGAATTGTGAATCACCCACCACGTGGAGTCTTTAGGTGGTGGTGCCTTCAGGAGGTAAGTATCTTCTTATCTTCATGCTTTCTCCTTTTCTTTCACGTTTGCAAATGACTCATGCAAGGGACAAAAAACACTATTCATTTTTTTTTTAAACTGCACATCTTCAACAGACTTTACATGCTGTGCATGGAATTTTTTGCTTTTTTTTTTTACTAGATAAATACAAAAAGACAATTGTACAAATTTACAGCTATACAAAGATTCTTGATATCTCTTAACCGAGAATATCTAAGAAATGCTCTTTAAGACGTAAACAAGCGTCTCTTTCAAAGGCATACTCCTTTTTGTACTTATCCACAAGAGAAGTAAATTGAGTCTGTAACAGAAAGGGGACTTGTGGAAGGTCTGTAATAGATATGATTTTTTGAATATTGTCTTTAGCAATGAGATTATAGTTTTTAGAGGAACTATAAATCTCAGAATCAAGGTTTCGGGCAATCATTCTAGACCTCCAATGTCTGATATGTTTTTTGAGGTTGAATTTAGTATAGGGCCAAGGGATCTCTGTACCAAATAATTGATATTTTCTTTGACCGGTCTTGATGAGTATGGTATGTTGAGTAGGGTAAACTCTTCCATCATTCGACCATTCAGGAGGTTTGCTTTTAATAATGAGTTCAACTAATTTGTATCCACTGATAAAGGCATTTAAAACATAAACTGCTAATTTTCTTCCAAATCTATCAGTTTGGTCAGGATGGGAGAAAATTAGTTGATAAAGCAAGACGTAATCCATGAGAAAAGCAGGAGTTAATTCTATTGACTCATTGTTGAACTCAGTGTTGAACTTAATGACTATTAGCTTATAGCTGTCTAAGTCAATGTTGGCTTTGCAAATACTGGAAGTGAGGGCACACTTACAGCCATACCTTTCTAGTGGAATTTCTTGGCACAAGGGGTCAGTCTTTGGACAATCATCAAAGGTGTGGTCATAATGAGTAATCCAAGTGAAACTCATCCCTTGAATATAAATTCCAAAATTGCTACAATCAGCCAGGAATTTCATTATGTGCTCTTGCTTGGCTTCCCCTAAAGCTCGAGCCTTTTGACTTATGAACTGTCTAAGGTCTGGAGAAAGGTCTTGAAAAAGATTTAAATTATTTTGCCTGAAAAATGAAAATCTTGAAATTTGAAATTCTTGTTTTTCATCAGAAAGTTTTTGAAAGTCATTTTGAAGAGATTTTGAAAATGTGTCTTCTTTTGCTCTTTTCCTGTAGTTGAAATTTTCAAGATCTGTATCCATTGGGATGCAATGTATATCAAAACTTGAAGTGTTAGCAAAACTTTCTAATTTATCATTTATCTATTTAAAATAAAAAGATAAATCATTTAAAACTTCTAGCTTTTGAACATCACTTTTTGCATTCCAAATGTGGTCTAGAATGCACTTTTGTGATCTGTCTAGTCCCTCTATCTCTTTATGAACTTTGAATGATAGATTACTGATTCACGGGAACCCAGTCGGGTCTTTTAATCAAAAACATTTATAAAACCTATGACCTCATACCGGCGTAGCAAAGCTACTATAGTATAGCAGTTCTAGGGTCGAACTCTGGGATGGGTTTTCACTCTACCAGTGATAGACTCAAGATTAGAAATTGAATCTGATGATTTCCTTTGTCAAAAACTTAAAGTTTAAAAGAAAATAAAATTCGTTTTGAAAGTGGTGTTTGAAAGTAAACTAACATATAACTACGTAAAAATGGAAGAGAGAAAGTCTCCCGGAGCTAAGGGTTGCTAGGATCAAGTTCAAAATGCAAAGTGGAAAATTCCGGATTTTTCTCCTCGCATTGGGGATTTGACCTATAGTTATTTCCCGAACCGGTATAGGCTTAACAATGAAGATTTAATCCATAAAAAGTCAATAGAAATGGTAGTCAAGGTCCATTAATGGCTTTAAACACTATGGGTCTTCACCTTGAGCCACTTTCCAATGGCTCGTACATGATAACTAATGGACTGATATGGATCTAGCAATAAGCATCCACAGAGACCTGAAGCTTACCATGTATTGGCCATTCAAAGTGATTCTAAGGGAGTTAAAGCAAAACTTTATATTTAAAAGCCATTTATGAACTCCAACTACCTGTATTTAAGGCACGAGAGTTTTCCACCTTTGCATCTGGACTTTTCACCTAGCTTCCTTCACTCCAAGAAACTAAAAGTTTAGCCTCTCATCCTCCGGGAAATCATCCTCAGAGGTTGTTTGGCTTCCAAGAAAAAGAAAATAGTAGAGAGAAAAAGAAAACGAGAGAGCTCTATATTTTTCTAAGTGTGAAACATCACATAGCATAACATCATCCGAGAGGTGATTACCACCCCTCTTATAGTCTTTACAAAAGCCAAGCTTGTAATTGGCTAGTTACAAGGATAGGAAAGGAATTTACATCAAAAAAATACAAAAGAAAAGATCTAAAGTGGAGTCAGCAGAACAGAGGAAAATTCGCACCACGCATGGGCTGTGCGAAGTTGGTGCGAAGCTGTTGCGAAGCTGGTGCGAAATTCGCACTTGCATGGGCTTGTGCGAAGCTGGTGCGAAGCTGGTGCGAAATTCTCTCTCAGCTTGACACAGTTGTCTTCCGAAGGCCATATCTTCCTCATTTCAGCTCTAAATCGTACACGGTTTAAAGCATTGGATTTTTGACTTCCAGAGCTTTCCAACGGTATATAGAATGCAAAAAATGGACTTCGGGAAGTGCTCCAAAAGTGTGAAGGAAGACTGCAGCTGCAGTCCTCTGTTTCAGCTTCACTCTGTTTTCCTTTTTGCTTGATTTTCCTCTTTGCTTCTCTCCTTTACTTGGCTTGTCTTAATGATCCAAAAAGCTGTCAAAACACTAAAACCAGCCACAAATATGATTAGAAGTCATTGCTAGGTCCTTAACATGCCAATTGGAATAAAGATGGAGAACTACTACACAAAAGTGCTTAAAACATAATGACTTAAAGGTGTAAAAATGCACTTTTTGGGTAGTAATCAATTACTTTTAGGAATCACAGGAAGAGTGAATTTCCCAAATGTAATCTTTTCTCGCTCCATCTGTAGAGAAAATTCACAATAAGTTAGAGCTCTAATGAGTTTATCTTGAATATACCAGATTTGAAAATAAATTGAATTTATGAAAGGCACATTATTGCGAATAACAAACTTTAAAGGAGTTTTTGAATGTTTTGAAATCAAATTTATTGATTTATATGAGCATGCACAAATACCATCACAATCTTGTTGATTTTCTGATTCTTCTTCTTGACTTGAATCTTCACTTGATATTTCTTGTGTTATCAATATTTGATTATCTTCTTCTGATTCATAATTTTCACTTGATTCTTCATTTTCTTTATCAATCATTAATCCTATCATTAAAATTTTGAGTTTATCACTTATTTCTAATGAATTGATTTTATTTTCTAATTTACAATCTCTTGAGTAATGACCTACCTTTCCACATTTATAACAAGTAGGTGTTTTCTTTTTAAAAGTTGATTTATTTAAAGGTTTTGATTTATTAGGAGTAAATTTTACAAATTTCTTTTGGAATTTTGACTATGTTGGAGGTTTTTTACCCTTTATATTAGTTTGTTTATTTTTTCTTTTTGAAGGGGCGACTATTGTATCATAACCATAATATGAACAAAATTTTCCTAATTCTTTTTTACTATCTTGTTTTTCCTTTTTCATTTGACTCTTTAATTTGAGATCTGTACAAAGAGCTAAGCCTTCATTATTGACAAAAGTAATTAATTCTCCATATGTTAATGACTCATAAGGAATTCTACCATTATGAATATTTCTTATTCTTTGTCTAACTTTTTCTGCAAACAAGGTGGGTAAACTTGGTATAAATTTTTCTTTCCAATAATGACTACCACAATCATGTCTAGACATAACTTTGACTAAAAATATATCTTTATACCACTTGAAATCTTGAAGTTTTGGACATCTAAGATTATTAAGGATTTCAGAAGTTCTTTCTTAAAAATAAACAGGATCTCCTATAAAATGTTTTGTTATTGCAAATATTAAAGACAGACAACAGTTCATGCACGGAGTAATTTAATTAAACACACAATAATTTAATTCTGTTTAATGAACTTCAAGCATAGAAACTAAAATAATTAATGTCTAATTTTATCTAATTTATTGCAGAAATTTAATCATAAAAATACAGATATTTGAATCTGAAATTATTGTTTATTGAAAATATACCTTAATTACAGAGAGTTGATGAATACAAACTCGTTGACAATAGAGGGATGACTCAAACTGATGATTACAAAGGACTAGAATTTTTGAAAAGAAAATTACAAAGAGAGAATTTTTTCTTGCACTGGCTTTTCTCACAAATTTTGCTCTTGGGCTATTGCACTCTTGCACTCTGCTTGATGAGGAGAAATGAAGTTCTATTTATAGGCAAATACCGGATGTGAAGGAGTCTTCATTCTTGAAGAAATTTTTGAATTTCATCACATGCAGGACTGTTAGAGCTTTGAGGCCTGCAAAAGAAGGTAATAAAATTTTCTTATGTCAGAGGGTTTTGGTGGTTTGGAAGAGAATATTTATTCTCTTTCTTTACTAAGGCTCCACGTTGCTTTTCAATCTATTTTTGGGAGACAAAGCATACTATTCATGACTTTTGACATGATTTTTTTTTTTTTTGGATAATTACAAAGAGACCAATGTACAAATGGACAATTGTAAAAGATTCTTGAAATTTTTTATCTAGATTGACCCATAGGTCCTCCGTAAAGGATTGTCTCAGGGTCTACGTATGAGTCATCTGATAAAGTTGTTTCTTCAGTTTCTTCATTTTCTTGTTGATCGCCAAACTGTTTGAGGGTTTGAAGAAGTTCTTGGTGATACTGTTCTAAATCAGTACCAGTTGCTAATGAAGCTTGACATTTTCTTTTCAAACTGAGGAATTCTTCTTGCGTCGGTCCTTGAGAAGAACTTGATGAGTCTTTTGAATTTGAAGATCCGAGTCTTGTTGAAATTATTTGCAAAACCTTCTGTTGACCTACGAAATCATGATTGAATTTGTCCCACCATTTGATGCTACATTCTCTAGAAAGAGATAATGGAAAAGGATGAGGTTGCTCTTGCTTCTTGATAATATTCCATGTGAGAATCCATGGAATTCTTAATTTGGAGCAGAACGTCAGGAGTCTTGGTTGAGTGATGGGCTGGGATGAGGTCTTTTTCTTGTAAAATTCAAATTTTTCTTGAATATCTGGAGGAAATATTGAATCTAGTAGACCGAAGAAAGTCCACCATTTTTTAAACCAAACAGGAAATTGGGTATTACAGTTTCTTGAAAATTGGATGAACCAAGAATGTTGATAACTCTACAAGTAAAACATATTGTACCAAGCATCCGTATAATCTATGTAATTGTAGTTTATAGGATGGTAAGGTTGACTAAATGTCTTGCTGGTAAAGGGTTTTTGATTTCATACAGTAATAGTCATGACTCTGAGAAGCAATCCTTTAAGGATTGTTCTTATCAGTGTTATGAGTAATTTCAACAGAATCGGTGTCAACCAAGATGAACTCATAAAAATGACGAGTTTTCAAATGATTATTGGAATTGAAGGTTCCTCCTTGAGGAAAGACATAAGGAAGAATTTTAGGGATTTCTTCAAAATTGTATTCTGGCTCAATGAAAGCAATTTCTAAGGTTTTTGGTTTTTTGACATATTGACTAAAAGAAGAAGGAGAAGGAGAATGAGAAAGTAGTGTTGAAATAGTTTTGGGGCTAGATTGACTCTGAACAGGAATATTTTTTGATTTAGAGGCTTGAATAAAACTTTTTGAAGGTTGAAGAGGAGGAAAATCAGGACTCAAGACTTGAAAAGAGTTTGACGTTTGTAATGGAAAAGTAAGACGAACATGTTGAAAATTTGAAATCATGGCATAAGAAGCTTTTGTTTTCATAGATGATGAAGGAAGTTGAGGCCTAATGGGAGTGCCCATTAGGATGAAGGAGGATCCTTACCCTACAAAAACTCCCGAGTAAGGAAGTCAAGAAGGGAATTCAACTCTTCATTGATAAATTCAATTTCAAAATCAAAATTTGAAAGTAAAGTTTGCCATCTTGCAAAAATTTGTTTTGAAACTAAATTTTTAACATCTTTTTGTAAAATATCTTTTGCACCTTTGCAATCAATTTTTAAAAGAAATTTCTTATTTATCAAATCACTTTGAAACTTTGAAATACATAAAACTATAAATAAAACTTCTTTTTTGATTGTTGAATAATTTATTTGAGCGTCCAACCAAATCCCTGAACGATATCTAACTATATGCACTTTATTGTTATATTCTTGCTTTAATATACCTCTATATTCTAAATTAGATGCATCTGTTTCTACAATGAGCAATGCATTTGGATGAGGGTTAAAAGTTCACAAATGATTCTCAAATCTTTGAAATAATCAGAAACATAATTTAAACAGCCTAAAAATCTTTGCAATTGTTTTTTGTTTTTTATTTCATCAAGAAATTTATCAGCAAATTCTATTGGCCTTTGAATCGGTTTTGTTTTTCCTTGAAAAATTTCATGTCCCAAAAATCTGATTTTGTTTGAAATAATTTCATCTTTGAAGCAGAACATGTCATTCCATTTGCTTTGATTACATTGAAAAACTTCTTTAAATGAACAAAATGTTTTTCTAATGAATCAGAAAATACTAAAACATCATCAATGTATACAATTATGAACTGAAAATGAGGGTTAAAAATATCATTCATAATATTTTGAAATTCAGAAGGGGCATTTTTGAGACCAAAAGGTATGACATTCCATTCATAATGCCCAAAAGGGACAGTAAAAGCAATTTTGTACCTATCTTCTTTAATTTGAACCTGCCAAAATCCTGATTTCATATCAAATTTTGAATAAATTATGGCACTATGAAGTCTTTTGAGTAAATCTTGCTTATTAAGAATAGGGTATCTTATCCATTGTAATACTTTATTTAAAGGTTTATAATTAATGACTAATCTAGGTGCACCTCTTTCTATCTCAGCAGCATTTTGAACATAAAAAGCAGCACAACTCCAAGGAGATTTTGAAGGTCTAATTAATTTCTTTTTTATTAATGAATCAATTTCTTCTTTACAATATTCTAAAAGTTTTTCATTCATTTGAATTGGTCTAGCTTTAGTAGGGATTTTAGACTCATCAAAATTTTGAATATAAGGTAAACTTATTTCATGTTTCTTTCTGGACCAAAAAGCATTTGGAAGATCATAACAAATTTCTTTTTGAAAAAGATCTTGTATTTCTTTTATTTTCTTTTGAACTTTGCCTTCTAAAAGTTGTTCTTCTACCTTTCTATATTGAATTTCTTTTGATATGAAATTTATATGAGCTTGTTTTCTTTTAATCAAATTTATCCTTTTATTTATTGAATCACTTTGGACTTGATGTATTTCTTTTTTAGTTAATGGATATATAAAAGGGAAGAATATAGTATTTCTAATATTGTAGTTTTGACACCTTTATCATTTACTTGAAAAGGGTAAAGTAATGTAATAAAAGGAGTTCCTAAAATTAAAGGTTCATTCATATTTTTTACTAATATAAATTGAGTTCTAAAACAATAATTATCTTGACATATATGAACATTTTGAAGT
Source organism: Vitis rotundifolia (assembly GCA_030254885.1). NCBI lineage: Eukaryota > Viridiplantae > Streptophyta > Magnoliopsida > Vitales > Vitaceae > Vitis > Vitis rotundifolia. The sequence continues at coordinate 11,706,019 of CM058167.1, forward strand.
TTAAACTCTATTTATAATTTTCCTTTATTTGCAGCAAAATATTCTTCTCCAGTAGTTTCATAATATTTAACAGGAATTAATCCTTCTTGAATACAATTCATATAAGCTCCTGAGTCTATTAATGATACTATTTCTGTTTCAAAATCTTCAACTATGAGTTTTATATTTGTATACCATATTTGAAAATCTATTTTAGATATTGTATTTATAAATGATTCTATAGGAGTTTGTTTATCAGGTATTATTATTCTAGATCTTGATTATCAGATGTTTCAGTAAAATTTTGTTTATATTGTATTACATTTCTAATTTGTTCATTTTCTTGTTTTATCAACTCGTTTTCTAATTTCATTTGTTCATTCTCTAATTTTAATTGATTTATTTGCTTTTTTTATTTCTTGTATTTCTTCTTCCAAGTCTTTAATAGTTATAGGCCTTTGAGTCTTTCTGAATCTGCTATAAATTTCATCCATTGAATATTGTGTAGGTTTAATTTGAGTTTTATTTGAATCTTCCGTGAGAATTAAAATTTTTAAATTTTGTAAATAAGTTCTTTGTGTTTCCTTCCTCATCTTGTATTTTGTCTACAACATCAAAAAATATTTGCTTATCTACTTTTGAAGATATTACATTTATTGTTTTGATTTTGATTTTTTCTTTCTTTTCTATTTCTGATGTTTCCTCCTCCTCTCCCGGGGCAGAAGAAAACAAAATTTGATTAAATTTTGTTTCACTTGACTCTTCTTAATTATTAACTTTTGTTTCACTTAATTCTTCTCTTGACTTTTCTTGATTTAAATTTTGTTGATCTAATAAATTTTTATTATGTGGAGAATTTTCTATTGCTTTTCTTGAAGTTATTGTTGCAATTCTTTTAAGTGGTTTCCTAAATTTGAAAAACCAAAGGAAAAAAGGAATAGTGATCCTAACTTGTTGCATATATTTTTCGTATTGTTTTCTTAAAGCGTTTCTTACTTGATGAGGAAGTTGTTGAAAATAATTTCTTTTTGCAGTATTTTGAGGAGAAAAATAATCTAATTTAATTTTTTCTACATCAAGAACAAAAGGATTTCTTTTAATATAATTTTTTCTAATGGTATTTATGTCATGTATTATGATATACTTACCTCACTAATATAAAATTCTTCTCTTTCATGTTTCTTTTTCCTTAAATGAATTAATGATAAAATAAGTTTTGTTTATAAAATTTTAATTTAATTATTTGGAAATAAGCTATATAATATAGAGGACATACCTATTAAGAAAGTAGACATCCCATGGTCTTTTTGATGAGTTTGTTTAACAAGTTTTACATAATTGAGAATAGTATAAAAATTAATTTGTGTAATTTTATTAATATTGTTATATTATTGATAAAGAGATACGTATCATAGTCAAATTAGACTAAAAAAATGTAGCAATTGTATTCCTAATTAATGTAAAAATATGAAGTCAAAGTTATCATAAATGACATGATGATTAAAACTAATTAATTTTTATAAGATGATAAAATAAACCATTGTTTATTCTGTTTTGTCAAAATATTTTTTACCATTATCTATAGAGTTGGCGAATCAACTTTCATTATAGCACCCCATTTTGGACTATAGAGTTGTAGCTTCAACTAAGATTAGTTTGATTAGGTTAGTAATTATAGTACAAATTCTTAATTTAATATTTTTAATATTATGTTTAAGATGTAATACCTTATTTGTAATCATTGAGAATAAATGTCCTTTTATTGCATGAAAATCAATATGGAAATTAGAAATGTTGAAGTGAAGTATAAATAAATATAAAGATGATTGTAATTTATTATGTTGAACATAGATGATATGGCAAGAGCATTAAGTAGATAAACTCAAAGACAACAATATAACGAGAATTAAAACATTATTTGGTATCAAATATTTTATAAGGAGAAAAAAATGAGAATATAAAAATGAAACTTCTTCTAGTATTGAGATTATTAATTTTAAAAATATAAAAGAATCTTATATATATACACTCTAAAGTAGAAGTTGTACATGGTCTTTAATTCGGGGTGGAGTCCCCAACATTATTTTCTTATAGGTTTTGTGATAATTTCTTAATTTCTATCCATAAAAGTGATACCTTTGGAGTTCACCTTACTTCCTTCTTAGCAAACTTCTTCCACTTATATAAAGAACAACAAATTTTCAAAATGTTAGGAAAAAAATCAATTGATATTGCAATGGCCTATACTTTCTATTTGGAGTAAGGTTGTTTATGTTTTGATATGCTTTTTCTTTCTTATGCTAAGCTTCTATCCGTGTTGGAGGTAATAAATTTGACTTCTCCAAGGCCTACATTTAAATGCCTAATATTGAATATAATGGCCAATATGTAGGACCATCTTGGTATAACAACAAGAAACTCTTAAGTGTCTATTGTGGGTGAATGTGGGAATGAGCGGTATAGGGAGAAACCAATTTTTTAGCAGTTTAGTCTTTATATTTATTTTTTAATATATAATTTCAATTTCATGCATCATCCAATTTAAAAAGTGATCTAATAATACTAATAAACAATCGATGAATTATCCAAAAGAATAAAAAAAAGAAAAAAAGATTTAACAACTAACATTTTTTTCTTTAATTATAAATTAGACAGTATGAAAGCAATACATAATAAAATAATAGATATTATTAAGAAATAAATACCTTGATATGTTTAAAATGAGTGAATAAAATTTTGTTCAAGCAGAATGCTTCATCATTTTTCTATCTCTTGATTCTAAAAATAAAAATAGATAAAGTAAAAACCAACAAATAGTATAAAAAAAATGAAAAAGTTAATTACCTGAGATGAAATCGCAATTCACTATCAAATTTCATGGGAAGTTGTTCATATATATATCAAAGGAGTTGAAGTAGAAGACTTTATTTAAGTTCATGTAAGAGTTAAAGTAGGGAAATTCATTATGCTACCTTACATCCTTCTGGTTCTCTCTAATTAAGTGCTAATTTATAAGACTTCAGCCATTTTTTTTTTTTAATCTGAAAAGAATTTACTTTTAAGACTTAAGGTTCCAAAAAAAACCCAATTATGTAACGAGGCATGGATTTTTCATTCCAATCATTCTTGAATGTGACATAGTACAAGGCAAATATCATCATCTTTAGGAAATTGTTTACCAATAACAGGATCACAACCAAACAAGCCTTGTTGGGAGTTGACTAATGATTTTGTAAGCCAGTTAATGCATATCTCAAGGGCTGGTCAACTCCATCAAAAGATAATTCTGATTCCCTATATTGGTATATAGGACATGATTGAAATATATATTTTCTAAAGGGTATTTGATACTAAAAAATTATTCAAAAAACTAATTTTGAATTTGAATGCAAATAAAGTAAAATGTGCACAAAAGCCTAATATCATATACATATTTTGAACCACAAGCAGTTGAATGGTCTCTTAAGTGCCAAGGAGCATTAGCAACTCACAGATAAGGAATCATAAAGCAAAACATACCAAAAAGACTAACGGAAAATTCATTACAAGCATCTCTCTAACTGGGATGGTATCAATACATGCATGGGTTAGATTTTTACACGATTAAAATTTCATTTATAATATATTATTTTACTATAAATATTTATGTTTCTATAATAATTAAATTTGAATTGTATTAATTCTCATCTTATTTCTATCTTATTTTTGAAGTTAAATTTTAGTTTTTTGCTTACTAATTCAAATAAATTCTTTAAATTAAAATTTATTAAAGTAAATTGAGAGATGTACAATATTAATAGTGTAATGTTTGAAATTTTTATTTATTTATTTTCAGTAAGTAGTAATGATATTTGTATATGAGAGATATATAAATAATTAAATATTTAAAAATTAATTTTACTTATTAATTGTTAATAATTAATAATGGTGATATGATATCGTATTTGTGTCATTCCAAAGGGTGACTTTTTATTTATTTATTATTCTTTAAATTCAAATTTTAAAGATTTAATGGATTGCAAGGATGGATAATATTTCAACAGATAATTAATAATTATTAAAAATTAAATTTACTATTTTAAATGGACAAAACCTTTGCAAATATATATGTTTGTTATTCAAAAAGGAAAAAAAAAGAGTTGATAAAAAATTATTTTCTTTAAATAAGTTCTGAATTTTATTGAATTATTTGATATCGAAAAGTTTTTGAATTTAAAATAATTTTTAATTGAATTTGACCAATTTTATTAAGGTCATATTTTGAATAATTGTTTTCATTTTCACCAAAGTTAAACGTTATGAAAGATAATATTATTGCTGTAACTTTTTTATTAAATATTAAAAAAAATCATTTAGTTTGATTTTTTTTAAAAATAATTTAATAAAAATATCTGTGTACATGTATAAGTAAACTTGTTAAAGTAACTTTACAACTTTTAAAAATTATCTTATTTAAAAACTAATCTAATAATACTAATAAACAATCAATGAATTATCCAAAACAATTAAAAATAATAATATTAAAAACTAACATTGTGTTCATTAATCACAAATTAGAAGGCATGAAGTAATACATAATAAAAGAATAGATATTATCAACAAATAAATACCTTGATATGTTTAAAATGAGCTAAAAATAATTTCTTCGGCCAAAATGCTCCATCATTTTCGATCACTCAAGTTTGAAAATAAAACTGTAGACAAGGTAAAAATCAACATACGTTAAAAGAACTTGAGAATAAAAATGACAAACGATGAATCAGATAATTTCATTACCTAAGATGAAAATATAGTTCAACATCAAATTTCATGGAATGTTGTTATGATCTATATATATATATATAGATAAGGAAAAAGGTTCATTTGAAAATCAATCTCAATCTCCATCGAATCCTCTGTGATTAGGTCTTTATATTTCAATAATATGTACAACTAATCTCCTTTATTTTTTTTGGTAACCATCCATACCTAGTTTTATTTTTTGTGGAGTTAATTTGGTAAGTCTGTAACGATAGCTAGGTTGCATACTGTATATATATTTCTTACCTTAATCAATAAAAAATCATCTTTGACTCTCAAAGCCTATATTGTCTTTATGGTATCAGAGCAACCATAGCTCACAGAGTTAATCCTCATGGCCTCATCAAACCCACAAACCAACAAAAACTCTAGCCCTTCCCCCTCAACTGTTTTCTCCATCAACACTACTACCAACATCTCTGTATGCACCACTCAAAACCTCATAACCATAAATGCCTTTTCCCAAACCCCCATCAAACTCACTTAACACAATTTTTCTACATGGGGACTCCAATTTTATACTCTTCTAGTCAGTTATGACTTATTGGGATATGTCAATGTCACTTTACCATGTCCTCCTGCCACTCTTACTTCTAAAAATGCTACTACAACCCAAAACATAGCATACGCTCATTGGATTTGTCAAGACCATCTTCTTCTTAATGTTATTGTCTCGTCACTTAGTCCAACAATTGTCTCATTCATTGCATCAGCCAAAACCTCCCATGAGGCATGGTTTACACTTCACAACACCTATGCTAAAGCATCTCGAGGCTGAATAATCCATTACTAGACTCAACTCAACAACCTGTCCAAAGGCACTCAGTCTATAACAGAGTACATGCAATCTGTTAAAATTTGCATTGATGCTCTCTCTCTCATGAACGTCACCATAGACCCTAAGGAACTCATTATTCAAATATTTCATGGTCTACCCGAGACGTATAAAGATTTACACTTAGCCATTCATACCCGGGAAACTGTTGTTTCCTTTGAGGAACTTAATGAGAAATTGTTTTTTCTTAAGGCTCAAATGAATTCTTATGCTGCTAAGAATACTTCTTGGAATGTCTCACTACCTGCTTCCGCCAATGTTGCTACCAAACAACCACAATCGAATCGATCATTCAATCACTAGACTTGCTCTTCGTCTCAATACCATACACCCAACCAACCTCAACAAATCACTACCTCGACTACGAATCACACCCCTCTCCATATAAGGGGATTTGGCAAAAAGGTGTCCATCTTTTCGATATGTTGCCAATCAACATCATGGTGCTCCATCCAATTATAGTTCCCACCCCTCTTTGGCACATTCACATATGGCAACTCAACCAACTACTCCTTCTTTATATTTGCTCTTGGATTTGGTGTCTCCCACCATATCTCTTATGATCTTCAGAATCTATCTCTACATTCTGACTATGTTGGCCTAGATTACATAATTATTGGTGATGGTAAAGGTATGCAAATCACACACAAAGGATCCATCACCCTCCCAACTGCATCAAAGTTGTTTCAACTTAATAATATCCTTTGCGTTCCTATCATGAAAAAGAACTTGATTTCAGTTTCCCAATTTTGTTTAACAAATAATGTTTCCATTGAATTCTTACCCACTTGTTTTTATGTGAAGGATCTATGTATAAGGGCAAGAATTTTGCGTTGACCAACTAGTGGTGGTGTTTATGTGTGGTTGAATTCTCCTACTATGATAGAACCTTTTATTGCATTTTCCAATGTCAAGACTTCACTTCCAAATTGGAATCATCTACTTGGTCATCCCTCTTCCAAAGTCCTCGAATATTTAGTTTTCTCTAAGAGTCTTTCTTTATCATCTCATGATCTATCTACTTTTTCTTGTAATTCTTGTTAGTGTAATAAAAGTCATAAACTACCTTTCTCTACATCATCTATTATAAGTTAATCTCCTTTACAAATTATTTACTCAGATTTCAGGGTTCTCTCGTTATGTCAAATGAAAACTTTAAATACTATGTTATCTTTGTCGATCACTTCACCAAATATGTTTGGACATATCCACTTCAAAAGAAATCTAATGCCTATGATGTTTTTGTTCGGTTCAAAGCTCTAGTTGAAAACTACCTTAGTTCCAAAGCAATTCAAATCTATTATGACGATGGTGGTGTGATTCGTCCCTAATTGGTGTTCCAATTTGATTCTTGTTCAATCAACTGGTGTGCTTTGATTTCAATCCTCAGACAAGAGTTATCAACAAAATTTATAAACCTAATTCACTATATACTAGGGTAGCACTAGCTAGCATAGTATAGTGGCTCTAGGATTGTCCACAGAGATGGGTTTTCACTCCACAATTGATATTAGTTCAAAACTGAAATGGTGCTTTTTCTTTTCAAGGTTAGCTTTAAAAGAAAACATAAATTTGTATGGAAATGGTTGGTTTTAAACTAAACAAACTTAAGGTAACTGAAAGTAATTAGAAAGAAAGGTGTTTCTTGGGGTCTTAGGTCACTAGGATCAGGTGCCTTATACAAAAATAGAGATTCTGGTCACTTGAATCTTTTCTTCGCGTTGGGGATTTAACATATAGTTATTTCCCGAACCGGTGTGGTACAGATGCTTACCATTAAAGGTTTCAAACACTAAATCCTTGTCACTGAATCATCTTGCAATGGTTCATACCTCTCACCTAGTATTAGCCATTCAAGGTGTTCCTTAACCTTGGATCACCCTTCAAAAGCGAACAAGAGATAACAATTAGACCTCCATGGAGCAAGATTGCAAGCAATAAGAATCCATGGAATCCGAAAGCTTACTAAGTATTGGCTATTCAAGGTGATCCTTAGTTAACTAAAAATATAAAAACCATTAACGGGTCACACTTTCTCTTCATTAAAAACTGAAACAACAAAACTCACACTTTTGTATCCGGAACCTTACCTAGCTTCCTTCACCCAAGAAACAAAAAGTCTAGCCACTCATCCTTTGAGAAAACATCTCAAAGGTTGATTTGCTAGAAATAAAAATAAAAGAGAAAATAAAATGAGAAGGTAAGACAGAGCAAAGCTCTGTATATTACTTTAGAAAAACTATACAAGTGTTCTCTGAGAAAAACTTCCCGAGAGATTGTCTTTTTGAGATTACAAGAGATATTATATAGGAAGGCTATTTACCCTTCCCTAATTACTTCCTAACTAAGGAATTACATGAGTGGTAGATTACAAGGAGAAAATAGGGATTTATACACAAATATCTGAAGAAAAATATCAAAAGGAGTCGGTGCGCAAATATCTCAGATTTCAGGTGGAATTCGCAAGTTGAAACATGACTTGCGAAAATTTCGCAAGTTGAACTTCAATTTCGCAAGTTGAACTTCAATTTTCGCAAGTTGAGCTCTCTATGATTTGGTGATTGTGTCCCTCTTTCTATTTCGCAAGTTACTTCCACAACTTGTGAAATTGCTTGATAGATGATTTTTTCTCTTCTTTTCTCCCTTGCATACTTGAATGACTTTGGCAAAGGATTATGAAGCTCCAAAGCTCGGTTTCTTCATGAATTTGAGCTTCAACTGGCTTTGCCATGAACTATACAAAGATCTCCCTCAATCTTGGATTGCTTTGGTGATAAAAAAGCTGTCAAAAACACCAAAACTCAACACAATTTGATTAGAACCGATTGCAAAGGTCCTTAACATGCCAATTGAGTTAAAAGGTAATAACTACTACTCAAAAGTGTTTAAAAGAGTTAATTACAAGCTATAAAATAGCACTTTTTTTGTAGTAATCACTCCCCCGAACCGACATATTGCTAGTCCCTTAGCAATGAAGGAGAGAAAAACAAAAATTAAGATAGTAAAATAATTTACATAATCATGCTAATCACTCCAAAAAATCATAAGTGGCATGATTGTAAAGCATACTCTCACATGGAACATTAAAGAAGGAAAACCCATCCTTCAACAAGAGGATATCAAAAATCTTACCTGATCACAGTTCATAAAGAGTAGGCATTATACAATTTTAAGCAACAAAAGAATTTACACTCCCAAGGGTCCAATCCTTACTCTTCCACAAAAATCTATGTGGTAATCTTATTAGTTTCCGAATATAGTACTTTGAACTAATCTCTTCCCCCCAACCTAGCTCTTTCTCAGACTTTAGCAAATTGACCACTCTCAATAGGTTAAGAACGCACCTCTTTTATTTATTTTTTTCTTGTAGGTGTGCAATGCTTAAGGTATTGTTTTCTAAAGTGTCCATGTAACGAGGATCCATCGATGACTCCCAACCAATCAAGGTTTAGGGCATCAAGCTTTAAGGATCTTTCATCCACTAACTCCTAGAATTTTACCCCGAACTTTTGAAATTGGAATTTTAATACCCAAACACCTACAATATGTTAAACTCCACTTATTCACCCTTTTAACGAGCATTGAGGTCGGTGACTCCCAGCCAATCAAGCCTTAGGGCACTAAGTTTTAAAGATTTTCACCATATACCCCTTGGACCTTGCTCGAGTTTCAAAGCAAGTATAACACTTTGTTCTCTTTTTTTTTTCAAAGGCTCTTTGGTCTTTTATAAGGTGTCCCAACACTATTAAAATGAGGTCAAAGGTACCAAGTCTAAATTTTCCTAAGTTCAGGAGGTGAGATAGTTTTTCATCTTATAAATGGAACCTAAGGTGCACAGTGTGTGGTAAGATTAAAGTGGAAGAAATAAGGTTGAATTCAATAGGAGTTTCAATAATTCATCAACCTCAATAAGCATAATATGACTCTAATATTCAAGTAAAAAGACAAGAACTCAATTTCTCCCATTTCATTTTGAGAATTTTTCCTTAATAACCATGGAGAGTAGAATAAAAATTTAAAAATTAAGCAAAAAACAACTAAATTACCAAAATAACCTAGCATTAGTAACAAAGCTTCCTTCCTCAAACTCTCCCCCCAACCAAGTTGAACATTGTCCTCAATGTTTCAAGAGTGATTAAAAATAAAGGGAGGAAGTGGTACCTCTTGAGTGACATGGAGTCTGAGTCGTATAGGAGAAACCACATGATTCAAAAAACAAAAGATTAATGAGTGATTCGCGCGGACCCAGTCGGGTCTTTTAATCAAAAACATTTATAAAACCTATGACCTCATACTGGCGTAGCAAAGCTACTATAGTATAGCGGCTCTAGGGTCGAACTCTGGGATGGGTTTTCACAGTATCAGTGATAGACTCAAGATTAGAAATTGAATTTGATGATTTCCTTTGTCAAAAACTTAAAGTTTAAAAGAAAATAAAATTCGTTTTGAAAGTGGTATTTGGAACTAAACTAACATATAACTAAATAAAAATGGAAGAAAGAAAGTCTCCCGGAGCTAAGGGTTGCTAGGATTAAGTTTAGAATACAAAGTGGAAAATTCCGGATTTTTCTCCTCGCATTGGGGATTTAACCTATAGTTATTTCCCGAACCGGTATAAGTTTAACAATGAAGATTTAATCCATAAAAAGTCGATAGAAATGGTAGTCAAGGTCCATTAATGGCTTTAAACACTATGGGTCTTCACCTTGAGCCACTTTCCAATGGCTCGTACATGATAACTAATGGACTAATATGGATCTAGCAATAAGCATCCACAGAGACCTGAAGCTTACCATGTATTGGCCATTCAAAGTGATTCCAAGGGAGTTAAAGCAAAACTTTGGATTTGAGAGCCATTAATGAACTCCAACTACCGGTATTTAAGGCACGGGAGTTTTCCACCTTTGCATCTGGACTTTTCACCTAGCTTCCTTCACTCCAAGAAACCGAAGGTTTAGCCTCTCATCCTCCGGGAAATCATCCTCAGAGGTTGTTTGGCTTCCAAGAAAAAGAAAATAGTAGAGAGAAGAGGAAAAACGAGAGAGCCCTGTTTTTTTCAAAGTGTGAAAAATCACACAGCATCCATTCCATCCGAGAGGTGATTACCACCCCTCTTATAGTCTTTACAAAAGCCAAGCTTGTAATTGGCTAGTTACAAGGATAGGAAAGGAATTTCCATCAAAAAAATACAAAAGAAAAGATCTGAAGTGGAGTCGGCAGAACAGGGGAAAGTTCGCACCACGCATGGGCTGTGCGGAGGTGGTGCGAAGTTGGTGCGAAGCTGGTGCGAAATTCGCTCTCAGCTTGACACAGTTGTCTTCCGAAGGCCATATCTTCCTCATTTCAGCTCCAAATCGTACACGGTTTAAAGCGTTGGATTCTTGACTTCCAGAGCTTTCCAACGGTATATAGCATGAAAAAAAATGGACTTCGGGAAGTACTCCAAAAGTGTGAAGGAAGACTGCAGTTGCAGTCCTCTGTTTCAGCTTCACTCGTTTTCCTCTTTGCTTGATTTTCCTCTTTGCTTCTCTCCTTGCTTGGCTTGTCTTAATGATCCAAAAAGCTGTCAAAACACTAAAACTAGGCACAAATATGATTAGAAGTCATTGCTAGGTCCTTAACATGCCAATTGGAATAAAAATGGAGAACTACTACACAAAAGTGCTCAAAACATAATGACTTAAAGGTGTAAAAATGCACTTTTTGGGTAGTAATCACTCCCCCCAACTGACACATTGCTAGTCCCTTAGCAATGAAGGAAAGAAAAATAAAGAAAAATAGATAATATAATAATTTACAAAATCATGCGGATCACTCCAAAAAATAATCAAGTGGCATGATTCGATTAAACTCTCACATGGAACGTTAAAGAAATAAAATTCAATCTTCAATAGGAGCTATCAAATAAGTTGCCTAATCACAATTCATAAAGAGTAAGCATTATGCAAATTTAAGCTTCAAAATAATTTCCACTCCCAAAGGGTCAATCCTTACTCTTCCACAAAAATCTATGTGTTACTTATTAGTTTCCAAATATAGTATGTCAAACTAATCTCTCCCCTCAACCTAGTTCTTTTCAAAGCTTAGCAAACTGATCAACCTCCAATAGGCTAAAAACGCACCTCTTTTCTTTCACATTTTTTTCTTGTAGGAGTGCAATGCTTAAAGGCATTCTTTTCTAAATTGTCCATGTAACGGGGGTCCATCGATGACTCCCAACCAATCAAGGTTTAGGGCATCAAGCTTTAAGGATTTTTCAACCACTAACTCCTCGGATTTCACCCCGGACTTTTGAGAATGAATTTTTAATACCCAAGCACCTACAATATGTTAAACTCCACCCATTCACCCATGTAACGAGCATTGAGGTCGGTGACTCCCAACCAATGAAGGTTTAGGGCACCAGGCTTTAAAGATTTTCACCATATACCCCTCAGACCTTGCTCGGGTTTCAAGGCAAGTAAAACATTTTTCTTTTTCTTTCTTTTTTCTTCAAAGGCTCATTGGCCTTTTATAAGGTGTCCCAACACTAAATGAGGTCAAATGTACCAAGTCTAAAATTTCCTAAGTAAAGGGGGAAATTAGTTTTCCATCTTATAATTGGAACCTATTGTGCACAGTGTGTGAATAGCTTAAGGTGGAAGAAATAAGGTTGAAATCAAAAGGAGTTTCAACAATTCATCAACTTCAATAAGCATAATACAACTCTAAGTTTCAAGTAAAAAGACAAAAATTCAATTTCTCCCATTTCATTTTGAAAATTTTTCCTTAATAACCATGGAGAGTAGAATAAAAACTTTAAAAATTTTAAAAATTAAGCAAAAACAACTAAATTACCAAAATAAACCTAGCATTAATAACAAAAACTTCCTTCCTCAACTCTCCCCCCAACCAAGCTGAACATTGTCCTCAATGTTTCAAGAGCGATTAAAAAATAAAGGGAGGAAGTGGTACCTCCTGAGTGACATGGAGTCTGAGTCGTTTAGGAGAAACCACATGTTTCAAAAAAAACAAAAGATTCAGTGAGTAGAGGAAATAAAAAAAATGCCAAGTTTGAACAAAAATGATGTTTATATATTAATCTGAGAAAATAGAATATAATATATGATCATGCAATACATCCAATCCCAGAATATAAAACATCAAAACATGGAATTATCTATACTAATATAATAAGTAAATACAAAAATTAAAGAGATGATCAAGTAGTGGCCTCCTGAGATGGCATAGTCTCCTTAGCTGGAGCTCTCAGCTGGAGCTATGGGCTGTGATGGTTTAGGGAGGTCAAAAATGGAGTGAGAGACTTTGTGTGTGATCCCAAGGTCTGTGTTGGGTGCTCCTCTAGTCTTGGCCATGGCTTGATTTCCATTTTTCGCAACTTGGATCAGTTTTCGCAAGTTGGTTCACATCGTGCCAATTTGTCCTTCAGCTAGACGAATTTTCAAGGTGTTGTGCGAATTTCGCACAAGCCTGGAGCAGTTGTCTTCCAAAGGCCATAACTTCTTCATTTCAGATCCAAATTGCACACCGTTGGAAGCATTGGATTCTTGACTTCAAGAGCTTTCCAAAGGTATATAGCATGTATAAAATGGACTCGAGGAAGTGCTCCAAATATAAGCAAAAAGGCTGCAGCTTCCCTTCAATTGGCCATGACTTTATATGCCCAGCTGTTTTCCCTTGTTTTCACCTTGAGTTCATTCCTCAAGCTCTCCTACTTGCTTAGTGAGGAATGCATTCTTTGTCACATGTAACCCTCTCTTGACCGTGCACAAGTCCTTTAAAAATTTTGCATAGGTGGGGACTTGCTTGATCATATCAAGTAAGGGTATATTCATCTTCACTTGTCTCAAGACTTCAAGAATTTCTGATGAATTCTTGACTCCCTTCTTTCCATGTAAAGCTTGAGGAAAAGGGGGAGGCATATGTTTCTTCATCATATCCTCTTTAATCACTATCCTTGGCTCTTCTTCAATGCTTGATTTAGATGCATTTTTCTTTTGACAGTACAACCAACTGTTTTGTAGTCTCTCCTACAATGATCATCCAAAAACTTATGTTAAATCCAAGCTAATTCAAATTAAAGCATTGAAATCATAATTAAAGCAAGTAATAAAATATAACAAAAAGATATGGACTAGCTAGTCTTTAGAAAGACTAAGTCCAACAAAAAATGTGGTCCTGTTCAGCTTGTCTTCTACCCGGTATGCATATTTCATCTCTGGAGGTAGCAGGTAAAGAATAAGCTTTGGGGGCTCCTCCTTAGCATGTCTCTGTATCTCCACCGCATTGAGTAAGGGTTGCATCTCTTTTCTTCTCGTCCATGGGGACAAAGTAGCAAGCAAATTTGAGGGTTCAGGTAACCCTTCATCATGCTTTGGCTTGGATGTGGGCTGATCAACCATAACTATTTTAACTTCCCTCACCATTGAAGTTTCTCCCTTTTTAGCCTCCACTTTATGGATACCCTTGGGATTTTGATAAGGTTGAGAAGGAACGTTTCCATTTTCTCGCTCTGTGTTGAGGTTGATAGGCCTTGTGATTTGGTATTGGAGATTATCTATCTTCTGAGATAGATCATTGTGCTTGCCATCCATCCTTCTGTCTTGATTGGCCATTTCTTGCCTAATTTGAGCACTTTCTTGCCTAAATTGATCATTGATGGATTTCTGGTCTTCAACAAAATCTCCCACGATCTTGATAAGATTCCCAATGGCTTGTTCAAGACTTGGGGTTTGCTGAGGTGCTTGAGCAAGTAGCGTGTACTGGTATGACTGTGGTTCCCAAGAGAAATTTGAATGATTCCTACAATTTGAATTGTAGGTGTTGTGATCACTAAATATCTCTCTCGCCGCTAGAATGATAGGACACTCCTCCACCATGTGCTCATAGGATTGGCAAATGGAACAAGGGATAGCTTGCGCTGATTTCTCAAAAATGGCGTGCACTTTTTGCTTCTCCCTCATTTCTAGCTTCTCCAATCTTCTTTCCATAGCCGCAAGTTCTGCTTTCATATCGATGTCTTCGTTCAAGAAATCCATGACTTCCCTTACTATCTTTTATCTAACAGGGCATGCACAACAAAAACAAAAACAAAGAAAACAAAAGAAAAACAATTCTAGAGAAAAATAAAATAAAATAAACTAAAAACTAGATAAAAGATAAACTAAAGAAAAAAAACAAGTAAAAAGAAATAAATAAAAAGAGTTAGTAAAAGAAAAGAAAAATCACCAAACTTGTGATGAAGATCACAAGTGTTCCAAAAAGATCATATCACTGTGAAGTGGCACCATCCCCTGCAACGGCGCCATTTGATTCGCGGAAACCCAGTCGAGTCTTTTAATAAAAAACATTTATAAAACCTATGACCTCATACTGGCGTAGCAAAGCTACTATAGTATAGCGGCTCTAGGGTCGAACTCTGGGATGGGTTTTCACAGTATCAGTGATAGACTCAAGATTAGAAATTGAATTTGATGATTTCCTTTGTCAAAAACTTAAAGTTTAAAAGAAAATAAAATTCGTTTTGAAAGTGGTATTTGGAACTAAACTAACATATAACTAAATAAAAATGGAAGAAAGAAAGTCTCCCGGAGCTAAGGGTTGCTAGGATTAAGTTTAGAATACAAAGTGGAAAATTCCGGATTTTTCTCCTCGCATTGGGGATTTAACCTATAGTTATTTCCCGAACCGGTATAAGTTTAACAATGAAGATTTAATCCATAAAAAGTCGATAGAAATGGTAGTCAAGGTCCATTAATGGCTTTAAACACTATGGGTCTTCACCTTGAGCCACTTTCCAATGGCTCGTACATGATAACTAATGGACTAATATGGATCTAGCAATAAGCATCCACAGAGACCTGAAGCTTACCATGTATTGGCCATTCAAAGTGATTCCAAGGGAGTTAAAGCAAAACTTTGGATTTGAGAGCCATTAATGAACTCCAACTACCGGTATTTAAGGCACGGGAGTTTTCCACCTTTGCATCTGGACTTTTCACCTAGCTTCCTTCACTCCAAGAAACCGAAGGTTTAGCCTCTCATCCTCCGGGAAATCATCCTCAGAGGTTGTTTGGCTTCCAAGAAAAAGAAAATAGTAGAGAGAAGAGGAAAAACGAGAGAGCCCTGTTTTTTTCAAAGTGTGAAAAATCACACAGCATCCATTCCATCCGAGAGGTGATTACCACCCCTCTTATAGTCTTTACAAAAGCCAAGCTTGTAATTGGCTAGTTACAAGGATAGGAAAGGAATTTCCATCAAAAAAATACAAAAGAAAAGATCTGAAGTGGAGTCGGCAGAACAGGGGAAAGTTCGCACCACGCATGGGCTGTGCGGAGGTGGTGCGAAGTTGGTGCGAAGCTGGTGCGAAATTCGCTCTCAGCTTGACACAGTTGTCTTCCGAAGGCCATATCTTCCTCATTTCAGCTCCAAATCGTACACGGTTTAAAGCGTTGGATTCTTGACTTCCAGAGCTTTCCAACGGTATATAGCATGAAAAAAAATGGACTTCGGGAAGTACTCCAAAAGTGTGAAGGAAGACTGCAGTTGCAGTCCTCTGTTTCAGCTTCACTCGTTTTCCTCTTTGCTTGATTTTCCTCTTTGCTTCTCTCCTTGCTTGGCTTGTCTTAATGATCCAAAAAGCTGTCAAAACACTAAAACTAGGCACAAATATGATTAGAAGTCATTGCTAGGTCCTTAACATGCCAATTGGAATAAAAATGGAGAACTACTACACAAAAGTGCTCAAAACATAATGACTTAAAGGTGTAAAAATGCACTTTTTGGGTAGTAATCAATGAGTAAGGGAGGTAGAAAAGAAAATGCCAAGTATAAACCAAAATGATATGTATATATTATTTTGAGAAAGTATAATGAAATGATCATGTAATACATCCAATCCCAGAATATAAAATATCAACACAAGTAATAATGTCTACTAATATACTAAGTCAATACAAAATAAAGAAATGATAAAGGAATAGGGTTCTCTGGTGGAGATGATGGCTCTGTGGCTGCCTCTTGAGTGGCTTGGGGCGGGACATCGGCTCTGATGGTCTCCTTAGCTAGAGCTATGGGCTCTGATGGTCCTAGAATGTTAGTCTGAGGTGGTGGTGGAAGTCCCAAATGCTGCTGAATCTGACGAAGGATAGCAGTATGCTGGTCCTATTGAGCACGTATGTCTACCATCTGCCGAAATAGAGCATTATGCGTAGAGGTTAATGTCTTGAACAAATTTATCATGGCACGAAACTTCGTGGCAAATATGGTGACAAAGTCCTACGATGAATGAGGTGCATCTGGTGGAATAGGAAATGTAGTAGGAGGATCAGTAGAGGTGGCCTGAGACATAGATGGTGCAGCAGGGGTGAATGAAATAGGCTTTGTGGGACGCTTGTCCTGCTATGCCTAGTCAGGCTGTGCTGGCACTGGAAATGCTGGCCTGGGTGGGGCTGCTTCAGGTGCTGATTCCGTTAGATTCTTACCCGTCAGTTGTGTCCATTGGTCAAGAGTGAAATGTTCTCGACAATGGTGGCGACGCTCAAGATGGGGCTCAGTAGGATAGCCTAAATGCTCCAATATATGGCAGAGCAGCCTCGGAAATAGCAATGGAATCGTGTCAGCTCGTTGTAGTTTCTTCCGGTGAACTTTCTCCTCGAAGTATAGGAGAACGACCATGATAAGATGATGTGGCCCAAAATAGAAGCCCTCAGATATCCTGAATAACACGTCTAGGATGGGTCCTCGCCTCTGCACTAGATGCTGTAGAGGGAAAATGTTGGATCGCAACAAAACGTCTACTAGATGCATCCCAGATGGAAGCTCCTTACGTAGAAGGGAAAGAATCTCCAGAAGTCCCTCTCGATAGAATGCGGACCATGTCTCGCTGAGATATAGGGGACCATTGTCTGAACTGTGATGGATCCTCTGGCTGAAATGAAATATGGAGAGCCTCAGCAATGTGCCTAGCCTCTAAGATACCCTGACGCCCATCTATGCTGAAACGAATGGTTGTGGGACTTTGGGCACCCTGAGTAGTCATGGACTGATGGAAATCTATCGCCACTTTGGGGTAGAAAAACTCCCTGGGAGTCATCAGGCGCTCGAGATGGTACCTTTGGAGCAGTCCAAATGAATCCCGAAGGTCTGGCTGCTGTCGCATGGCCTCAATGTCAAAGTAGAGCTCAGAATGAAATGACCTAGCTCTACAATCTGAATTGCCCTCAATGGGCGGCGCGGTAACCATAGGCCTCTTGATGATGACTTCAAGAGCAATGCCGGAAAGATGCTGAGTATCCGCCAGAGCCTAAGAGTCGGCTGGAGCCTGACTAGATGTCTCTCCAAGGCCTAATGTCCTGGTTCTCTTTGGTGGATTATGGTGTACTAATGGCTTTGGGGGTGAAGAATTTGACTGTCTCCGTGTCGAGTATCGGCGTTGAGGAGGGCTAGAGGGCACCCCAGCCTCAGAAGATGGCACGGTCGGGGCCTAAGATGAATCCTGAGGAGTGGAGGCACTTGGGCAAGCCTCGCAAGATATTGACGGGTCTATATGGCCCCCTCTAATGCACGTCATGGGTGAAATAGGCGAGAGGTGGAGGTCTCTTCTTCTTCTTGGTGGCCGCGGGGTGTGAAATAGCTAGAAGATTGCTTCGCAAGGTGGCGGTGAGCTTTTTGCAACAGAGGATGGGTCGTGCGAAATAAACAGAGGCTGTGGAGGCCTTTAAATAGGAATTTTGAATGACTATTGGTTTCCCTCCTGACCGTTGAAAATTCACACAGGTGACCGTTGATATTTCGCATGGATTTCGCAAGGCAAAAACGAGTTGTGAAATTACTGGCAGGCCTTGCGAAAATTTTCACAAGTGGTTTGTGCTGTTGCGAAATTTTTGCAAGTGACTGTGGGTATTGCGAAATTTTCGCAAGTGACTTTTGGTGTTGCGAAATTTTTGCAAGTGGAATTGGTGTTGCGAAATTTTCACAAGTGGATTTCTGAGTTGCGAAATTTTCGCAAGTGACTTTTGGTGTTGCGAAATTTTTGCAAGTGACTGTGGGTATTGTGAAATTTTTGCAAGTGGATTTCTGGGTTGCGAAATTTCCGCAAGTGACTTTTGGTGTTGTGAAATTTTCACAAGTGGATTTTTGACCTGCGAAATGCTCTGTTTTACCCCTGTTTTGGAATTCCCCTGCATTTGATCATAAAAAATTAAATTAAGTCATAATAAAATAAAATTAAAGCAAGAAATTTCAATTTACAACATATACTAAATCAATAAAACTTGAATTTAAAATTTAAAACAAAACAACAAACAACAAAACAAAAATATGGACTTAGTGTCTTCCGACATACTAAGTCCATCTAACCATTTGTCTTTCAGGCTTGATGTGGTTCAAGGAGGTTGATTTCCTCATTGTCTTTAGAAAATGACTCCAGGAATGGCTTGAGACGTTGGCCATTGACTTTGAAACTCTCGGTACTGTTGAGTAGCTCTATTACTCCATTTGAATATACTTCTTGGATAGTAAACGGACCTATCCATCTTGACTTCAACTTTCCCGGGAAGATGTGGAGTTTAGATTCATATAGCAAGACTCTTTGTCCCCTCTGGAATTCTTTGTGGGAGACTAATTGATCATGCCACCTTTTCAATTTCTGTTTTGCAATGTTTGAATTGATATAGGCGTCATTTCTCAATTCCTCCATCTCATTAAGGTCTAGAAATGTCTTCATGCCGGCTTTGTTCAAGTCCATGTTGAGTGTCTTGATTGCCCACCAAGCTTTGTATTGCACCTCAACGGGGAGATGGCATGCTTTACCATAGACTAGGCGATAAGGAGACATTCCAAGAATGGTCTTGTAAGTTGTTCTGTAAGCCCATAGTGAATCATGAAGCTTAACAGACCAATCTCTTCTGCTCGTATTCACCACTTTCATCAATATGTTCTTGATCTCCCAGTTGGCTAATTCAACTTGCCCAGAAGCCTGAGGGTGGTAAGGTGTAGCTACCTTATGCTTCACCCCGTACTTGGCTAAAAGAGTTTCAAACGGCTTATTACAAAAATGAGTACCCCCATCACTGATTATGGCATTGGATACTCCAAATCTGGATAAAATGTTCTCTTTGAGAAACTTGAGAACAACTCTGTGATTATTTCGCTTGCACGGGATTGCTTCAACCCATTTAGAAACATAATCCACTTTCACCAAGATGTAGGAATAGCCAAAGGACATAGGAAAAGGTCCCATGAAGTCAATGCCCCATACATCAAAAAGATCAACTATCAAGATGGGATTCAAAGGCATTATGCTCTTACGTGTTAATTTTCCAAGCCTCTGGCATCTATCACAACTCCTACACATGGTGAGGGCGTCTTTGAAAAGTGAGGGCCAGCAAAAACCGGATTACAACACCTTCATAGCTGTTTTCTGAGAAGCAAAGTGGCCTCCATATGCACTTTCGTGGCAATGACTGAGGATCCCCTGTTGCTCTTGCTCAGGGACGCACTTCTATATTATTTGATCTGCACAATATTTGAATAGAAATGACTCTTCCCAATAGTAGGCATGAATTTTTGCAAAGAAGTGCTTTTTATCTTGTGTTTTCCACTCACTTGGAATTTCTTCGGTAACTAGATAGTTAGCAATATGAGCATACCACGGAGTGGCTTCTATCAACATGAGTGACTACTCTGGAAAATCATCATTAATTGGCAAACTATGGGAATTATGTGCAATGGCTAGCCTCGACAGATGGTCGGCTACCACATTCTCCACTCCTTTCTTATTTTTGATTTAAAGATTGAATTCTTGCAGCAGGAGAATCCATCTAATCAGCCTCGCTTTTGCATCTTGTTTAGTTAATAAATATTTCAAGGCCGAGTGGTTAGTGAAAACCACAATGAAAGACCCTACTAAGTAAGCGCGAAATTTGTCTAAAGCAAAAACTACAGCCAACAATTCTTTCTCTGTGGTTGTGTAGTTTCTTTGCGCTTCATTCAACGTTTTGCTCGTATAGTAGATTACATATGGCTTTCCATCTTCTCTTTGCCCAAGAATAGCTCCTATAGCAAAGTCACTGGCATCGCACATCACTTCAAAAGGTAATTGCCAGTTAGGAGCTCTCACTATTGGAGCGGTTGTCAGCAATAACTTCAATTCTTCAAAACTCCGTTGACATCGATCATCCCATACAAATTTAGCATCCTTTACCAATAGCTCACAAAGAGGTCTTGCAAGTTTAGAGAAATCTTTGATAAACCTCCTATAGAACCCAGCGTGGCTAAGGAATTGCCTTACTCCTTTGACAGTTGTTGGCGATGGCAACTTGACAATCGGTTCAACTTTTGCTTTGTCTACTTCAATGCCTTGGCTAGAGATAATATGCCCAAGAACGATCCCTTGGGGTACCATGAAATGACATTTCTCTCAGTTGAGCACTAAGTCTTTCTCAATGCATCGGTTCAACACAACTTCCAAATTGACTAAGCATTCGTCAAACGCTCTTCCATATACGGTGATATCGTCCATAAATACTTCCATAATATGCTCCACCATATCACTAAAAAGGCTTAACATGCATCTTTGGAATGTTATCGGTGCATTACATAACCCGAAAGGCATTCTTCTGTATGCATAAGTTCCGAATGAACAAGTGAAAGTGGTCTTCTCCTGGTCTTCAACAGTAATTTTCAATTTGAAAATACTCGGATTAGCCATCCAAGAAACAGTAGAATGGATGGCCTGAGACCCTCTCAAGCACTTGATCAATAAATGGCAACGGGAAGTGGTCCTTCCTTGTTACAGTATTCAGCTTTCTATAATCAATACACACCCTCCAACCTGAAGTGAGGCGTGTAAAGATTTCCTCTCCCTTATCATTTTGCACCACTGTGATCCCTGATTTCTTTGGCACAACTTGCGTAGGACTCACCCATGGGCTATCTGATATAGGGTAGATAATACCGGCCTGAAGTAGATTTAGAACTTCAGCTCGCACCACCTCTTGCATGTGAGGGTTCAACCTTCACTAGGTTTGATGAACTGGCTTAGCTTCTTCTTCCATGTATATATGATGAGTACAGACTAAAGGGCTGATCCCTTTTAGTTTAGAAATTTTCCACCCTATCGCCTTCTTGCATCTCCTGAGGATTTCAAGTAGACCATCCTCCTGAGTAGTGGTAAGAGATGAAGAGATAACAACAGGGCTTTGCTTGTTCTCCTCCAGATATGCATACTTTAACTCCGTGGGCAATGGCTTCAGAATAAGCTTTAGGGATTCCTCCTTAACGACTTCTTGTGTCTCCTCCTTATTGAATAAAGGGAGAATTTCTTCCCTTATCTTCAAATGAGGCAGAGTAGCAAGCAAATCTAAGGGTTCAAGTAACCCTTCATTAAGATCCCCAAAACTCTCGTTCAGATCTTTTAGCATCTTCTGATCACAATGCTCATCCACTACGTTATCAATCATGCACACCTCTTCTGGTCTTTCCTCTTCTCCCGGATGGAATTGTTTATTGAACAAATTAAAGATGTTGAGCTCTAATGTCATGCCAAATGTCAGTTGCATGAGCCCATTCCTACAATTTATGATTGCATTTGATGTAGCTAGGAATGGTCTTCCAAGTATGATAGGAATAAAGTTAATTCCTTTGGAGACCGGGTCTGTATCAAGAACAACAAAATCCACTGGGTAGTAGAATTTGTCAACTTGAACTAGGACATCTTCAATCATACCTCTTGGAATTTTCACAGATCTATCTGCTAGAGATAGAGTGATTGATGTTGGCTTTAATTCACCAAGTCCCAATTGCTTGTAGACAGAGTATGGTAGCAAATTAACACTTGCTCCCAAGTCCAACAAAGCTTTCTCCACACATGTCTCTCCAATCATCACTGATATGGTAGGACAGCCCGGATCTTTGTATTTTACTGGAGACTTGCACTGTATAAGGGAACTTACTTGCTCAGTTAAGAAGGCTTTCTTACTCACATTCAACCCTCTTTTTATAGTGCATAAGTCCTTCAGGAATTTGGCATAAGTCGGAACTTGTTTAATCACGTCTAGCAAAGGGATGTTAACTTTTACTTGCCTCAACACTTCAAGAATTTTTGATGCATTGTTGATTCCCTTTTTCCCATGCAAAGCTTGAGGAAAAGGTGGAGGCATGAGTTTCTTCATCACATCTTCTTGGTTGCTGGTCTTCTCCAGTTTTTCCTTCACCTTAGCTTCAATGTCCTCCTTCTTTGTACTATTTTCTTTCCTTTTTCCTATGTTTTCCTCCCTCTTCTCTTTCTCTGCTTCACTCTTTGGTTCTCGCTCTGGCTTGGATGTAGGCAGATCAACCTCTTTACCACTCCTTAGAGTGATTACGGCTTTAACTTCCCTCATCTGAGAAGATTCCCCTTCCTGAGCCTCCACTTCATGGATACCCTTTGGATTCTGATGAGGTTGATGAAGGAAATTTTCCTTTTTCTTGTACTGTGTTGAGATTGGTAAGCCTTGAGATTTGGTACTGGAGATTATCTATCTTCTGAGATAGATCATTGTGCTTACCCTCCATCATTCTGTCTCGATTGGCAATTTCTTGCCTGAATTGATCATTGATGGATTTCT
Source organism: Vitis rotundifolia (assembly GCA_030254885.1). Classification (NCBI taxonomy): domain Eukaryota; kingdom Viridiplantae; phylum Streptophyta; class Magnoliopsida; order Vitales; family Vitaceae; genus Vitis; species Vitis rotundifolia. The sequence continues at coordinate 11,729,242 of CM058167.1, forward strand.
GGTCTACAATAAAATCTCCCATGACTTTGCTAAGATTTAAAATGGCTTGCTCAAGACTTGGGGCTTGCGGGGGTGATTGGCCAGGTTGCGTGTATTGAGGTGCCCTTGGTTTCCAAGAGAAATTTGGATGGTTCCTCCAATTTGAATTGTAGGTGTTGCTATATGAAGCATTGTTATTGGGCTTGAATTGTCTAATAACATTTGCTTGATCCCCAAACATCTCTCTCATAGTTGGCATCATAGGACACTCCTCCACCAAGTGCTCAAAAGATTGACAAATTGAACATGACTTAGCTTGCACTAGTGTGTTTGAAATGGCCTGCACTTCTTGCTTTTCCCTTATTTCAAGCTCCTCCAATCTTCTAGCCATAGCTGCAAATTTTGCTTCCGTCTCGGTGTCTTTATTCAAAATATACATCCCAGCCTTAGCATTAGAAGCATTTAGTTGAGAATTCATTCTTCCCACTTCTCTGGCATTGGGCTCATCCCATCCTCTTGAAACTTCAACTACATAACTCAAGAAATCCATGGCTTCCTCCAGATTCTTACTCATGAAGTCTCCTCTGCACATCGTTTCTAAGAGTTGCTTCATTGAGGAAGACATACCGTCGTAAAAATAGCTCACCAATAGCCATGGTGAGGACAAGTATTGATAGCTTCCATGTATCATTCCCAACATTCATAGAATTTCTCATTCTCCTTAGCTGAGAAGTTTGAGATTTGCCTTTTTAAACCGTTGGTCCTGTGAGTCAGGAAAAATTTCTGGAGAAATTTAGCTTGCAAATCAGTCCAAGACCGGATACTCCTTGGTCTTAAAGAATTAAGCCAAACCTTGGCCTTGTCCTTTAAAGTGAAAGGAAATAGCTTAAGCCTCATCAAGTCGATTTAGGCTCCTCCTTCTCGGAAAGTATTACAAACTTCTTCAAATTCCTTGATATGCTAGTAGGGATTCTCACGTTCCATCCCATGAAAAGTAGGTAGAAGGGGAACAATATGTGGTTGGATCACTAGTTGCTCTGTAGGTGGCACTATACATGACGGTGCACTCATATGAGGTGGATGCATGCGGTCCCTCATGGATCGGTATGCGTTGAGATTTTCTTCAGGAGCATGTTGACTATGCTGATTTTCAGGTATAGTTTCCATGACTTCCACTTCCAATTCCAACTCTGTTTCGTGAGGATTTTTTATTTTCACAAGTCTTCCCTCACTGTCTCGTATCCAATATGGCATACACAACTAGTAATATCTGAAACAAAAATTAAAAACAAAGAAAACCCAAAAAAAAATAATAATAATAATTCTGAAAGAAAGAAAATTACGGTTAACTAATAATTAATTAAAAGATAAATGAAAAATAGAAATAAATAAAAAGAAACAAATAAAGAGTTAGTAAAAGAAAAGAAAAATCACCAAACTTGTGATGAAAATCACAAGTGTTCTGAAAAAATCATATCACTGTGAAGTGGCACCATCCCCGACAACGGCGCCATTTGATTCGTCCCTAATTGGTGTTCTACTTGATTCAGATCAATCAACTAATGTGCCTTGATTTCAATCCTCAGACGGGAGTTATCAACAAAATTTCTAAACCTAATTCACCATTTACTAGGGTAGCATAGCTAGCATAGCATAGTGGTTCTAGGATCATCCACAGAGATGGGTTTTCATTTCACACATGATATTAGTTTAAATAATTGGATTGGTGCTTTTTCTTTTATGAGTTAGCTTTAAAAGAAAACATAAGTTTGCATGAAAACGGTTGGTTTTAGGCTCACCAAAAATATAGTAACTAAAATTAATTAAAGAAAATGCTTCTTGGAGTTTCAGGTCACTAGGTTCGGGTTCCTTATACAAGAAGGGAAGATTCCTGATCTTTTCCTCGCATTGGGGATTTAACCTATGGTTATCCTCCGAACTGATGTGTTACAGTTGCTTCTTATTAATGGTTTCAATGCTAAATCCCTCTCACTGATACACCTTGCAATGGCTCGTACCTCTCACCTAGTATTTGTCATTCAAGGTGATCTTTAACCTTGGATCACCCTTCAAAAGCGAACAAAAGATAACAATTAGATATCCATGGAGCAAGCAATAAGAATCCATGGAATCCGAAAGCTTACCAAGTATTAGCTATTCATGGTGATCCTAAGTTAACTAAAAATATAAAAATCATGAATGGGTCACAACCTTCTCTTCATTAAAAACTGAAACAAGGGAACTTCCACTCTTGTATCCGGAACCTTACCTGGATTCCTTCACCAAAGAAACAAAAAGCCTAGCCACTCATCCTCTGAGAAAACATCTCAGAGTTTGTTTGGCTAGAAAGAAAAATAAAAGAGAAAACAAAATGAGAAGGTAAGGCAGAGCAAAGCTTTGTATATTTCTTACTAAAAAAATGTACAAGTGATTCCCAAGAATGTCTTCCGAGATTCCGAGATAGATTACAAAGAGAGATATCTTAAGATATATATAGAGAGATATTTTCACCCCCTCAATTAGATATCCTAAATATCTTAAAAGATCTTCAGCTGATTACAAGGAGATAATAGATTTACACAAACTATCTTAAGGTAAAAATCTAACGGAGTCAGTGCAAAATATCTGAAGATTACATGGAGATTTCGCAAGTGAGAAATGGAGCTGCGAAAATTTCGCAAGAGAAAAAGGTGGCTGCGAAAATTTCGCAAGTGGAAAAGCTGATGCGAAAATTTCGCAAGTGAAAAAGCTGATGCGAAATTTTCCTTTTGTCTTGTGAAAATTTCGCCAGTGGTTGCGAAATTCTTCAGTGTTAGATTCCTCCTCTAATTCTCTTCCTTGCACACTCAAGTGATTTGGCAAAGGCTTTGAAGCTCTCTGAAACTTGGATTCTTCATGAAATTGAGCTTCAACTTGCTTTGTCATGAATTATACTAAACTCTCCCTCATTCTTTGGCTTGTTTTAGTGATTAAAAAGCTATCAAAAACACCAAAACTTTCCACAAATTGATTAGAAACACTTACAAGGGTCCTTTATGTGCCAATTGAGTTAAAAGGTAATAACTACTACTCAAAAGTGTTTAAAAGAGTTAATTATAAGCTACAAAATAGCACTTTTTGAGTAGTAATCAGGGCATGATAAGGAAAATGGTTCATTTGAAAATCAATCTCAATCTCCATCAAATCCTTCATGATCATGTCTCTATATTTCAATAATATGTACAACTAATCTCCTTTATTTGTTTTGGTAACCAACCATGTATAGTTCCATTTTTTGTGAAGTTAATTTGGTAACTCTATAATGGTCGCTAGGTTGTATACTGTATATATATTTCTTACCTTGATCAATAAAAAATCATCTTTGACTCTCAAAGCCTGTATCATTTATATATATATATCAAAGAACTTAAAGTAGGAGATATTTATTTAGGTTCATGTAAGGAGTTAAAGTAAAAGACATTTATTTAGGTTCATGTAACGAATTAAAGTGGAAAACATTTATTTTGATTCATGTAGGGAAATGATGATATTGAACTAACGTTCTAGTTTCTTTGACATGGATGATGTAAACAAATGAGAGAAAATTGTGAATAGAACTAATGTATTACAACTATATATGAATATGTATTTATTAATAAACATATAAGATAATAAATATGAATATCATGTAATAGCATGAGATAAAACAAAAACTTTATATTATTAAGTATACATGAAAATAATAATAATAATTAGATAATGAATATAAGTATCATGCCAATAAATGGAGTCATAAATCTAAAATTTAACTGATGGTTTTAATCCTTCAATATCCATTAAAAACCCATTGAAAGATACAAGAATATGAATTTATTATTAAAAAAATATAAATATGAATTTATTATTAATTTATTTATTATAAAAGACACGAATATGAATTTATTTATTATCAATTGTACATGCATACAAATTTATTATTAATTTATTAATATAAGATAGTTACTCGTTCAATTTAAAATATTGTATTTGCATTTTTTATAAAATATAAAAATTACATTTTAAATATAAATTTATTAGAAACTCAATGAATTGATTATTAATGTATTAATTTTATTTATATCAAATAGATATGAATTACTACTATAAATATATTAGAGTGATCCATTTAAAATAAAATATACATAAATATAATAATAATAATAATAATGATGATGATAATGATAATGATAATGATAATAATTAGATAATAAGTATTAATATCATGTAAATAAATGCAAATAAATTTTTTTATAATTGAACTATTGTTTTTTAACCCTTCAATATCCATTGAAAAACCATCGAAGGATACATGGATATGAATTTATTATAAATTAATTCATTGTACAAAAAATATGAATATGAATTTATTATTAATTTATTATAAAAATACATGAATATGAATTTATTTATTATCGACCATACATGCATAACAATTTATTATTAATTTATTAATATAAGATAGTTACCCGTTCTATGTAAAATATTGTATTTGCACTTTTTTTTTTCAAAAAATATAAAAATTATACTTTTTTAAGAACCTAATACACTTCTAATTTAAATTTATTCAAAACCATCAAAATAATGTAATAAATTTATTCTTATTTTATTAGTAACCACTAAAAACAAACTTTCAGAAATAAAACTTCCAAGTTATAGCATACAAATTGAAATGTTATCCAAAAGTTAGGTCATGTTTGAGGCAATACAAGAAGGGTTGCCATTAGGTTTGGATTTTCGGTGAGACACCCTCTTAGTAATGGTATTCTAGTGTCTCTGAAGGTTGATTGTAAATGAAATCTCTAGGTCTCATTGTTGTCGTAGGTTCGATGAAAACCCTAAAAGGAGAGGAGACCTAAATTTGTTTATTATAATAATTAGATTAAGAAGTCGACTTAGGAGGAGTGGGTTGGAAGTTAAAAAGTTAGTCAAACATGGCATGGAAGTAGGGAGAGTGAAAAGACACTTTCTCTAAGGATTTGTCACCAAATTAAAGGCAACATGATCTAATGATGGAGTCATCGAAGAGACAAATTTTATTATAGAAATTTGGTACTTACTTGTTAGTCGAATTCTTGGATGAATGCCACCATTTGTCTAGTGTTGTCCACCAATCGATTCTTGTCAACATCCATTGTTTTGGGATTAGTTTGCCAAGTTTAGTTTCTATAGACAAATAATTTTTACATTCATTTTGTATTTTGTTTGAGGCATAAGATCAATGTTTGGAGCGAAAAAGGTTTCAATTATAATAAACTTTGACCCAAAAATAAGAAAATCCAAAAAATTGTATAAGGTTATAAAAAGTGTATTATTAATATACAATATTCCAAATGGAACAAATACAACTAAAATGAAAAATAAAATAAAATTGAAAAGGATGGGAAAGTGTATCGTGTATCAAAATTAGATCAACCATAATTAAACAACATTATAATTTATTTAAATATTATCCAAAAAGTGGAGACTTCATTGGTTGTCATACAAGTTTGGCAACGTTTGTCACCTTCGACTTCTCTAAAATAAGTGTCGCTCTAGTCTTTGTTTGCGCCAACTTCTTTTTTTTTTTTTACAACATATTTCCAAATAATAGATCTTAAGTTCTTCATATTTAAAACTGTGGTTTCTAACCCACATTGTCAATATGAAAGACTTTGCTTTTACTTTGCATTCATCTAACTAGGTTGATTTCTTAACCACATCCAAAACCTTTTTTCTTTTCGTTCAAATTGTCACCTCTACACAATAAAATGATTCTAGACACACACATTGCTCCTATGTGGTTCATTTTAAGTGCTTTTTTCAAATGATCAATACCTAATTCTACTTTCTCCAAGCTAAAAAACTATAACTTAAAAAAAAAAAAAAAATCAATTCCAAAAGGGTTCACAACAAATAAGACATAAATATTTATTCAAACAACATGACCAAATTATCTAAAGTAAAAACTTAGCATTTCTTACTTGTATAATGCCTTTGGATTTTCAGCATCTTTGCAACTTTTTAAGAATCAAGCCACCTCACACCTAGCTTCATACCATGGGCTGGCTGGAAATTTTTCTAGTGAGAATATCGCATGATTCATTTCTTTTTTAATGCCTCATGTAATTTTCAAGCTAAAAAACTATAACTATTAAAAAAAATCAATTCCAGAGGGGTTCACAACAAATAAGACATAAATACCTATTCAAACAACATTACCAAATCAACTAAAATAAAAACTTATTGTTCCTTGCTTGTAGAATGCCTCTGGATTTCCATCATCTTTGCAGCTTTTTAGGCATAAAGCCACCTCGCACCTAGCTTCACACCATGGGCTGGTTAGGAATTTTTCTAGCAAGATATATCACATGATTCCTATCTCCTTTGATGCCTCATGTGATTTTTTGTAACTAAAATTTTAAATTTGAAGATTAATCTCTATCTATAATATAGCTATATATCTATATACATATAGAAAAAAATTAGAGGCTTGATGCACACCTTTTTCTAGCATTGGAGAAGTCCATTGAGGATGTTTTTGCAACTCGAATCATGATCTCAACCAATATTTCAATTGGAAGATATTGAAGAGTGCGACAAATGTGAGGATTCTTCATTTCCTAGAATGTAGAGAGATGACATGGTGCAATTTTCATATGGTATCAATTGCAACTCCCTTTCCCCACTTAAAGAAAAAAAGAAAAGTGGGTAACGACAACTAACTGGGAAGAAGGCAATTTAAAGGTTATTAGGTGCATAAATGAGGCCACTATAATTGGATGAGTGGCAGTTCATGCATTCGTTTAATTTCAATTTATTTAATAATTAATAATATTTAAAACAACAATAATTATAAAAATTATTTAATATGGATAAACAAATCATATATAAAATTTTTTAATATGATCAATGAAATTTAATAGTCAAGAATAAAATATTATATAAATAAATTAAATTGTAACTAAAAAAAAAATATGTAATTTGGATTTCAAAAGTCTTTTTTTTTTGTATTTATCTATTTTTTCTCTAATTTTATTTTTTATTGAATAAATTAAGAATAAAAACTTAAATTATCATTTTTTTAAAGAGGATTATTATCTAATCCAAGTTTTTTTTTATCAAGAGATTAAAATTATTTTAATTAAATTATGATAATTTTTCTAAAGAGTAGCTTGTCCTTGGAAAAAAAAAACTTTATATGAAGGATAGAAGTGTTTGTATAGAAAATGTTAAAATGTGTATAGCCTAGTTATTATCCTAATAGTAAGGGTATTTTAGGGATTTTATACATGTGATTTGGTTACCCTATTTATATTATGTTTAGGGTAGTCAACTTTGAGAGAGTTTTATTTTTGGGGTATAGAGAGAGATAGAAAAATGTAGAGAGAAAAACCTAGAGGGTGAAACATTTTGGTATTCTCTTGTACTCTCTTTTCATCATAGTGAAAATTTGTAGTGACTACAAGTGGATGTAATTCTCACACTGAGAGTGAACCACTATAAATCTCACGTGTTTTTGTGCCTTATTTTCGCATTGGTTTATTATCGCTTTCAGAAAATAGGATTAGGGTGTTTTAATCCTAACAATTGGTATCAAAGATTTTGGTTGTGATTAAGAGCGATGGTTAATGAAGATGGTTTAACACATGGAATTGGGAAGTTTGATGGTACAAATTTTATTTTTTGGAGAATGCAAATCAAAGATTATCTATATGGTAAGAAGCTTCATCTACCTTTTTTGGAAATGAAACCAAAAGGAATGTCAAAAGGTGATTAGGGTCTCCTTGACAGACAGGTGTTAGGAGTTATTTGGTTGACACTATTAAAGAACATTGTTCATAACGTGGCAAATGAGAAATTGATCGTGGGATTGATGAAGGTATTGTTTGATTTGTATGAGAAGTTGTCTACAAATAAGAAGGCATCTCATGAAGAAATTGTTTCATTTAAAGATGGGAGAGGGTACTTCAGTGGCAACACATCTCAATGAGTTCAACAAGATTGTTAATCAATTGTCATATATTGAAATTGATTTCGATAATGAGGTTCATGCTCTAATTCTTTTGGCATTGCTACCAAATAGTTAGGAGACCACGAGGGTAGCAATTAGTAACTCTGTAAGTAGTGCCAAGTTAAAGCTTAATGATGTTAGGGACCGGATTCTTGTTGAGAAGGTTCATAAAATTGATTCGAGTAAAGCATCAACATCAAGTTCTACTTTAAATCTCGAAAGTAGGGGTAGAGGGAATGAAAAAAGTTCTAACCGGAATAAAAATACATCAAAGTTGAGGAATGGAAGAAGTAATTCTAGATTTGGGCGGAATGTGGAGTCTTGGAACCATGAGAAAATAGGTCACATAAACAAGCACTGTAAAGCACTTAAAAAGAAGGGAGAAAACAAAGGTGATGTTGCAAATGCAATCAGTCAAGAGATACATAATGCATTACTTTTGTCAATTGATAATCCTATTGATTCTTGGGTTTTGGACTCAGAGGCATCTTTTCACACAACTACACACTAAGAAATTATGGAGAACTGTGTTTCTAGGAATTATGGGAAGGTGTATTTGGCATATGGCAAACCATTGGATATTGTGGGTGTTGGAGACATCCATCAAAAAATGTTAAGTGGTTTTGTGTAGAAGATTCATAAGGTGAGACAAGTACCAAAATTGATGTTTAATCTTATTTTAGTAGGGTAGCTTGATGAGGAAGGGCATAATGTGACCTTCATCGGCGGTGCATGGAAGGTTACAAAAGGTGTTATGGTTGTTGCACGGAGGAACAAAACTAAAACACTGTACATGACATCTAGTTGTAGAGATATGGTTTTTGTTGTTAATAGTAATGCTAATTTAGAATTATAACATTGTAGGCTTGAACACATGAGTGAAAAAAGAATGAAAGTACTCATATCGAATGGTAAATTGCAAGGGTTGAAATCTATTGAGCACAAATTATAAGAGAGTTGAATTTTCGAAAAATATAAAAAGGTAAGCTTCTCCAAAGTTGGTAGGGAGTTGAAAGAAGAAAAATTGGAGTTGGTTAATATAGATGTATGGGGGTCTTTAACTGTAGCCTTTCTTAAAGGATCCAACTATTATGTGACATTCATTGATGACTCAACTAAGAATGTATGGGTTTATTTTCTAAAGAATAAATCTAATGTGTTTGATGCCTTTAAAAAATGGAAGGCTATGGTTGAGAATGATACAAACTTAAAAGTGAAGTGTCTGAAGTATGATAATGGGAGGGAATACACTAATGATGATTTCAACAAGTTAGTACATCATTTTTAACAATATATTATTTATGATGAGTTTATTATAGTATAATAATTTAAATATAAGTTGTTTTTTATTTTCAATATGACAGACATGATTAAAGAAGGCACACAATCAAATAGGATAGAGATGTTCAAGCTCTCACACACACACAAGGATGGAACCCCCGTTGACATGTATGGGGATACCTGTTAAGGAAAATCAAGGAACACATGGGAGAAGACTCAGCTACAGCAATAGCTTCCATTGACTCTTCTAATATTGGCTTCAAGCTTCTGAGATGGAAAGAAGAGATAGGTTTTGCCGTTTCTGGATAGGGTAGGTTAGAACCTGTGCAAGCATATTTGAAGAAGAATAAATGAGGCTGGATAGAGCACCTGAATGTAGTCTTTTTCTTGCTGAGCTGGAATATGACCTTGGTTCACCTTCTAAGGCATCCAGTTTGTCAGGTTACATGGAGGATGTAACATTCTGTCTTTGTAAAATCATTGAATCAGTAGCTTCAGAATATCCCTTCCACTCAAGTGAAGCAACCAAAAATGCAAATTGTTCTTTAACTGATAATGGTCAAGGTGCTGGTAGAATATCACTGGATAACTCTATTAACCAGAATTCACTTTTAAATAGTTCATTCCTGAGCAATAAACAGGAAGATACGAAAGACACTCTTGGCTCTGTCCACCTACCATACATTTCAAAAGGTATCACCAAAAAGTTGGTGGTGTTTGAATTTGAGACAGACATTAACCATTGGAACCTATGCGTGTAACTACAAAGACAGAATGGTGGCTGGAAATGGGTTGTTTTACCATTATTGACTTTTCATCAGTCTTAGCATTCACTCACAAGTCTTTTGGAGACTTGAAGATCAATTTGTCTGAAGAAACGAAGATGAGCTTCGTGGAGAGGAATGGTATTCAGTTCATGATGGATGGTTTGTTGAGATCTTTGGGAGAAACTAGCACCTTAATGTCGGGTAATCCCATTCATCACAACATGTGCCTTATCCCATTTTTTAAGTCCAAAATGAAACCTACCATGGTCACAATGTCCAATATTTTCAACTTAAGAATTTCATGACAATGAAGGAGCCTCAGTATTCCAAATTGGTAAGCATCATTGGGTTCGAGTGCCTTACCATGAAAAGTAAAATAGTCTGGCAGAGTTTGGTGCGCTAGACAGAATTGATAGCTCAATTGCATTTAATAACGAGAAATAAGGAACCATAGTGGAATTGGGGAAGCTAGACAGGGAATAGTAGCCTAGATTGGAAGAAGATCCTCTAATTTTTGCTCAACAATGTATGGAGATGACTCCATCTAAGTTCCTTACCAACAGAGTCATCCCCATTGACACCCCCATTAACCACCACCTCCACTTTCTAGGTCGCCATCTTCCAACCAATCACCTACGAAACCAACTGAAGGGCCCATATGCGATCTCTTATGGTCTGACCCAAATGATCGGTGTGGTTGGGGTATCTCTCCTCAGGACGCTAAATCAGGCAGATTAGAAGATTTTATCGTGGTGAACTCCGCAGATGAATTCTCTGAGTTTGTAATTTGGTTGCATGGGGATCTGAAACTTGAAAATATTACATGGATGCATATTATTTGAAGAGGAATATTCCTTGGACCTGCTCCAGAAATGGGTTCTGTAGCTAGAGAAACCTAAGAGCAATCAAGATTGTTAAAGACCTTGAACACGGGATTGGGATGTTGGAAACTTCACTAACCAGGTTTGGAATGATCTTGGATTTCAGAGTGATGTCATGCAAGTGAATAAAGGGATGAAGGAATTTTTTAATGGAGATGGAAGGCCTTTTCATGCAACCACCAGCACCTACAACTGCAATCAATCGAGTTCCTTTCCACCCTAAGTCTTATGTGGCTCCGCCCTTGCTCGCATGGTGACCCTCCTTTGATCTATTGTAAGGCCCAAGTAATTCATCCCTTATTCTTCATTCATGCTTCCAAAAATTGATTTTCAAAATTTTGGTTTTCAAATAAATTTAATTCCTTAACTTTGCTTTTTAAAATTCTTCCTTAGAATTTCTCTTAGGTTAATAAAATCCTAATTCCAATAAATCGCTTGTTGCAATTATTTTCCTTTTGGCATGCACCTTCCATAACTTTTCTAAATTTTAAATAATTTTCCAATTTTCTCAATTTTAATAACATGAATAAATTCTATAATTTCAAAATAATGGAATTTTCTACAAATTCCTGTGATCTTTCCTCCCTGATCATTAGGAAAATGGAGTTTATAGAATTAATTCATGCACAATATGACTAATTATATATGAATAGTCTTTATGAATTGGGCTAATTAATTAATTAAAGCATAATAAGACTAATTAATTAATTAAAGCACAATAAGACTAATTAATTAATTAGAATTTGATAGGTTAGATTAAGTGGCCCAAGCCCAGGAAGGACTCAAGTCACTTAAACCCACATAGGGTTTAAG